>CM069166.1:2267514-2400014 GCA_035221665.1 Okamejei kenojei
GAAGTCACAGGCATTTATCAGAGCCAAAATTGTACATGAGGAGGATAATCGACTTATTGGGCATTTTCCAATTGTTCTATTCTAGTTTCTCCCTCCCTCTGCCTCCCATTCTTCATCTTAGTCATATCGGTTGTAATGGTTGGCAGAATCCTTGCCTTTAGCTCTGAGGGTTAGAGCTTCAAATCCCACTCCGAGGTCAGCCTGATCTGATCCTTACCCCCTTTTCTCCCTCCCTTCCTCTTCACTGTGAAAATGAGAAAAATAATGGAATGTGGCGTTCCCTAAAATTGGAGAATAAAATAATCAATGTTCATAATGAGCCCAAGTCAGCTTAGTGGCCAGCGGGCGACCAATTTCCATCCGGGGATGAATAAAGTTCTATCGTATCGTATCGTATCGTTAGGTTGCAAGTTACCCATATGGATTACGATGTACTTTGGCTGGCTGCAGAGGGTTTGCAGGGCAATCGCTCTACAATGCCTTGAGTGCACGGGGCATCTACGGAGTGGCGAGGAGAAGAGCTATCAAGCCCACCACATCAAGAGGCAGCGGAGAAGGTCTCGAGATGGCTCTGGATCAGGAGAGAAGGTCCATGGGGAGGAGCGAATGCCACCTGAACACAAGTCATGGTCTGATCAACCACGGCTGGGTCGCCTGGGCGAGGGTGTCTGATGTTGAAAGACCCAAAACACCCAATGACCCCAGGTTACATCACTGATGATGTGTTCAGGAGCATCAATTTGTATCAAAAAATGCTCTCATTCTGGCTATGGTCTCGTTCAGCACACTAAGGTCAATATAAGAATGGGAAGGGGAGTTAAAGGGTTTAGCATGGCAGGAGAATGGGGTTGGGAGGGAGAGATAGATCATCCATGATTGCATGGCGGAGTAGCCTCGATGGGCCGAATGGCCTAATTCTGCTCCCATCGCACGAACTTATGGAAAGAAGGTTGAAGCTATGAAATGTAGATGAGAGAAATGGTCTGGCAGGTGAGGCTGGTAGCTATCACTTTCCTGATTAGAAAATCGTATTGCATTGTATGGAGTGTCTATTGTGTTTCCAGCTTCACAAAAGTGAGTACATATCAGAAATATTTTTTGATTGTCAAGAATGCTGAAATATTGCAAAGGATGCTATATAAATGCAAATCTTTCTGTATCAATCTGTACCTCACTGTGAATGTTATAATATCTATTTTGATTGTAGAACACGATGTCTTTTCTCCCTTTTGTGACTCTCAGCCTCGGGCTTGATGGCACAGCGTGGAATTATAATGTGCGTGTTCCCAGTGGCTCGCGAAACACTTGTCTGAATCTCTATTGTGTCGATGTTAAAACGAGCCTCATTGTGCGCTCATTGTGCCCTCAAACCGTACATCTCCTCCCCCTTCTGTCGTGGGGTAGGCTGAGACTACCTCCCCCTCCCCCCCTCCCACCCCCACCCCCTCCCCAATCTTTGCACCCCCCCCAATCCTTTCCACTCGTCACTTTATTTTCATGTTTCATGTATCTTGTTGTGTTTTATGACTGTTCGCAGATCAACTTCCCTCCTGGGATAAATAAAATTCTATCGTATTGTATCGTATCCTATTGTCAAAAGTCAAAAGTCAAAAGAGTTTATTGTCATGTGTCCCTGACAGGACAATTAAATTCTTTCTTTGCATAGCACAACGGAACATAGTAGGCATTGACTACAATTATATACTTAAATACACACATTAATTAATAAATTAATAAAGTGCAAATAACAGATGGAGGGGTATTAATGTTCAGAGTTTTGTCCGAGCCAGGTTTAATAGCCTGATGGCTGTGGGGAAGTAGCTATTCCTGAACCGGGTTGTTGCAGTTCTCAGGCTCCTGTACCTTCTACCTGAAGGTAGCAGGGAGATGAGTGTGTGGCCAGGGTGGTGTGGGTCCTTGATGATGCTGCCAGCCTTTTTGAGGCAGCGACTGCGATAGATCCCCTCGATGGAAGGAAGCCGATGATGGACTGGGCAGTGTTTACTACCTTTTGTAGTCTTTTCCTCTCCAGGGCGCTCAAGTTGCCAAACCAAGCCACGATGCAACCGGTCAGCAAGCTCTCTACTGTGCACCTGTAGAAGTTAGAGAGAGTCCTCCTTGACAGACCGACTCTCCGTAATCTTCTCGGGAAGTAGAGGCGCTGATGTGCTTTCTTGATAATTGCATCAGTGTTCTGGGACCAGGAGAGATCTTCACGGATGTGCACGCCCAGGAATTTGAAGCTCTTGACCCTTTCAACCATCGACCCGTTGATATAAACAGGACTGTGGGTCCCCATCCTACTCCTTCCAAAGTCCACAATCAGTTCCTTGGTTTTGCTGGTGTTGAGGGCCAGGTTATTGTGCTGGCACCATATGGACAGTCACACGATCTCTCTTCTGTACTCCGAATCATCCCCATCAGTGATACGTCCCACTACAGTGGTGTCGTCAGTGAACTTGATTATGGAGTTCGCACTGTGACCGGCTACGCAGTCATGAGTATAGAGTGAGTACAAGCAGGGGGCTGAGCACGCAGCCTTGAGGTGCTCCCGTGCTGATTGTTATCGAGTCTGACACATTTCCACTAATACGAACAGACTGTGGTCTGTGAATGAGGAAGTCGAGGATCCAATTGCAGAGGGATGCGCACAGACCCAGTTCTGCGAGTTTGGTAACCAGCTTGGAGGGGATGATTGTGTTAAATGCCGAGCTGTAAGTCAATGAATAACAGCCTGACATATGAATTTTTGTTGTCCAAGTGGTCCAGAGCGGAGTGGAGGGCCAGCGAGATCGCGTCCACCGTTGATCTGTTGTGGCGGTAAGCGAACTGCAGTGGGTCCAGGTTTTTGTCAAGGTAGGAGTTGATTTGCTCCATGATCAACCTCTCGAAGCACTTCACCACAGGCAGTGCCACAGGTCGATAGTCATTGAGGCACGTCACCTTGCTCTTCTTGGGCACCGGTATTATTGATGCCCTTTTGAAGCAGGTGGGGACCTCAGACCTCAGACCTCAGGTTGAAAATGTCCGTAAAAACTCCAGCCAGTTGGTCCGCACAGGTTTTTAGAACACGACCAGGTATACCATCAGGTCCAGACGCTTTTCGAGGGTTCACCCCTCTGAAGGATTTCCTGACATCGGCCTCTGTGACTGAGACTGAAATACCATCACAGCGAATGGGGGCTCGGGAAGGCACATCGGTGTTCTCCCTATCAAAGCGTGCGTAAAACGCATTGAGCTCGTCAGGGAGTGATGTATCGCCGACATCCGAGCTGCCTCCTGGTTTCGCCTTGTAGGAGGTGATTGCATTCAGTCCCTGCCACAGCTGCCGAACATCTGTCTCATCCTCCAGCTTGGAGCAGAACTCCCTTTTGGCCTTTTTGATGGCCTTACCAAGGTCATATCTGGACTTCGTGTAGACCACTGTATCATCAGACGTGAATGCCCGGTGTCTGGTCTTCAGAAGAGTGCGGATCTCAAAGTTCATCCAAGGTTTCTGATTGGGAAACACTCGGAAGGTTTTTGTGGGGATGCAGTCCTCCACACATTTCTTAATGAAGTCTGTAACGACTGTGGCATATTCGTTCAAGTCCGTTGCCGAGTCCTTGAACATTGCCCAGTCTACAGACTCCAAACAGTCCTGTAGTTGTTCCTCTGCCCCCCCCCCCCCCCCCCCCCGACCAGCTCTGTACTGTCCTCACCTCTGGGGGTGCGCTCTTTAATTGCTGCCTGTAGGCAGGAAGAAGCAGCACCGCAGTATGGTCGGATTTACCGAAGTGAGGGCGAGGGATAGAGCGGTAAGCATTCTTGATGGTGGTGTAGCAGTGGTCGAGGGTGTTTGGTCCTCTGGTGCAGCAGGAGACATGTTGGTGGAAGTTAGGGGAGTGCAATTTCTTTAGGTTTGCCTTATTGAAGTCCCCAGCAATGGTGGTAAAAGCCTCGGGGTAAGACGTCTGGTGTTTGTTGACAACACGGCGTGCAGCTCCTCCAGTGCCAGACGGACGTCTGCCTGGGGTGGGATGTAGACCGCGGTCAGGATGATGGAGGCGAATTCCCTCGGAAGGTAGAAGGGACGGCACTTCACCGCCAGATGTTCGAGATGTGGAGAGCAGGAGTTGGACAGGACTGCCACGTCTGAGCACCACACAGAGTTGACCATGAGGCAGACGCCCCCTCCTCTCCCTTTCCCAGATGCCAGTATACAGTCCATACGGTGGACGGAGAACCCTTCAGGCTGGACCGCTGAGTCTGGGGAGCTGAGGGTGAGCCATGTCTCTGTGAAACAGAACACAGAGCATTCCCTCAGCTCCCTTTGATAAAGCAGTCTTGCCCTTAAGTCCTCCACTTTATTTTCAAGGGACTGTACATTGGCCAGTAGGATAGTAGGGAGAGGGGGCTGAAGTCCCCTGCGCTTCAGTCTGACCTGAAGTCCTGCCCGCCGGCCACGTTTCCGGACACAGTGGAGGCTTCCCCTCTGTTTCCAGGTACTGGGTTGGCTGTACCTGCTGTTTCTGTGTACCAGCGCTGGAACGGGGATTCCCTCACAGACGGCAGCTCCAGCTCCGTAACGAAGGGAGGTTCCCTCAGAGTCAGCAGCTCCAGCTTCATTTTTCCTGGGATATCCAGCCCGTCGGCTCTGGAGGTCATCCCGGGGTTTCCAGGGGTGCCGTACCTGGGATCCTCGGTCGGGTCGGGCCAGCGCGGGAAAGTTTTAAGTCCGGGGCTCCCGCAGCTGCGGGAAATCGCGAAATTGCCAGCGCTTTCAGCTGCCCAAGCAGCCTGTCTGAAACGGCACCGATTACTGCCGTTTCCCAGATGCAGGTAAGTTGTTGAGAGTTGTAGATGAGCCTTCTATGTTCCGGAGCTCTGCAAAGGTGGCCGCAGGCAGGCGCCATCTTGAGTCATCTGCCAGACCGTCGAAATGGCGGAATGTTATTCAATTTATTCTCCTAGGGGAAATGGGGGGTGTGGGTTAACTCAGAGAGAGATGAAAGGTGGAGTTACACAAGGAACTGTAGAGGCTTAATCATCAGATGATGCAATGTGGTTGGGAGGCAGAGATAGATCAGCCATGATTGATGGGCCTAATTCTTCCCCTATCACTTATGATCTAATTAAAAGGAGGTAGACTGAGATGAGGAAAACTCTCCACCCAGAGAGTTGTCTTATTCTTCTTGCTTAAGCCTAAAGTTGTCGAACAACTTGTTCGATGTGATCTTATTTGATTGTGCACGCCGGGTTGATTGCATTCGTTGAAACAGGGCGGACCACGTGAAGGTTGCAATAGACAATAGACAATAGACAATAGGTGCAGGAGTAGGCCATTCGGCCCTTCGAGCTAGCACCGCCATTCAATGTGATCATGGCTGATCATCCCCAATCAGTACCCCGTTCCTGCCTTCTCCCCATATCCCCTGACTCCGCTATCTTTAAGAGCCCTATCTAGCTCTCTCTTGAAAGCATCCAGAGAACCGGCCCCCCAGAGAGTTGTGAATCTGTGGAATTCTCTGCCACAAAAGGCAGTGGAGGCCAATTCACTGGATGTTTTCAAGAGAGAGTTAGATATACAGGTAGCTCTTAGGGCTAAAGGAATCCAGGGATATGGGGAGAAAGCTGGAACAGGTTATTGAGATTGGATGATCAGTCATGATCATATTGAATGGCGCTGCTGGCTCCAATGGCCGAGTGGCCTACGCCTGCAGCTGTTTTCTATGTTTTTGTGTTTCTAATAGTGATGAAAGAAGTGTTTAGAGTGACCTATGGATTGCCAATCGATTGGGCTTTGTCTGAGATGGATTGACGCCACTTGAGAATTACTGGAGCTTAAGTCATTTATGTAGATGAAGCAAATTCCTTCATGTTCCTAACATACTTTGTAATTGGTGGAAATCTTTTGCAATGTCAAGAAGTGAATTCACCAGATACTCTGCTGATTCCCCTCACACTCACTAGGTTCATTGAAAAATCTATCATACAACAGGGGAGAAGGTAGGAGAATGGGGTTAGGAGGGAGAGATACATCAGCCATGATTGAATGAATGGCGGAGTAGATTTGATGGGCCGAACGGCCTAATTCTTTGTAATTGGTGGAAATCTTTTGCGATGTCAAGAAGTGAATAGAAACTTAAAAAACAGGTGCAGGCGTAGACCATTCGGCCCTTCGAGCTAGCATCGCCATTCAATATGATCATGGCTGATCATTCAATCTCAGATTGAATGGCGGAGAACCTATGACAACTGGGTGGAAAGGTGGCACAGATACATATACAATGATACCACTGAGGTAGAGATGGTGTAAAACTTTGTTCCTAGGAGTAAATATAACCAACAACTTGTCCTGGACTAGCTATATCAATGTAATGGCCAAAAAAACACACTAAAGCCTCTACTTCCTTAGAAGGCTTAAGAAGTTCAGCATGTCCCCAACAACTGTCACCGACTTCTACAGATGCGCTGTACAAACCATTTTATGGGGATGCATTAACTTGGTTTGGGAACAAAGACAAGGTCACTCCCTCTTCTCCCCTCTCCCCATCAGGCAAGAGGTACAGAAGTGTGAAAACGCACACCTCCAGATTCAGGGACCGTTTCTTCCCAGCTGTTATCAGGCAACTGAACCAATCTCCCACCAACCAGAGAGCGGTGCTGACCTCCCATCTACCTCATTGGAGACCCTTGGACAGATTTTACAGGCCTTTATATTGCACCAAACGTTATCCCTTTATCAATTATCTGTGCAACACGGACAGGTTGATTGTAAACACGTATAGTCTTCCCGCCGACTGGATAGCACGAAACAAAAAAGCTTTTGACTTTCCTCGGTGTACGTGGTATAATAAACTATCCTAAACTAAACTAAACTACCTCATTGGAGACCCTCAAATATCTTTAATCAGACTTTACTGGACTTTATCTAGCACTAAACGTTATTCCCTTCATGTGTGGGAAGGAACTGCAGATGCTGGTTTACACTGAAGATAGACACAAAAAGCTGGAGTAACTCAGCGGGACAGGCAGCATCCCTGGAGAGAAGGGAAAGATAATGTTTCAGGCCGAATCTGAACCCGAAACATCATCTATTCCTTTATTCCCTGTCTCTGTACACTGCGGATGGCTCAACTGTAATCATTTCTTGTCTTTCCACTGACTGGACAGCCAACCATGTCATCTCTGGGTGCCCGCTCTACCACCCACCAAATGGAGCTCTGTCGGGGCCTGGCAGACATTGACACCAACACAGACATCAACCTGGCTGCTCCACACCCGGCTTGAGATCTAACTATTCCTTTGGTTTACGTTTCATTCGCAAGAAGAAGAAGAAGATAGCACACAATAAAACAGCTTTTCACTGTACCTGGGTACAAATGACAATAAACAAAGCTAAAATATTCGAGATAGAACCTGCACCAAAGGGCCTGTCACCGTACTATATGCCTCTACAAATAATTATAGATCATAGTTGTTGCTGGTGTTACTCAGAAGATAACGTCTTCAAATATTTGGCAGCAAAAACAACCACAGATGGCAACTGGGAGGCTGTTTTTTTTTTACACAGAGAGTTATTTTGATGAAGAATTGGTCGCTTCAAGAGCAGGGAGGGGGTGGAGGTGGGTGCTGTTGGAAGCTGATTCAGTTGACGAATCCTTGAATAGAAATACGGGGTTGGAAAGTGGGCCAAATGGAACAGAAGGGCAGAATGGCCTCCGTATTTAGTTTAGTTTAGAGATACAGCGCGGAAACAGGCCCTTCGCTCCACCGGGACCATGCTGACTAGCGATCCCCGCACACCAACACTACCCTACACACCACTCGGGACAATTTATAACTTACAATTTTTACCGAAGCTAATTAGCCTACAAACCTGCACGTCTTTGGAGTGTTTAAGGAGAAGGGGGAAGTCTTTTAGGACCGAGATGAGAAAATCATTTTTCACACAGAGAGTAGTGAATCTCTGGAATTCTCTGCCACAGAAGGTAGTTGAGGCCAGTTCATTGGCTGTATTTAAGGGGGAGTTAGATGTGGCCCTTGTGGCTAAAGGGATCAGGGGGTATGGAGAGAAGGCAGGTACGGGATACTGAGTTGGATGATCAGCCACGATCATATTGAATGGTGGTGCAGGCTCGAAGGGCCGAATGGCTTGCTCCTGCACCTATTTTCTATGTTTCTATGTTTCTATGTTGGAGGAAACCGGAGCACCCGGAGAAAACCCACGCAGGTCACGGGGAGAACGTGCAAACTCCGTACAGACAGCGCCCGTGGTCAGGATGGGACCAGGGTTTGTGGCGCTGTGAGGCAGCAACTCTACTGCCGCGCCATCCATACAAATCCGTAAATCTCAAACCTGCTGCCTCCACACTCCTGTTATTGAATTCCATCATCTCTTTAAATAGCAAGTGTAGGCACTGAGGGATTCATTCCAATTCTGTAAGTCTTTGGAAGACTTTCTGATTTTGAAGCGTCTTTTTTTTAGTGTAGTTTAGTTTAGTTTAGAGATACAGCGTGGAAACAGGCCCTTTGGCCCAACTTGCCCACACCGGCCAACATGTCCCAGCTGCACTCGTCCCACCTGCCTCCAAACCTGTCCTATCCATGCACCTGTCTAATTGTTTCTTAAACGTTGGGATAGTCCCAGCCTCAACTACCTCCTCTGGCAGTTCGTTCCATACACCCACCACCCTTTGTGTGAAAAGGTTACCCCTCAGATTCCTATTAAATCTTTTCCCCTTCACCTTGATCCCATGTCCTCCGGGTGTGTTGTCACCACCCTGTGACTGGCCTGGCCTGGCCTGGCCTGGCTCTACTCAGCCACCACAGGCAGCAGGTTTCTTGGCCTCAGTACCAGAGCAGCTGGCGTGCTTATCCACTGACAAGGCGACTGTGCAAAGTGCACACAAAATCATTTGTCAATGTTTAGCAAACAGGAAAAGATAAGGATTCCCAAGTGTCCTGTTTGATATTAAAAAATCGTAGGGCAGCTAAAGGGGCTGATTAAGGAGTCAGATCTGTAGCCAGACCTCCTGTAGGAATGCTGCAATATGCCTGTAATAAAGGGGGCTGCACTCAAAGCCACATCACATTGACCACGCTAGATACCTTTGTGTGATTCCACTACTCTGGGGAAAATACACTACATCTTGTACACAGTGCCTGTTTTATGGAATCATAGAGTCATACACCAGGGAAACACTGTCAGTGGGTGAGTGGGTGAGTGGGCGTGTGAGTGAGTGAGTGTGAGAGTAAATGGGTGAGTGTGCGAGTGTGAGAGTGTGTGAGTGTGTGAGTGGGTGAGTGGGCGTGTGAGTGAGTGTGTGTGAGAGTAAATGGGTGTGTGAGTGTGAAGTGTGTGAATGTGTGTGTGAGTGGGCGTGTGAGTGAGTGAGTGTGAGAGTAAATGTGTGAGTGTGTGCGAGTGTGTGTGAGTGTGTGAGTGTGTGTGTGAGTGTGTGTGAGTGGTGAGTGTGTGTGTGAGAGTAAATGTGTGTGAGTGTGAGAGTGTGAGTGAGTGTGAGTGGGCGTGTGAGTGAGTGTGTGAGTGTGTGAGTAAATGGGTGAGTGTGTGAGTGTGTGAGTGTGAGAGTGTGTGTGTGTGTGAGTGAGTGAGTGAGTGTGTGAGGAAGAGAGGGATGGGGGAGGGGGGGAGCGAGAGAGAGAGAGAGAGGAGAGCGAGAGAGGAGAGAGAGAGAGAGAGTGTGTGAGTGGGTACGTGTGTGTGTGAGTTACTTAGTCATAGAGTCATACAGCATGAAAACTTTGTTTAACAAAACATCTTTTGACCTAACAAGGTAGACAAAAATGCTGGAGAAACTCAGCAGGTGCGGCAGCATCTATGGAGCGAAGGAAATAGGCGACGTTTCGGGCCGAAACCCTTCTTCAGACTATCTTTCAGCATCTTACAGAGTGAGGCAGAAACAAACTGGGGCTCTTGAACTGTTGTGAGAGAAATGTTAGATATTTGTTTGTTTTGAACCCATCAGTAAGCCATTATTCATGACTAGGACCATAACCCTTTAGGAAGGCATCACCAACTGCTGGGTCATCGTTCCTCACTGTGTCTGCTTCCATCAACAATGCCAAATCTACACTCTGTGGGACATCGATTTTCCTAAACTTCTCAGCCTTGAACGGGTGAGATCTTATCCCTTCTGAGACACCAGAATATTATGCACTCCCATTAGTGCAGTTTAGTTTATTGCCAGCACGTGTAACGAGGTACAGCGAAAAGCTTTTTGTTACAGGCTATCCTCAGCGGAAAGATAAAACATGATTCCACAGATAAAGGGAATAACGTTTAGTTATTTATTTAGTCAGAGGGTGGTGAATCTGTGGGAATTCTTATCCGCAGATGGCTGTGGAGGCCAAGTCAGTGGATATTTTTAAGACAGAGATAGATAGATATTGATTAGTACGGGTGTCAGAAGTTATCTCTGGAGAGAAGGAATGGGTAACGTTTTGGGACTAGACCCTTCTTCAGACAGGTTAGGTATATGGGAAATGAGAGATGTAGATGGTGATGTGGAGAGATTAAAAACGATGAATGAAAGATATGCAAAAAAAAAAAGTTATGGGGCAAATAATAATAATAATAATAATAATAAGCCTTTATTGTCATTGTACTTAGAAATACAACAAAATTAGGAGAGCTGATCAGTGCAACCAAAACTACTTAAAACAAGATAAAAACACAACCAATACATCCAGCACATTACTTAACTGCTTAAAATAGTAGGTTAATCATATTTGTCACACCTAGGTAGAACATTGTACTGGGAGAATATTACACTTTAAAATGTAATAAATACTATAAAATAATTTTAAAAAGGTGAAATATTAGCTGAGTGGTCTGTTTTATAGTGGAGTGTATCGCTTCATGTCGTGTGGATAGTTGAGGAATTTAGAGTTACATAGAAATAGAAAATAGGTGCGGGCGGAGGCCATTCGGCCCTTCGAGCCAGCACTGCCATTCATTTTGATCATGTCTCCAATCAGTAACCCGTGCCTGCCTTCTCCCCATATCCCTTGATTCCACTAGCCCTTAGAGCTCTATCCAACTCTCTCAGGCCCAGGGAAAGAAACTGTTCTTGAGTCTGTTTGTCCGGCTTTTGACACACCCGTACCACCTACCAGAGGGCAGGAGGTTGAACAGGAACTGTCCATTTTCTGGCTCTACAGAGGCACCGAGAGCTGGAGATGTCTTCCAGGGAAGGCGATGATTTTCTGGGCAATGATCATTCTCTGCAGAGCTCTCCTGTCTGCAGCTGAGCAGCTGACATACCACACCGTGATACAATACGCCAGCACACTCTCTATGGTGGAGCGGTAGAAGGCCACCAGCAGCTCCTCCTCTAGACTGTTCTTCCTTAAAGCCCTGTCCCACAGTACAAGTTCATTCCAAGAACTCTCCCGAGTTTAAAAAAAATCAAACTCGTGGTAAGCACGGAGAATGAACGTAGCGGGTACGTCGGAGCTCGGGGACGTCTCTTAGCGGCTCGTAACGCTAACGGCAGGTACTCGGGAAGACTCGCTAACGGCAGGTAAGCACGGGAAGACTCGTGAAGATTTTTCAACATGTTGAAAAATGTCCACGAGAGCCCCGAGTACCGACGAGCGGCCATTACCGTAAATCTCCGAGTTCGAATCAGGGCAAACTCGGGGAGAGCTCTTGGAATGAACTCGTACCGTGGGAGAGGGCTTTTAGCACTCCTTGCAGGAGAATTGGTTAGGAGGGAGAGATTGATCAACCATGGTGGAGGAAACTTGACGGGCTGAATGGCCTAATTCTACTCCTATCACTTATGAACATGATCTTATGACAATTTAGTCCATGATAAAGTCCAGTAAAGTCCGATTACAGTATGTGGTACCTTCTGACCGAGGGAATAAGAATGCCTAGGGTACGAGTAGTCCTTTACCATTTGAATTAGGTTAGTTTAGTTTAGTTTAGAGATACAATGCGGACCACTCCGACCAGCGATCCCCACACACTAGGGACATTTTTTACATTAACACCAAGCCAACTAACCTACAGACCTGTACGTCTTTGGAGTGCGGGAGGAAACCGAAGATCCCGGAGAAAACCCACACAGGTCACGGGGAGAACGTGCAAACTCCGTACAGACAGCACCCGTAGTCGGGATTGAACCCGGGTCTCCAGCGCTGCATTCGCTGTGAGGCAGCAACTCTACCGCTGTGCCACCATGACCACCCTTGACTATTGGTTCTCGATGGCTTTGCAGACTGCCATGACTGATATATTAGTGGATGTTCAGTACTATGGGCTTGAAGTAATCACCACATCTAACTCATTGCAAACCTTGCCTTCCCACCAGCAGTCACTTTACAAAGAAATTCATTTTGACGTGGCTTTTCATACGTATTTTTAATTATTTACAGACTGTAAACTAGAAAGATCTATTGAGTATGGTAGAACAAGGGCTGATACATAAAGGCGACGGCAGCAATCCCACTGATATTTGCTCATCTTCTTCCCTCTGTCAGCTTCAGTGAATGGTGAAAGTCTTTACTTTGTACTGGGAGTGAACTTGAAGGGGAAACTGAAACGCTTTGGTGGCATTGTACATAGCCGGAGATTGATGCCCGTCATACAGCCAAATGTACCAGTCATTGAAAGTAGGCATGCAGGTGCAGCAGGCAGTGAAAAAAGCGAATGGTATGTTAGCTTTCATAGCAAAAGGATTTGAGTACAGGAGCAGGGAGGTTCTACTTCAGTTGTACAGGGTCTTGGTGAGACCACACCTGGAGTATTGCGTGCAGTTTTGGTCTCCAAATCTGAGGAAGGACATTATTGCCATAGAGGGAGTGCAGAGAAGGTTCACCAGACTGATTCCTGGGATGTCAGGACTGTCTTATGAAGAAAGACTGGATAGACTCGGTTTATACTCTCTGGAATTTAGGAGATTAAGAGGGGATCTTATAGAAACTTACAAAATTCTTAAGGGGTTGGACAGGCTAGATGCAGGAAGATTGTTCCCGATGTTGGGGAAGTCCAGGACAAGGGGTCACAGCTTAAGGATAAGGGGGAAATCCTTTAAGACCGAGATGAGAAAGACTTTCTTCACACAGAGAGTGGTGAGTCTCTGGAACTCTCTGCCACAGAGGGTAGTTGAGGCCAGTTCATTGGCTATATTTAAGAGTGAGTTGGATGTGGCCCTTGTGGCTAAGGGGATCAGAGGGTATGGAGAGAAGGCAGGTACGGGGATACTGAGTTGGATGATCAGCCATGATCATATTGAATGGCGGTGCAGGCTCGAAGGGCTGAATGGCCTACTCCTGCACCTAATTTCTATGTTTCTTACAGCCAAATGTACCCATTTCCGGAATTGCAATAGCTTGGCTCTGAGCTGAGGAAGGGTTGCGAGATGCTGAATGATTCATCCGAGGAGAGAATTGTTGGCCTTGGGAATCTCATGGGAGATCGTATGGAACCACTCAATCAAGTAGGAAGTGAAAATTGGGCGGGGGTTACAGTGTCCCAGAGTCATTGGGTCATAGAGTGTGGAAACAAGCCCTTCTGCCCACACTGACCAACATGTCCCATCTTCACTAGTCCCACCTGCCTGCGGTTGGCCCATATCCCTCTAAACCTGTGCTATTCATGTACCTGTCTTCATGTAGTCCTGTCAATCAATTGATCATCAATCAATCAATCGACCATTCGACCAATCAATCGACCAATCAGTCAGTCAACTAACCAATCAACAGTACAATGATTTTCCCTGCACCAAGTGTGACCTCTGTTGCTCACAGTTAATGGCTGTCGACCAAACCAGAGAGAGTTTGTACAGGGCTCATATCAACTGTCTCAATGCTGAATATCGCTACAAAAACCACATCAATATTCATTACATGCGAGCGGCTTCAGAGGGAAGAGTTGGCATTGTGATATTAATGAATTGTCAGCGAGGCTGGATTTCATCTCCATCACTCGCACAAAGGGAGTGAGCTGAGTCTATAAAAAGGGGCTTCTCTCAGCGGGAGCTGAAACGCTGGCACCTCACCACAGAAATCACTTCACTGACAACGTGATGTCGATCGCCGGACGTAAGTGACATGTCCAGACGCATTGAACAATGAAGACTCAAAAGGCATTGATATTGTAACACACTCACACCTGCGTGGATGGCGTACAGATGAGAGGCTGCGTTATCAAAGTGCTCTGAGAGCTTCCAGCCCCAATTCAAATGGCTGAGGACCATTACATTCAAGAGACACTTTTGACTGCAGGCTTCCAAGTCAGGAGAAGCAAATTACATGCATTTGGGGAAAATGTATCTGTCAGAGATTCTGTCCAACAGTGCATCTTTTCCTAGTTTGATGATAGCCACTTAACATTCTCAATGTCATAGAGTCAAGCAGTGGGGAAACAGGACCTTAGAAACATGGATAGTAGGCGCAGGAGTAGGCCATTTGACCCTTCGAGCCAGCACCACCATCATTATGATCATGGCTATCATCCAAAATCAGTACCCTGTTCTGTTTTTTCCCCCATATCCCTTGATTCCCTTAGGCCTAAGAGCTAAATCTAACTCTCTCTTGAAAACTTCGGCCCAACTTGCCCACACACAGATCACAACATAACACTGTAGCAATTAAGCCCAAGGCTTGATTCGGGAAGAATATCTCAACTTCCAGACTCAATGAGGAATTTCCCAACTTTAGGTAACTCGTTCTTTCTTTCTGCTGGTATCAGTTTCAGTTTGGTTTATTGTCACGTGTACCGAGGTACAGTGAAACGCTTTTTGTTGCGTGCTAACCAGTCAGCGGGAAGACAATACATGATTACAATCGAGCCATCTACAATGGTGGGGAGTGTGGTGTGTGTGACGGGCTGGGCCACATCTACAACTCTTGCGGTCTTGGGCAGAGCTGTTCCCAAACCAAGCCGTGACACATCCCGACAGTGTGCTTTCAATGACGCATCAGTAGAAGCTCGTACACAATGCACACAAAGGATTCGCGACAATTCAAAAGATATCAAAGGGAATGAGTGGAATGATTGGGGTTATTGAGGGTCTGGATTACGAGGAGTGATTATGCAAATCCGGCAAGTTTCTTCCTGGGAGAGAGGAGATTGCAAAGTGGTGGGTTTGTTGCCTTGAGGATTCTGCTGGGGATAGATAAAGAAACCGGGACAAACAATTTCACCTAGTGGTGCCAATATACACGGTGGGATCACAGTAGGAGAACTTCAAAACGAATCTGCAGAAATATTATTGCAAGAATAATTATAAAGGGCGGTGTGTGGTGGTGCAGAGGTAGAGTTGCTGCCTTACAGCGATCCGGGTTCGATCTTGACTACGGGTGCTGTCTGTACGGAGTTTGCACGTTCTCCCTGTGACCTTGGCTTGTACTCGCTAGAATTTAGAAGACTGAGGGGGGATCTTATAGAAACTTACAAAATTATTAAGGGGTTGGACAGGCTAGATGCAGGAAGATTGTTCCCGATGTTGGGGAAGTCCAGAACAAGGGGTCACACAGTTTAAGGATAAGGAGGAATTCCTTTAGGACCGAGATGAGGAAAACATTTTTCACACAGAGAGTGGTGAGTCTCTGGAATTCTCTGCCACAGAAGGTAGTTGAGGCCAGTTCATTGGCTATATTTAAGAGTGAGTTGCATGTGGCCCTTGTGGCTAAAGGGATCAGGGGGTATGAAGAGAAGGCAGGTACAGGATACTGAGTTGGATGATCAGCCGTGATCATATTGAATGGCGGTGCAGGCTCGAAGGACCGAATGGCCGACTCCTGCACCTATTGTCTATGTTTCTATGTTTCTATGACCTGCGTGGGGTTTCTCCGGGATCTTCGGTTTCCTCCCACACTCCAAAGACGTGCAGGTCTGTAGGCTAATGGGCTTGGTGTATACGTGATAAAATGTCTCTAGTGTAGGATAGCGTTAATGTGCGGGGATCGCTGGTCGGCGCGGACTTGGTGAGCCTCGCCGTGTCTCTAACTAAACCGCAGTAAATAACACTAAAGAGGCATGTTGAGAGTCTCTGACTCGAGGTGCAGAAGGCAGAAGCAGTTAGTGCTGATTAATTGCACGATATTATCTCTGTCTAATCCACAGCGGTTGAGTTCTTGGACAAGCAGCAAGGGAATGGAAGCCTTAAACTTGTACAGCACGGAAACAGGCCCTTCGGCCCACCATGTCCATGTTCACCATTGTGTCTGTGTAGACTAGTGTGAAGAGAGGTCCCAAGCTGTAATTAGCCATCGATCAGTTCATGTGATAAGAGCAGAATTGGGCCATTCAGCCCATCAGGTCTACTCTGCCATTCAATCATGGATGATCTATCTCTCCATCCTAACCCCATTCTCCTGCCTTCTCCCCACAACCACTGACACCCGTCCTAATCGAAAATGTTCTCCAGAGATGCTGCCTGGCCCGTTGAGCTACTCCAGCACTCAAGGACCTGTTGCTAGCATTCAGTTCCAGCTAATCTCACAGCTCCACAAAGACTGCACACTCAGCCTCGATGCAAATGCAAATTCTAATGGCATGGTAACAGTACCCAGAGCCATCATGGAAGTGATCCAAATCCAAGTGAAGGCCTTTTGCAGCAACTTGCTGTTGAGATGGGCAATCTGTGCACAACAGAAGTTAATTGATTGAAGACAAGGGTCAGTGTTTTGTAAGAGAAGCCATTAGCAGAATGCCACGTACTTGGTCCGATTGTGTTATTCTATGTTGAAGTACCACACGCATTTACGTAAGAGCTCATAAGAGGCAAACACTCAGGCTGAGAGGCCCTTATGCTCAGCACCCAGTTTCTTTCACAGCAGACCAGGCATAGATCCACTGGTATCGATGTGCAAAAACACACACCTCCAGATTCGGGGACTGTTTCTTACCAGCTGTCATCAGGCAACTGAACCATCCTACCACAACCAGAGAGCAGTGCTGAACTACTATCTACCTCATTGGTGACCCTCGGACTATCCTTGATCGGACTTTGCTGGCTTTACCTTGCACTAAATGTTATTCCCTTTATGTATCTACACACTGTGAAGTGGCTCGATTGTAATCATGTATTGTCTTTCCGCTGACTGGTTAGCACGCAACTAAAAGCTTTTCACTGTACCTCGGTACACGTGACAATAAACTGAACTAAACGTTTGTTGAGTGCTAACCAGTCAGTCTTCTTCTTCCGTGTGCCGTGCACAGCCTAAAGTTGTTGGACAACTTGCTCTATTTGATCTTCCGTTAGCCAGTCAGTGGAAAGACAATACATGACAATAAACTAAACTGAACTGAACTAAACCAGAATTAAAGCATCTGGCAAAATGGAGGAATGTGGTTTACGGGGAGATCAACGATTTTAATGAAGAGATCAGTTGAAGAGTCGATTGGTTAGGGTGGGGTGCTAATGTCGACAAGGTTTTGTGCGTTCAATTACTGTAGGGACCGACTTTATTGGGCGACACGGTGACACAGCGGTAGAGTTGCTGCCTCACAGCGCCAGAGACCTGGGTTTGATCCCGACTACGGGTGCTGTCTATACGGAGTTTGTACGTTCTCCCTGTGACTGCTTGGGTTTTCCTCGGGTGGTCCGGTTTCCTCCCACACTCCAAAGACGTACAGGTTTGTAGGCTAATTGGCTTCGGTAAGATTGTAAATTGTCCCCAGTGTGTAGATAGTGTACGGGGGGAGATCGCTGGTCGGCATGGACTCGATGGGCCAAAGGGCCTGTTTCCTCGCTGTATCTCTAAACTAAACTAATAATGTGGGATGCCTGGAAGGTGGAGCTTATATACCGTATGAACTTTAGGAAGGGTATGGCTCATGGCATAGTTGGTAGAGCTGCTGCCTCACAGTGTCAGAGACACATGGGTTCAATCCTAATCTCCACTGCTGTTTGTGTGGAGTTTGCACGTTCTTCCTGGGACCTCATGGGTTTCCTTTGGGTGCTCTGGTTTCCCCCCACATCCAAAAGACGAACAAAAGGTTAATTTGTCTCTGTGAATTGTCCCCAATGCGTGTGTGTGTGTTTGGGTGAGCGAATGAAATTTGGTGGAATGGATGGGAATCTATCGTGAATGATGGATTCGTTCTTGATGGTCAGCATGGACTCAGTGGGCTGAAGGGCCTGTTTCCATGCAGCATGACACTAAGCCTCCGTGGATGAATTCTTCCATTGCTATGAGAGGCAGCGGGGAATGTGGACCTAATTGAAGAGCTCTGTTAGAGAGGTGGTACAGGTGTCTAGTCCAACCTAGTCTAGTCTAGTCTAGTTTAGAGATGCAGCACAGAAACAGGCCCTTCGGCCCACCGGGTCCGCGCCGACCAGCGATCCCAGCACACTAACACTATCCCACACACACTAGGGGCAATTTTAAATTTGTACCAAAGCCAATTAACCTACAAACCTGTATGTCTTTGGAGTGCGGGAGGAAACCGGAGCACCTGGAGAAAACCCACGCAGGTCACGGGGAGAACGTACAAACTCCGTACAGACAGCGCCCGTAGTCGGGATCGAACCCGGGTCTCCGGCGCTGTGAGGCAGCAACTCTACCGCTGCGCCAAATGGCATATTTTCTTACGCTGGGAGATCTTGAGAGAGAGAAAAAAAAAAATCAGACAGCACTGGAAAACATGTTGGGATCATGAAGAACAATTAATCCAAACATGTTTGACAGTACAGGACACGCATTATAATCATCCTCAGGATAACGATTGTTGCTTCCAGCTAGATGAAGCACAGTGTTTATTAAACTAAAGCACATCAATGGCAAGCATATCTTTGAATAAATAGCACGAACATCAGAGCAGCAGGAGGCTTCTCATTCTGGTCCGTAATCCATTAAGATCAGGGCTGATCTATACTTCAAATTGATTCCCCATCTCTCTCCCATACCCCTCGTTCCCTTAATACCCAGATATCTATCAATCTCTTGTTTCAAAATCAGTCACTCAACCTTCACAGATGAGCACAAAATGCTGGAGTAACACAGCGGGACAGGCAGCATCTCTGGATAGGAATGGGTGATGTTTCGGGTCGAGACCCTTCAGGCTGAGCGTCAGGGGAGAGGGAGGCACAGAGAAAAGGAAGGGCAAGGTGTGAAAACGAGATATCAAAGGAGATGGCGATCGAGGAAAATGCAGAATGGATTATTGTTAGCTCCAAGACATCGCAAGGGCGCAGCGGTGGATCCCGACTACGGGTGCTGTCTATACGGAGTTTGTACGTTCTCCCCGTGACCAGCGTGGGTTTTCACTGAGATCTTCGGTTTCCTCCCACACTCCAAAGACGTAGAGGTATGCAGGTTAATTGGCTTGGTGTATGTGTAAAACTGTGCTCAGTGTGCGTAGGATAGTGTTAGTGTGCGGGGATCGCTGGTCGGCGAGGACTCGGTGTGCCGAAACGCCCGTTTCCGTGCTGTATCAGTAAACTAAACTAAACTAAACAAAAGAGATCCCCAAGTTCCCAGTTCGCCACAAACTCAGGACCAGTGCAGGAAACTTCCAATTCATTCTGCAGCCACAATTGGTCACTGTCCATACACAGAGTCACTTAAGGAACTTATTTTCCCATTGCTGATGGCGCAATGAAATTACTGAAGTGAGAAGATTAAATCTTACGAGATTTAGTTATTACATTTCTGCAAAAAGGCAATTAAATCCCATAATATTATCCCTCTAGGAGATAAGGCTCCAATTATTTCCAGTTAAGATGTTTTTGCTATATTTGGCAAAAATAGTTAGAGGTATTTGTGAAGTACTAAGAATTTATACTTTACCCAGTTTTAATATCAAACATAAAGAAAATAATGGGATTGGCGGTTATTTTTTTACATTTCTATATGGACTTTGCCTTTCCTAATGGACATCAAATTATCATTTTGTCCAAGCGAATATTATGCAAAATGCAAGCTGTTGGAAAGTAAAGAAAAGCTTAATTCTTGAAATTTTAGGCATTGTTTTACAAGGGCGAGATACGGTGCAGGAATGATAAAGGAGGAAATTACGTTGCATTAATAACTCATTGGAAAATGTAGGTCCACTTGTGGGCGGCACGGTGGCGCAGCGGTAGAGTTGCTGCCTCACAGCGCCAGAGACCCGGGTTCGATCCCGACTACGGGTGCTGTCTGTACGGAGTTTGTACCTTCTCCCTGTGACCTGCGTGGGTTTTCTCTGGGATCTTCGGTTTCCTCCCACATCCCAAATACATGCGGGTTTGTAGGTTAATTGGCTTGGTGCAAATGTAAACATCTTCCACAGTGTGTGATGGATAGCGTAATGCGGCTGTCCCACTGTACGAGCTAATTCAAGAGTTCTCCCGAGTTTCCCCTGATTCGAAATCGGAGAATTACGGTAATGGCCGCTCGTGGGTACTCGGGGCTCTCGTGGACATTTTTCAACATGTTGAAAAACTTTACGAGCTTACCGCGTTTCCCGAGTACCTGTCGTTAGCGTTACGAGCCGCTAAGAGACGTCCCGAGCTCCGAGGTACCCGCTACATTCTACATGCTTACCAAGAGTTTGATTTTTTTTTAACTCGGGAGAGTTCTTGAATTACCTCGTACAGTGGACAGGGCCTATAGTGTGCGGGGATCGCTGGTCGACCCGGACACGGTGGGCCGTAGGTCCTGTTAAAACTAAACTTTTAAAACTGATCTTTTAAAAGCTTGTCAAGCCCTTGGAGGTGGTGCTGAAGACATCTATTTGAATGGTATTGGGATAATGGCTTTCAGGTGGAGAAAAGCAAGAGGCAATGGCTGTTCTCTGGAGAGCAAAGAATGTTAAAGAGAGATTTAATGGAGGTTTTCGAAATTACCAAAGCTCTAAGTGAGAATATAGATAATTGACCAGAAGGATCGGAAGTAATTATGAGATTTCTTTTGTGCGGAAAGTTGATGTCATTAGTCCTTTGACACAGTAAGGTGGCCCATCCCATTCCTACAATTGTGATTTGGGATATAATGTGGTAACTGCTCTCCAAGGAAATCTTGCAGTTACAGCTACAGTTGAGTTTATTGTCACGTAGACCGAGGTACAGTGAAAAGCTTTTGTTGCGTGCTAACCAGTCAGCGGAAAGACAATACATGATTACAATCGAGTCATTCACAGTGTGTAGATACATGATAAGGGAATAACGTTTAGTGCAAGGTAAAGCCAGCAAAGTCAAGGATAGTCCGAGGGTCACCAATGAGGTAGATAGTAGTTCAGCACTGCTCTCTGGTTGTGGTAGGATGATTCAGTTCCCTGATAACAGCTGGGGAAGAAACTGTCCCTGAATCTGGAGGTGTGCGTTTTCACACTTCTGTACCTCTTGCCTGATGGGAGAGGGGAGAAGAGGGAGTGTCCGGGGTGAGACTGGTCCTTGATGATGCTGCTGGCCTTGCCGAGGCAGCGTGAGGTGTAGATGGAGTCAATGGAAGGGAGGTTGGCTTGTGCGATGGTCTGGGCTGCGTCCACAATTTGCTGTCATTTCTTGCGTGACAGAAAATCAAGTATAAAAACATCTGTGTCAATGGGGAGAGATCTCCAGCCCCTAAAGGTGGTTTAAGGGCTGGAGAGTTCCAAACTCACAATAACCCAATGCTGGAGCGACACGGGGGCGCAGCGGTAGAGTTGCTGCCTCACAGCACCGGAGACCCGGGTTGCATCCTGACTACGGGTGCTGTCTGTACGCAGTTTGTACTTTCTCCCCGTGACCTGCGTGGGTTTTCTCACGCTGGACTCCTGCTCCCTGAAAATATTTCTTTGGAGTTGGTCTGGACTTTACATCAACTGTTTTATCTTTACTTCAGTTGGGAGCTGACAACCTTTGGCACCTTCTGTAACTAAGTTAAGAACAGCTTCATAACATGAATATTAATGTCTGTCCTAACGTTGTAGGGACGTGTGTGAGAGATGAAGGGCCTGTTCCACTTTCACAACCTAATTCACCACCTCTGCCGAGTTTGCCCTTGACTCATACTCGCAGCATGGTCGTCACAAGGTCGTAGGAGGTCGTAGGTAGGAGGTAGGTAGGTCGTAGGTAGGTTGTGGTATCAAGTAGCTCGGGGCGTTTTTTCTAACCTGATGAAAAATGTCCACGAGTAAAAAAGGTCGTGAATTAGGTCATGAAAGTGGGACAGGCCCTTGGGTCACTCACCCCTTCCCAGATGCTGTGTGTTATCTCCATAGCTTTCCATCCATTCTGTAAAGGATTCACTCCACTGACCATTGTCAGTTGGTTCCATATTAGTCTGAAGAAGGGTCTTGACCCGAAACGTCTCCCATTCCTTCTCTCCAGAGATGCTGCCTGTCCCGCTGAGTTACTCCAGCTTTTTGTGCCTACCTTTGGTTCCATATTTCTCCATTCTCTTCCACAGGAACAACGCACAGGCCAGATGTTGACCACCTCAGTCTTCGTCCCCTCTGGTCTCCACAAATGAGTCGTACTATAGGATACGGAAGAACTTTATTTATCCCAGGAGGGAAATTGATCTGACAACAGTCATAAAAACACAAGATACGTGAAACATGAAATCAAAGTGATGAGTGGAAAGGATTGGGGAATGGGTGGGGACAGGGGGAGGGGGGGGTTGGCACTGGCTACCACCGATTGGTAGAACATCTGCAGCATCTTACAGCAGATGTGAAAGAGCAGGGTCTTCCGAAACGCACAGCCAGCTCTGTCCCTTCTTGCACAGGGCCTCAGCGTTCCTGGACCGGACAAGTCCAGTTTACTGTCCAGATACACTCCAAGGTATACTCTCTGGGATTAACCTTACCGACGGGGTCAAGGAAAGAGCGTTCACGATGATCGCGGCCCTGTTTCCACCAATCTTTCCACCACCACACACAAGAAGCAACAAGACAGACACCATTGCGTGCAGATGCCGAGAAGTGTGATCAGCTCTGGCCGAACATCTTGTGTGTGGACTCGATAAAAAGAAGACCTTACCGACCATTCATAGAACCGGTGGCGACATGTCCCCTTTAAGATCCGCTCCTCCCTGGTCACAGGCAAACGAGCCACAGCAAGTACAATTAAGGGTTGTTGAACCAATTAACCCAACCCTACACTTTATAAATCCTGGAGCCCAGAGGCAAGGGAGAGAGAGAAAGTAATGGGGATGATGGTAGGTCAGCTTGTTAGCCTCTCAAAATTGGTGCGTCTCTGTTTGTTAAGATTGTTAAGGGCTTGGACACGCTAGAGGCAGGAAGCATGTTCCCGATGTTGGGGGAGTCCAGAACCAGGGGCCACAGCTTACAAATAAGGAGTAAGCCATTTAGAACGGAGATGAGGAAACACTTTTTCCTCACAGAGAGTGGTGAGTCTGTGGAATTCTCTGCCTCAGAGGGCGGTGGAGGCCGGTTCTCTGGATGCTTTCAAGAGAGAGCTAGATATGGCTCTCAAAATTAGCGGAGTCAGGGGATATGGGGAGAAGGCAGGAACGGGGTACTGATTGGGGATGATTAGCCATGATCACTTTGAATGGCAGTGTTGGCTTGAAGGGCTGAATGGCCTACTCCTGCACCTATTGTCTATTTATTCAGCACATCCATGTTGATTGAGATGTTTCTCTGGTGTGAATCTGGTGGCCTGTGTTTGGCCCATGTCCCTCAAAACCATTCCTATCCATGTAGCAGAGTCTAAATGAGTTTTAGACATTGTAATTCGACCTGTTTCTGTTTCCACTGGCAGGTTATGCCATGTACCTATCACCCTCTGAGAAAAGGTTGCCCCTTGGGACTTTGTAAGCTTTTCCCTTCACCTTACATCTGTGCCCTCTTGTTTTAGACTCCCCGATCATTATTCCCATGTGTGGTGCTGCGGCAGAGTCGCTCCCTTACAGTGCCAGAGACCCGAGTTCAATCCTGACTGTGGGTGCTGTCCGTACGGAGTTTGCACGTTCTCCCTGTGACCGCGTGGGTTTTTTCTGGGCGCTCCGGTATCCTCCCACACTCCAAAGATGTACAGGATTGTAGGTTAATTGGCTTGATATAATTGTAAATTGTCCCTAGTGTGTGTAGGTTAGTGTGTAGGGACACGATGTTCAACATGTTGAAAATCCAGCGGCGACCAGAACAAGGTCGGACTCTTTGGGCGACTACTCACGACCGTGCAGGCTTCATTCACCCCGCGACATGTGGCCAGGGTGTCGCCTGTCTGGTCGTGAGTCGTCTCCTCAGCCGCCCAGAGAGTCGTAGCGTCTTTCTGGTCGCCGCTGGATTTTCAACTTTGAAAATGTTGAAACGTTTCCGCGACCTATGACGGGTGCCGGGAGTCGCCGAAAAAATTGCGTAAGTGTGTCAGGCCCTTTAGGCTTAGTTCCTCCCACACTGTTGAGTGCATTGGGCAGCAAGCTTTCGCCACTCTGTTCGATTATGTGCGACGTTTTCCACCCTCGATAGGCCTCTGTCGCGGGCTTCCAAACCCTTCTGGAATGTTCCCCTCCATGTGAGTTTTGTCGGCCTCTTTTCCTCCTTCCCTCAGCTTGCCGTGTCATTGCATCTTAGGTACACGTTCTGGTGACATTCCGAGTACACGTCCTGCAGATTTCATCCTGTGTCCCTCCGTGTCCTGGCTGAGAGGTTTTGTTGGAGTTTCCCGGTAGATCTCCTCGTTTGTGATGTGGTCTCCGTAATTACCCTGGGAAGTGCAGTAGTTAAAGTGGACGCTCGCAGTAAATGCCCCTCGTGATCTTACACACCCCATATGAAGTCTCCCCTCTTTGTCAGATGATGTTTGAGTGAGTCCATGGGCTGGACTGGAATAATTGATATGGCAAGCTGTTCAAATAGTTGGAGGGGACTTGAATGATTGAAGTGGTGCTTATTCCGTCCCAGCTCAGAAACTCTGCCATTAGTTTTGCCTTTGAATTTGGTTAATGGGCCAAGACCGGAGCAGATAGTAAAGCTGAAGTGTGCTTTAATATGTCTTGTCTTTGTGTATATGGTCCCCCACAGCTGAGCATGGATCACCGTGGCGAGCGGGGTGGGAGATTGCAACCTTCACGTGGTCCGCTCCTGTTTCAACGAATGCAATCAACCCGGCGTGCACAATCAAATGGAACAAGTTGTCCGACAGCTCTCGGCTGTGCACGCCACACACAAGATGTAGGCCAGGGCGAGCGATTGGGTGGATACAGCTTACAGGGTGTTTGGACTGCCGGATGGGTGGACACACGCCAGAACGTGGATGGAAGAGGTGTGAAGGAATGGGGGTGGGGGAAGAGAGAAAATGGCCCTGCATCTAGGTGGGGCACAGGAAAGAGAAGGGACGGTCAGTATTGGCAAGTTGGGCCGAAGGGCCTGTTCCTATACTTTATGACTGACGTTTAGGGCGAGACAGTGGAGCTGCTGCCTGACAGCGCCAGAGTTTTTATCCTGACTACGGGTGCTGTCTGTACGGAGTTTGTGCGTTCTCTCCATGGGTTTTCTCCGGCTGCCCTACATTCCAAAGACGTGCAGGTTTGTAGGTTAATTGGCTTCTGTAAATTGTAACATTTCCCTAGTGTTAGTGTGCAGGGATCGTTGGTCGGCGTGGACTCATACAATAGGTGCAGGAGTAGGCCATTCGGCCCTTCGAGCCTGCACCGCCATTCAATATGATCATGGCTGATCATCCAACTCAGTATCCTGTACCTGCCTTCTCTCCATACCCTCTGATCCCCTTAGCCACAAGGGCCACATCTAACTCCCCCTCGGTGCGTAGAAGGACCTGTTTTCACGCTGTATTTCTAAAATCTAAAGTTAATAATTGTCCTCTGTAAATGGAATGAATGATACTTTATTACATATGTAACATGTGTATTTGTTAGTGGAATTCTTTCTTTTGCAAACTGTACACAAGGTATGCAAAGAGTCGCTATATATAGGGCGTTATATATAGGATAAAATTACCTAAATTGCCTCTAGTCAAGGATAGACACTAGGGGAAATGTTTTTGTTTGTTTGTTGGTTGGAATGGACTCGGTGGGGCGAAGGGCCTGTTTCCGCAATGTATCTTTAAACTAAACAAAGATAGAAGGTTCTCCCACCAGTCTTACTGTCTCCAAGTGCATTCTATCCCTGTACTGCCCGCTCCCCTGACATCAGTCTGAAGAAGGGCCTCGACCCGAAACGTCACCCATCCCTTCTCTCCAGAGATGCTGCCCGTCCCGCTGAGTTACTCCAGCTTTTTGTGTCTATAGAAACTAAGATACAGTCGGCAGCACAGGCTGGGATAAAGTGCTGGATGAAAATAAGCATCGCGACGGCACAGCGGTAGAGTTGCTGCCTGAGAGGGCTTGCAGAGCTGGAGACCCGGGTTCAATCCCGACCATGGGTGCTGTTCTATGGGGTTTGTATGTTCTCCCTGTGACCATGTGGGTGATCTCCGGTTTCCTCCCACACTCCAAAGACGTACAGATACTGTATGTAGGTTAATTGGCTTGGTGGAAATCGTCCCTTGTGTGTGGGATGGTGTTAATGTGCGGGGATCGCTGGTCGGTGCGGACTCGCTGGGCCGAAGTACCTTTTTTCCGCGCTGTATCTCTAAACTAAACTAAGCCCGAGCATCGCCCTACTCCTGAGAAATTGATTTTGCGCTGGTTGGTAATAGTGATTGAGATAGTGGGCAGGTTTCTCAAGCTCCTAAACATCCAGCACGGGCCAGTCTATGACCAGGATCAAAAGTGACTGAGTAAGATTTCAAACCCCATCACTTGATGATCAGTCTGTTCAGACAGCTGATGGATGTTCTGTGTATCTATTGATTGATTATAATCGCGCAGCTTCCTGGGGAGTAGAAGGTATTTGAGCAATAAGCAGACCACTCGTGTTGCCATGAATGCTCAAGGAAACATAGAACATAGACAATAGGTGCAGGAGTAGGCCATTCGGCCCTTCGAGCCTGCACTGCCATTCAATATGATCATGGCTGATCATCCAACTCAGTATCCCGTACCTGCCTTCTCTCCATACCCCCTGATCCCTTTAGCCACAAGGGCCACATCTAACTCCCTCTAAAATATAGCCAATGAACTGGCCTCAACGACCTTCTGTGGCAGAGAATTCCACAGACTCACCACTCTCTGTGTGAAAAATTATTTTCTCATCTCGGTCCTAAAATACTTCCCCCTTATCCTTAAACTGTGACCCCTTGTTCTGGACTTCCCCAACATCGGGAACAATCTTCCTGCATCCAGCCTGTCCAAACCCCTTAAGAATGTTGTAAGTTTCTATAAGATCCCCCCTCAGTTTTCTAAATTCTAGAGAGTACAGGCCGAGTCTATCCAGTCTTTCTTCATATGAAAGTCCTGACATCCCAGGAATCAGTCTGGTGAACCTTCTCTGTACCCCCTCTATGGCAAGAATGTCTTTCCTCAGATTTGGAGACCAAAACTGTACGCAATACTCCAGGTGTGGCCTCACCAAGACCCTGTACAACTGAAGTAGAACTTCCCTGTTCCTATACTCAAATCCTTTTGCTATGAATGCTAACATACCATTCGCTTTCTTCACTGCCTGCTGCACCTGCATGCCTACTTTCAATGACTGGTATACCATGACACCCTGGTCTCGTTGCATCTCCCCTTTTCCTAATCGGCCACCATTTAGATAATAAAAGCAGGACAGGCAACAACTCTGTAGAGAAGGAATGGGTGTTGTTTCAGGTCAAGACTCTTCTTCAGACTGAGAGTCTGGGACTATGGATGTTCCGTCACTCGACGCCTCCATCCTTCACCAGGAAGGTCTTAAAGTCAGTTTCTTCCTTGACCGTAGAACTAGCCAATTTCTCTCTAGAAGCATAGAAAATAGATGCAGGAGTAGGCCATTCAGCCCTTCGAGCCAATATAATCATGGTTGATCAGCCAAAATCAGTACCCCGTTCCTGCTTTAGACAATAGGTGCAGAAATAGGCCACTCTGCCCTTCGAGCCAGCACCGTCATTCAATGTGATCATGGCTGATCATCCCCAATCAGTGCCCCGTTCCTGCCTTCTCCCCATATCACCCCTGACTGCGCTATCATTAAGAGCCCTATCTAGCTCTCTCTTGAAAGTATCCAGAGAACCGGCCTCCACTGTCCTCTGAGGCAGAGAATTCCACAGACTCTCAACTCTCTGCGAGAAAACACTTGTATCCCTTGATTCTGTTATCCCTAAGAGCTAGATCTTAGGGTAACAGAAAAAATCCAGTGACTTGGCCTCCTACCTATGCACTCCTCCACCGAGCAGAGCTGGTCCTTAGTCTTGGATGGACATAAGTTCTCCTTCCACTCCTCCCACTTTGATAATAAACCTCAGCTCTCATGTAGCCACATGTTATTTCAGCACAAGAATGGTTCTCTGAGCCGAGCGCGCCAGGGATATTGGTTAATAAAGTCTCATTCGCACATCCGTGGCCACTGGCCTTGTTCCAAGTAGAGCTGATATGACCTGACTCTTTGTGCTGCGTTCTGTCAACCCCCTTCCCCTCGTACATGAAATTTGCAGACACAATCAGCTGGAAATGAACGCCGCATTGTGTTCATGCAAAGCGTTGATCCAGCGCTCGGTCCGAGACATGCACGCAGAATCCTTAGTCAGAGGGTGGTGAATCTGTGGAACTCATTGCCTCAGAGGGCTGTGGAGGCCAAGTCCGTGGATATTTTTAAGGCAAGATAGACTGATCCTTGATTGGAATGGGTGTCGAGGGTTATGGGGAGAAGGCAGGAGACCGGGTTTAGGAGGGAGAGAGATATCGGCCATGATTGAATGGCAGTAGACACAATGGGGCCCTATGCCCTAATTCTATTCCTATAAAGCGATCTTACGACTGCGACAGTAACCAAGCGTGTTTTATTCTCTCTCCAACCTTGTGCTGTTGCTTTCTACTACGATGGGAGATTGACCGGTAACAAACCAAAATGACAGGCCAAACACAAGCAAGTCTGTTTGAGATCCAGACTGTTTAGAAACCCAACAGCGGGCCAGCAGATTTGAATGGGTGAATACGTTTATTGGCCAAGTATTCACATACAAGGAATTTGCCTTGGTGCTCCGCTCGCAGGTGACAACATGACATACAGGAGTCAAGTCACTTTTATTTATTTAGCACATTTAAAAAAACAACTCTCGTTGGCCAAAGTGCTTTACATTGGTATAAGAATAGTATAACAAACAACAGTGGTTCATAGATTAAATACAAACATCACTACATACACACAGCCCTCGCTCGGAGAACATCAAGAAAGGCTTGGGAGCAGAGTAGGAATGACATATAAAACATTAATAGTAAAACATTATCGATCATACTGCTGAATCAACTCAAGCCCTCACACTGATGGTGTTGTGGAGACGGTGTATTACGAGAGAACTACCCCGCAAGTAGTCATATATCACCACCCACAGCAATCTACAGGCAGTCTAAACCTGAAAGGTTCATCTCAGAACAAATATGTTCAGTAGTCAGGAGATGGGACAGGGCAATTAGTCTCAGCCAAGGATGAGTGGGAGGTGCTGTGTGTGTGTGTGTAGACCATGTCTTCATTGACCAGTTCCCAAGACCGATACAATGAGAGTACACCTCTACAGTGGGTCTGAAGAAGGGTCTCGACCTGAAACGTCACCCATTCCTTCTCTCCAGAGATGCTGCCTGTCACACTGAGTTACTCCAGCATTTTTTGTCTGTCTTCTGAGAATAGGGTTTACACTCAATATCTGAAACCTACAGACAGCTGGCGCCCTGCTGCCATCGCAACTACCTAGAGCTCAATGTTCTTAAGACAGTGGAATTGATTGTAGGCTTTAGGAGAGCTCCCCTCCCCTCACCCCACTCACCATCGAGAACACCACAGTCACATCTGTGGAGTGTTTTAAGTTCCTGGGAACCATCATCTCCAAGGAACTTAAGTGGGGGGCTACCATCGACTCCACAGTCAAAAAGGCCCAACAGAGGATGTACTTCCTGCGGCAGCTGAGGAAGCACAATCTGCCACAGGCAATGATGGTCCAATTCTACACGGCCATCGTAGAGTCTGTCCTCACCTTCTCCATCATGGTCTGGTTTGGCTCAGCCACCAAGCACGACACCCGGAGGCTGCAGAGAATCGTCCGATCAGCAGAGAAGGTTATTGGCTGCAACCTTCCCTCCATTGATGAACTGTACACTGCAAGGGCCAGGAAGCGAGCGGGCAAGATCATCTCTGACCCCTCTCACCCTGGCCACAAACTCTTTGAATCACTTCCCTCTGGAAGGCGACTCCGGACTGTCAAAGCCGCCACAGCCAGACATAAAAACAGTTTTTATCCACGAGTAGTTGCTCTACTCAACAGCCAAAAATCTGTAGCCTCCCTTTGATCTGGTATTGTGTTGGTTCACATGCTTGATCAATGGTGTTTTATCATTAATGTTTTATTATTATTAATGTTTAGTGTTTTCTGAGTCATTCGTAACTGTCACTGTATGTCATGTTGTTACCTGTGGGCGGAGCACCAAGGCAAATTCCTTGTATGTGAATACTTGGCCAATAAACTTACTTACTTACTATCGACTTTAATATGCCGCCTCTTGTGCCTCCATTAGGTGTAGACCCTTGGCTCATTTGGCATTGCATGCAAGATTCTTCCATGCTTCCGGCAATGAGAAGTTTCCACTCATTAGTTAGATTTTTGTAGCAGAAGCCATCTTCAATGATAACCAGCTCTGTAAAATATAACTGCTGTGACTTTGACCTGAAGGTGTGAATCGACGGTTTGGTGAGTGAGTTTTTTTTTTGATGAGTTAGATTTTTATAAGCCAATAAACCTACAAACCTGTACAAAAAGGTTCACTGAGCTTCTCCAGCAATTTGTGTCATTCTCTAGTTACGTTTAGAGATACAGCGCGGAAACAGGCCCTTCAGCCCACTGAGTCCGGGCTGACCAGCGATCCCCGCACACTAGCACTATCCTACACGCACTAGGGACAATTTTACCTTCATACCAAGCCAATTAACGTACAAACCTGCACGCCTTTGGGGTGGGAGGAAACTGAAGATCTCGTAGAAAACCCACGCAGGTCTCGGGGAGAACGTGCAAACTCCGTACAGACAGCACCTGTAGTCAGGATCGAACCCGGGTCTCTGGCGCAGTAGGGCAGCAACTCTACCACTGCGCCACCGTGCCGCATGATATAGACAATAGGTGCAGGAGTAGGCCATTCGGCCCTTCGAGCCAGCACCGACATTCAACGTGATCATGGCTGATCATCCAAAATCAGTACCCCGTTCCTGCCTTCTCTCCATATCCCCTGACTCCGCTATCTTTAATAGCTCTATCTAACTCTCAAAGCAGGAAAATGGTTTGTTTGCGTGCTACCCAGTTGAGAAAAGACATGAAGCCAATCAACCATCCACAGTGCAGGGATGAAGGGTAAAGGGTATGATATTTAGTGCATAGAATGAGGCAGCAACTCCACCGCTGTGAAATGAAAGCCATGTTCCTCCCACACTTTAGCTGTCACTTTGGCATTGCCTTGATCTCTTCCCCATTTCCCAACGTGCAAGAGATTCCTTTGGACGACCGAGCTCGCTGGAGAGTTCAGCTCTACGCTGGAGGTTCCTGCTCCATTGATAACGTTGGCAGCTGTCCCCATTGTATTGCAAGCTGTGATACAGGAGTGTGAGCAGATGTTGGGCCAGGTTAGCCTGCTGCTCTGATTGACACCGCTAATCTTCAGCCACCAGCAAACCGCTGTCTCCCCACACCTGATATGTGAAGCACAGGATCCAGGAAGGTAGGACATTGCCAGATCGTTGACCTCTGCTGTTGGTGGTGTCCAATCTTGCTAGAGTGGGAGGTGGGGAGGGGGTGGGTGTGCACTGCTGCCGTATCCAACCACAGGCAGAAGATAACTATTCTGTCGTCTTCTAAACTACTAAAGTTGTAGGACAACTTGTTCTATTTGATCTTTAGATTGTGCACGACGGGTGGATTGCATTAGTCGAAACAGGGCGGACCACGTGAAGGTTGCAATCTCCCACCACAACTGTACTGTGAACCTTTGTAACTTTGTCGGAGCCAATAGCACGGCGACTCTTGTGTACTGCCTAGATGAAGTCTGCTGTATGATTTTTATTTCTGGTTTGTCACATGTACTGAAGTAAAATGAAAAGCTTTTGTTGCGTGCTAACCAGTCAGTGGAAAGACAATACGTGATTACAATCGAGCCATTTACACTGTACAGATACATGATAAGGGAATGGCGTTTAGTGCAAGGTAAAGCCAGCAAAGTCCGATCAAGGATAGTCCGAGGGTCACCAATGAGGTAGACACTGGTTTGTATGCAAAACAAAGCACTTCACTGACACAGTAAGGTTGAATCAACCTGAACTCTGATCTCCAGATGGTATCCAGCTTCCTCATTGAGCCAAACATGTGCAGGTGTCTGGGGTGAATGGGTCTCAAACATTCAATAGCCACTAACTCTTCATGGAGAGAGTGCTCGGGGGCTGTCCCACTTGCCGATATTTTCGGCGACTGCTGCCATCATATCAGTGTCGCCAAAAGATTTTGAACGTTTCACTGACACCGCCGCAAATGTTTTATACGTCATCACGCCGCGATACGTCGGTCAATGATGCCGGAAGTCACTGAAAAATTGGCCAAGTGCGACAGGACCTTTCCTCTGTTCATACAGTGGGTGTCTCTGCCCCACCTGGCAGTGTTCCAAAAGCCCACAAACCTTCGGCGGAAAGCCAACTTTCCTTCTCTCCATCAGTCACCTTAAATCCAAGTCGATTGGCCATTGACTTCATTCTAGCCCAATCTAGACTTCTCTGAAGACCACAAGACATCGGGGCAGAATTAGGCCATTCAGCCCATTGAGTCTGCTCCGCCATTTGCTCAGAGGTCTAGAGCCCCCTGTTGATCGGCCGCTGAAGTGCCAATGAGGTCGAGATTGGCCACCTCACCTGGACAAGGCGCCACATGTTCGGGGGGACTTCCGAGGGAGAATTCAACTCTTAATTTTGCCCGGATGAAAGGAGGTGCCAAACCACCAGTTGCTGGAAAATGTTGTGGTGGACCTGTAATTACATTCTAAAGTGTAGACCACAGATCTCTCGTCTAAACCACCACAACATCTCATTGTTCCCATTATCTTCGGCAGGGTCGGGCAGTGTTATCTTACTATTCAGTGTAGACAAGGTCTCGAGCATCTACTGGAGAAAGCTATCAATTACCTGTTCTTAATTACACTTTGCCTACTTTCTCGAGAATATATATTAATAGCAGATTGATATCTTTCTTGGAATAGTTCCCAAATGATTTATTTCAATTCACCTAAGAAAATGATTTTAGAAAAATTCCCATTTGATGCTGCAATTTTCTTGTTCTTATCTTATTTCCTGAATTACTTCCTCTCATTCAATTTTACTCAGTAATTACCATTTAATCTCATTCATGAGCCATACAAGAACTTCAGTGAAAATACAATATTCTCCTAGTATCTTATGAAAGACATAATTCAAACATTCCCATGTGGTCTAATTTAAGGACTCATTTTGTTTAGTCTTGTTTGAGAAACACTTTTTTTTAGTTCAGAGATACAGCGCGGAAACAGCCCTTCAGCCCTCCGAGTCCGCACCGACCAGCGATCCCCGCACATTAACACTGTCCCACACACACTAGGGACAATATACATTTATACCAAGACAAATAACCTACAATCCTGTACGTCTTTGGAGTGTGTGAGGAAACCAAAGATCTCGTAGAAAACCCACGCAGATCATGGGGTAGAACGTGCAAACTCCGTACAGACAGCACCCGTAACTCTGGGTCAGTCAGCATCTCTGGAGAAAATGGATGGATGACATTTTGGGTCGGGAGCCTTCTTCAGGCTCCTGGTTCTCCAGTTAGAGGAAGGGTGACGTTTGCCATTGGTCTGATAAAGGATCCCGACCCGAAACATCACCTATTCATGCTCTCCACAGATGCTGCCTGACCCGCTGAGTTACTCCAGCACTCTGTGAAACGTCACCTATCCATGTTCTCCACAGATGCTGCCTGACCCGCTGAGTTACTCCAGTACTCCGTGGTACAGACTGTGTTGGCTTTTGTTCAATTATGTTTAAGTGTTTTCACCTGTGTCATTATCATTTGTAACCCATAGAGTTCCCTATTTTTAGTGCTGATATTCATGTCTTTGCCAGGCTGAGTCTTGTGTACTTGCTGTTCAGGATGTTCCCCACGCTGAGCCTTGTACTATTTTGTTTACCAGGTATCTAGTAAAAGCAGAGGAAAAACGATCTCCCTCTTCTCTCCTCTCCCATCTGGCAAAAGGTACAGAAGTGTGAAAACCCACACCTCCAGATTCAGGGACAGTTTCTTCCCAGCTGTTATCAGGCAACTGAACCATCCAACTGAACCATCTCTCTCCCACTTTTTAAAAAAGGAGGGAGAGAGAAAACGAGGAATTACAGACCAGTTAGTCTAACATCGGTTGTGGGGAAACTGCTGGAGTCAGTTATTAAAGATGGGATAGCAGCGCATTTGGAAAGTGGTGAAATCATTGGACAAAGTCAGCATGGATTTACGAAAGGTAAATCATGTCTGACGAATCTTATAGAATTTTTTGAGGATGTAACTAGTAGAGTGGATAAGGGAGAACCAGTGGATGTGTTATGTCTGGACTTTCAGAAGGCTTTCGACAAGGTCCCACATAAGAGATTAGTATACAAACTTAAAGCACACGGTATTGGGGGTTCAGTATTGATGTGGATAGAGAACTGGCTGGCAGACAGGAAGCAAAGAGTAGGAGTAAACGGGTCCTTTTCACAATGGCAGGCAGTAACTAGTGGGGTACCGCAGGGCTCAGTGCTGGGACCCCAGCTATTTACAATATATATTAATGATTTGGACGAGAGAATTGAATGCAACATCTCCAAGTTTGCGGATGACACTAAGCTGGGGGGCAGTGTTAGGTGTGAGGAGGATGCTAGGAGGCTGCAAGGTGACTTGGATAGGTTGGGTGAGTGGGAAAATGCATGGCAGATGCAGTATAATGTGGATAAATGTGAGGTTATCCACTTTGGCGGCAAAAACAGGAGGGTAGACTATTATCTGAATGGTGGCAAATTAGGAAAAGGGGAGATGCAACGAGACCTGGGTGTCATGGTACACCAGTCATTGAAAGTAAGCATGCAGGTGCAGCAGGCAGTGAAGAAAGCAAATGGGATGTTAGCATTCATAGCGAAAGGATTTGAGTATAGGAGCAGGGAGGTTCTACTGCAGTTGTACAGGGTTTTGGTGAGACCACACCTGGAGTATTGCGTACAGTTTTGGTCTCCAAATCTGAGGAAAGACATTCTTGCCATAGAGGGAGTACAGAGAAGGTTCACCAGACTGATTCCTGGGATGTCAGGACTTTCATATGAGGAAAGACTGGATAGACTTGGCTTGTACTCGCTAGAATTTAGAAGACTGAGGGGGGATCTTATAGAAACTTACAAAATTATTAAGGGGTTGGATAAGCTAGATGTAGGAAGATTGTTCCCGATGTTGGGGAGGTCCAGAACAAGGGGTCACAGTCTAAGGATAAGGGGGAAATCCTTTAGGACCGAGGTGAGGAAATAATTTTTCACACAGAGAGTGGTGAATCTGTGGAATTCTCTGCCACAGAAGGTAGTTGAGGCCAGTTTATTGGCTATATTTAAGAGGGAGTTAGATGTGGCCCTTGTGGCTAAAGGGATCAGGGGGTATGGAGAGAAGGCAGGTACAGGATACTGAGTTGGATGATCAGCCATGATCGTATTGAATGGCGGTGCAGGCTCGAAGGGCCGAATGGCCTACTCCTGCACCTGTTTTCTATGTTTCTATCCTACCACAACCAGAGAGCGGTGCTGAACTACTATCTACCTCATTGGTGACCCTCGGACTATCTTTGATCAGACTTTACTGGCTTTACCTTGCACTAAACGTTATTCCCTTATCATGTATCTGTACACAGTAAATGGCTCGATTGTAATCATGTATTGTCTTTCCGCTGACTGGTTAGCACGCAACACAAGCTTTTCCCCGTACCTCGGTACACGTGGCAATAGACTAAGCTAGTAAAAGTCGAGGAAGGTCACGGGGAGAACATGCACACTGCTCACAGACAGCAACAGAGGAGGGTATTGTACATGGGTCTCTGCCTCTGTGAGGCAGCAGCTGTATCACCTTGCATGTAAAGGTACCCATAGTGTAGGTGGGTAGTGGTAGGCCCCCCTCCGTCATGACTGACCATGGGTGATGCATCCTAGTTTGCAGGTGATGTGTGGTCGGATGCAAGCCGGGGCGATGTCATATGGAGGACAGGCTGTTGCCCATGCAGCACGTCCCCCCCTCTCCACGTCGCTGATCGATCCAAAGGAACAGCAGGGCCGTTACAGTTTGGCACCAGCGCTGTCGCAGAACCTACCAGAGTGAGGTTGTAGACAACGACAAACTGCCTTAGGGGCTCCGACTCCGGATTTTTTTTTAGGTTTACTCCAGGAGCCTTTTCCATGACTGGATATGGCCACAAGGCAGTGGAGGTTTTAAATCAGTTTTCCCTCTCCTAGATGCACTGCCTTCCCAGGCTGACGAGCCCCATCTGCCCGAGACTCATGGGGGCGGGAGCGTCTACCTTCCCGTGCAGGTCTATAGCACCTGCCCACAAGGTGGGTACAATTATACTAGTCAATGATATGTGGACTGGTTCATGGATAGAAATGGTTTGGAGGAATATGGGCCAAAGGCAGGTGTTCAGACACCTGACCAACGTACCTAATTCTGGGGGACATCATGGTTAGGAGTAAGTTGGGCTGAAGGGCCTGTTTCTATGTTGTATGACTCTGGCTATAATAGTGGTCAGGAGACTGAAGAGCAGGGAAAGCGTTTGACGGCACTGGGCCTGTACTCGCTGGGGTTTAGAATATGAGGAGGGGGGACCTCATTGAAACTTACCGGATAGTGAAAGGCCTGGATAGAGTGGATGTGGAGAGGATGATTCCACTAGTGGGAGAGTCTAGGACCAGAGGTCACAGCCTCAGAATTAAAGGACAATCCATTAGGAAGGAGATGAGGAGGAATTTATTTAGTGAGAGGGCGGTGAATCTGTGGAATTAATTCCCACAGTCGGCTGTGGAGGCCACCTCGGTGGATATATTTAAGGCAGAGATAGATAGATTCTTGATTAGTACGGGTGTCAGGGGTTATGGGGAGAAGGCAGGAGAATGGGGTTAGGAGGGAGAGATAGATCAGCCATGATTGAATGGTGGAGTAGACTTGATGAGCCGAATGGCCTAATTATACAATCATAGAAAATAGGTGCAGGAGTAGGCCATTCGGCCCTTCGAGCCTGCACCGCCATTCAATATGATCATGGCTGATCATCCAACTCAGTATCCTGTACCTGCCTTCTCTCCATACCCCCTGATCCCTTTAGCCACAGGGGCCACATCTAACTCCCTCTTAAATATAGCCAATGAACTGACCTCAACTACCTTCTGTGGGAGAGAATTCCACAGATTCACCACTCTCTGTGTGAAAAATGATCTTCTCATCTCGGTGCTAAAAGACTTTCCCCCTTATCCTTAATCTGTGACCCCTTGTTCTGGAGTTTCCCAGCATCGGGAACAATCTTCCTGCATCTAGCCTGTCTAACCCCTTAAGAATTTTGTAAGTCTCTATACGATCCCCCCTCAATCTCCTAATTCTGCTCCTATTACTTATGAACTTATGACCTTATGAAAATTAATGGGCAATATTTGGCAGGCATGGACAGACTGTAACCTAGGATACACTGTAAGTTGCTGTCTGAGAACGGAGGCAAACTTTTGTCATCTTCGGACAAACAACAGCGCAGTGTGGCAGCCACTTTAACCCAACTGTGAGCAGGAGTAGAAGCAACCAGCGGGCCAGGAGGCAACTGTGGAGAGAGATACAGAGCCAGCACTACAGGTCAACGGCCTTTGAATGCAACTGATAAAAATCAGAAATCAAACCGGTTTTAAGCTGCAGAAGAAGGGGTGAGACGAAAGGAGACAGAGAGAATTGAGGTAGGCACAAACTGCTGGACTCACTCAGCGGGTCAGGCAGCATCTCTGGTGAAAAGGAATGGGTGCCGTTTCGGGTCTGGACCCTTCCTCAGACTGAATGTCAGAGGAGAGGGAAATGAGAGATGAAAAGGTACAAAGGAATGAAAGCTGCGCGCAAAGATACATCAGTGCCACCAACAATGATCAAGGTGGAGCCCACAATGGTCCATTGTTGGCTGTGGAGAAGGTGATACCGAGAGATATCAAGTCAAATTAAGCAGGACGACAGTGAAACTAGCACCACGACTGGGGTGTGAGAAGGAACGGAGAGAGAGGGGATGCGATGTTTACTTGATGTTGGAGAAAGGAATATTTATACCTCTGGGTTGTAAGCTGACAAGCGAAATATGAAGCGCTGGACAAGTGACGTTTTGGATCGGGACCCTCCTTCAGACTGATTGGAGTTGGGGGGGGGAATTGGAAATGGGGGGGGGGGGGGGAAGGGAGAACAAAAGAGAATTGAGACTAGTATGTATGAAGGAGCCATTTAATTGACGTGCGCAGATAAACACAAAGTCTTGAAGGACTGACTAATATTAATTTCTGCAGTTGAGTGAAATGGGTAAAGGGCCTGTCCCACTTTCCCGAGTCCTCTGCCGAGTTGAAAGGACCTTAAAAAAAAAAAATCAAGATTTTTGTGATCTACGAACTCCTCCTCCTGACTATCTTTTTAACTGGTGGAATTTTTTGACATGCTGGAAAAAATGTCCCGACTTACCTGATGCCCCGAGTACCTATGGCTGGCATAACGAGCCGCTACGCTATATCTATGGACTCCTACGGATTCACTACGGACATCTCCGAGTTTGAATCAAGGGGAAAACTCGGGAGAATTCGTGAGTAACTCGGGAAAGTGGGACAGGCCCTTAAGTTTGGTTCTGCTGCAAGTATTTACCCAAAGATTCAAACTTTGAGTAATCTTTAACTTTGACCAACTGGACTTTTGCTGATCCTGTGGCATGATGCTGTGATTCTTCTGTGAATCATTACAAATAATCTTTGAGCAGCAACTGTGTGTGCCTATCGACGTGGGTTTGCCTCCAGGAGTCCCTGTTGTACATTTGGTGTGGGAGGTGTGAAGGTTATTTATAACTCCTGTAGTGGCAGGAAACTCGTTCTGCTGTCCTGGTCAATATACCCCCTCCACCAACATCATGGCAAACAGATGGTCAGGACATTTATCTCAGTGTGGTTGCGGGGAAAAAGCTGTGCGCAAATTGGCACCCTGTTTCTAACGCAACCACAGAGGTCACTTATGAGGAGCATCTAATTGCCTGTAAGCACCTCAGGGTTGTTCCTCTTAGAGTAGAAGCTCTGAAAATTCGGCCCACGTCCAATTTGCAATCGCGTTCTTGTGGGGAGGATGGAGGAGCTTTTGAAGTGAATAATAACAGCCATTTGGAAGCAAAGTGCTGGAGTAACTCAGCAGGTCAGGCAGCATTTCTGGAGAACATGCGTAGGTGGCATTTCAGGTCGAGACCCTTCTTCAGTCAGAAGATGAGGTGCTGAATGAAGACCCTTCAGTATGAAAAAAGATCAACCCAAAACATCACCTCTCCATGTGTTTTGGCTCTTGTGTATAAACCAACATCTGCAGTTCCTTGTTTGTACGTTCAGCCATTGGAGGTTTAGTTTAGAGATACAGGTCCCTCGGCCAACCAAGTCCACACCAACCAGCGATACCCGTACACCAACACTATCCTACACACTAGGGGTAATTTACAATTTTACCAGACCGATTAGCCACACCAACCAGCGATACCCGTACACCAACACTATCCTACACACTTGGGGTAATTTACAATTTTACCAGACCGATTAGTCACACCAACCAGCGATACCCGTACACCAACACTATCCTACACACTAGGGGTAATTTACAGTTTTACCAGGCCGATTAGCCTGCAGACCTGTCTGCCTTTGAAAGCACAATGGTGCAATGTTAGAGTTGCTGTCTTACAGCTCCACAGACCCGGGTTCGATCCCCGACTACGGGTGCTGTCTGTATGGCGTTTGTACGTTCCTCTTGTGACCTTGTGGGTTTTCTCCGAGATCTTCAGTTTCCTCCCACTCTCCAAAGACGTACAGGTTTGCAGGGTAATTGGCTTGGTGTGAATGTCAATTCTCCCCAGCATCGTATTAATGTGCGGGGATCGCTGTTCGATGCAGATTCAGTTGGCCGAAGGGCCTGTTTCTGCGCCGTATCTAAACTACAACAAACCATGCAAAAACTCTTCATTAGTCATAGTGTTTATACATTCAACAGTGCCATACTCAGTAGTTTAGTTTAGAGATGCAGCGTGGAAACGGAACCTGCGGCCAACGGAAAGCACGCCGACCAGCGATCCCCGCACACTCACACTCGACAATTTACACACACACCAAGCTAATTAACATGTAAATCTGTGCGTCTTTGGAGTGTGGGAGGCAACCGGAGATCTCTGAGAAAACCCACGCAGGTCACGGGGAGAACATTAAAAACTCCGTACGGACAGCGCCCGTAGTCGGGATGGAACCCGGGTCCCTGGCGCTGCGAGCGCTGTAAGGCAGCGACTCTACCGCTTTGCCACCGTGTCACCCTATGTTCACATCTGGTTTCACACAAAGTGCTCACTGGGGTGACGTCCCTTCCCTTGTTCGAGGAGAGTCCCCACCGGACTGTCCCCCTCAATATCTAGCTGTGTAAGTGCCCTAGCCTGTGGTCCTCCCCGACAGAACCATGGCTGCAACAAAATAATAACTCCACCTTGAAAGTAATAAGAAACGCCTTTGAAGGCCCCAGTACATTCCCTAAGCTGAGGGAATCCCCATGCTGATCTCACTGTAGGCACTGCGATAGTCAATTCTCGCACAGCTGGATCCGCGAACATCAGTGAGATAATAGGCAATAATCTATGTTTTGTTGTTCGTCTGAAGCATAAACGATCGAGGCTTGAGTGGAATGACTTGTTAATATCACACATACTACGGAGGGAAGACTCCGACTCCCTAAGACTCGCCGAGCGACGGACAATACGCTATAATTTATCTACCGGCAGGGTTGGAATATTACAGGCAAGGCCAACATTTATCACCATAAAAGACACAAACTGCTGGAGTAACCCAGCGGGTCAGGCAGCATGTCTGCAAGACTTCGACATGTGCTGTTTCTGAAGATGGGTCTCGACCCAAAGCATCACCCGTTCCTTCTCTCCAGAGATGCTGCCTGTCCCGCTGAGTTATTCCAGCTTTTTGTGTCTATCTTCGGGTTGAGACCCTTCTTCACGTGATGTACATTGATAAACTAATCAGTCTGACGAAGGGTCCACTTTTTCCAGAGATTCTGGCTGAGACACTGAGTTACTCCAGTACTTTGCCCTTGTGTGTTTTGATCAGCATCTGCAGTTCCTCTTTTCTACCCTTTCACCCTCTTTGTTCCTGATCTGAGGAGGCTTTGGGTCAACCATGTTGATGGGTGTGTGGTCCTGTGAGGGCCAGGCACACTAAGGATGGAAAATTTCCTCACTTGACATACGGCGATAACCAGATACGTTAGTACTATAATTAAGACATATTAAGAAACTAAATATTTTGTCATCTATTATTATTATTATTATTATTATTATTATTATAATACTAAAAGTCTCATTTTGACCACTTCCTGTCTACCCTGTTCACTGATTTTAGAAAAAAACGTGACCCTATATCACTATAAATTTTTTTCCATCTTACTCACAGTCTGCAGCAGCCCCAAGGATTTTTCCCATCGCTGAAAAATAAAGTTATGAATGTTTAAAAAATCTTGAGATCAGCTGATTGGTCCTCTCGCCTGTCAATCACCATGATGAAGGTAACGCCCCTTCCGGGGGAGCGGGGGTATAAAACCCTGGATGCTTGGACGTGACTCTGGAAGATCGTGAGGGAGAGCCCACAACTGGGATTCTGCTGTGAGTCTACTGAACAGTGAGTCTACTGAACTGTGAGTCTACAATACACGATTACTCTTTTTAGCCAGCAATGTGGTTGCAATAAATGATGATTGGTTAGCCCTTAATATACTTGCAATAAATGATTTATTAGCCAGCAATGTGCTTGCAATGAATGATGATTTGTTGACCCTTAATGTGCTTTCAATAAATTATTTGTTAGCCAGCAATGTGCTTGCAATGAATAATGATTCGCTAAGCTTTAACGTGCTTGCCATAAATGATTTGTTAACCCTTAATGAAATTAGTTGTTTGGCCTGCCCTGTACTTGAAATGGAAATGGAAATGGAAAGGGAAATGAAATGTAAATGAAATGCGTTGTTTGGCCTGCACTGTGCTTTTGCTTTTGCTTTGCCTTTGCTTTGCCTCAGACCTCACCTGAAATGAAAGGAAATGGATTGTATTGTTGGCTGGCCACACCTGCCCTGTACTTGACTTGACTTGCCTTGAAATGGATTGACCTGACATGAAATGGATTGTTGGCCCTGCACTCACTGTGCTTGACTTGACTTGACCCACAACACCCATGCTAGCACCTCCCCCCTCCCCACTGAGAGGTGGAATATTGTGTTGGGGGACCAGCCCTCCCGTGTGAACCTGGGACCCAACTTAGACTAGTTTTAATTTAAATTTTTCAGGGATTTAAACTCTAGTAAATTCAGGTGATGTTATAGTCCTGCCATGGGGTCTGAAGAAGGCTCTCAACCCGAAACGTCACCCATCCCTTCTCTCCAGAGATGCTGCCTGTCCTGCTGAGTTACTCCAGCATTTTGTGTCTACCTTCAGTTTAAACCAGCATTTGCAGTTCCTTCCCACACATAGGGCATCAGGTCCTACAGCCCACTGAGTCCGCGCCCACCTTCACGCGCCCATTTACACTAATCCCATTTCCCTCTGCCTTCCTGCCACCTCCTCTAGATTCTAGCACTCATCAACACACTCGTGGAAAAATACAGCAGCCACTTAACCTACAGTGTAGGAAGGAACTGCAGATACTGGTTTAAATTGAAGATCGACACAAAATGCAGACTGTCCCGCCTTGTCACAGGCAAGGCTCTGAAGTCTCATCCACGTGGCGTTTGCTGGGAGTTCCTAGGATAATGCTGGGAATCAAGATGTGGGGAGCTGCCTAGCAGGGATCCTTGGTTCCTGTACTCAGCAGTTAAGTTAATAATTGACTTTAGTTTAAGAAAGAGCTGCAGATGCTGGAAAAATCGAAGGTAGACAAAAATGCGGAAAAAACTCAGTGGGTGAGGCAGCATCTATGGAGCGAAGGGATGGATGATGTTTTGGGCTGAGACCCTTCTTCAGACTGATGTTAGGGGAGAAGAAAGGATAAGATTACACTAAATTGACTTTAATTTTAATGTCTTTTGTATTCCTGAAGTGTTTTAATGTGCTTTTAATGACCTCTTTTAAAAAAAACAATATTTTTTTGTGTTGACTGTGTCTTGAAGACTGTAGCTTGTTCTCCAAATGTGAGCTCAACACATCTGCTAATAATTTCCTCACTTTTATGTCGTGTGCACTTGGAGTATCAGCGGGTTCTTGAGACAAGGATTTGCCTTTTTTGGGGGGAGGGGAGAACCTGGATAGAGTGGATGTGGGGAGAATGTTTCCACTAGTGGGAGAGTCTAGGACCAGAGGTCACAGCCTCAGAATAATAGGACGTTCATTTAGGGATGAGGGGGAATTTCTTTAGTCAGAAGGTGGTGAATCTGTGGAATCCTTATGCTGTGGGGGCCAAGTCAGTGGATGTTTTTAAGGCAGAGATAGATAGATTCTTGATGAGTACGGGTGTCAGGGATGATGGGGAGAAGGCAGGCTAATGGGGTTAGGAGGGAGAGATAGATCAGCCAAGATTGAATGGATTGAATGAGTACATTTGATGGGCCGAATGGCTTAATTCAGTTCCTATCTCATGAATTTATGAACATACAGTAATTCATCTGAAGCCTAATGGATCCTGTGATGAAATGTCCTACTGCTCTTATCTTCAACCCCACTTTAAGAAGATCCTAGCTGGAACAAATGGACATCCCTATTGAAGAGTTTTCATTGCAGGATAGATTGAAAGGTAGAGCATGGAGACAGGCCCTTCGGCCCGCTGTGCCCATGTTGACCATTGATTACCCATTCACCCATAGGATATCCTAATCTATTACCATGCCAACATTACATCTTACTAATAGACGATAGATGGGCAAAAGCTGGAGTAACTCAGCAGGGCAGGCAGCATCTCTGGAGAGAAGGAATGGGTGACGTTTCGGGTCGAGACTGAGAACGTTACCCATTCCTTCTTTCCAGAGATGCTGCCTGTCCCGCTGAGTTACTCCAGCATTTTTTGCGTATCTTCGGTTTAAGCCAGCATCTACAGTTCCTTCTACATTTCTTACTAATACATTGAATAAGACTAGAAAGTACAACATTTATAATGACTTTGACTGCTAGCCAGTCGATGTCTTCAGCCTCCACCACTCCAGTGAAAACAATTTATTTTTGTCCAACCTCTCCATGAGACCAAACGACCATAAGACATACGATCAAGGACGACAGGGTGGGGCAGTGGTAGAGTCGCTGCCTCACAGCACCAGTGACCCCGGTTCCATCCCGACTACGGGTGCTGTCTGTACGGAGTTTCTACGTTCTCCCCGAGACCTGGCTGTGTGGGGTTTCTCCAGTTCCTCCCACACTCAAAAGAATTACAGATTTGTATGTTAATTGGCTTGATATAATTATAAATTATCCCTAGTGTATGTAGGATAGTGTTAGTGTGTGGGGAATAAAGCAGGCCCTTCGGCCCACTGAGTCTGTGCCGACCAGCGATCTCCGCACATTCACACCATCCGACACACACCAGGGACACCTTACACATACGCCAAGCCAATTAACCTTCAAACCTGCACGTCTTTGGAGTAAGTTAAGTCAAGCCACATTTATTTATATAGCACATTTAAAAAACAACTCTCGTTGGCAAAAGTGCTTTACATTTGTAATAAGAATAGTATACACAAGCAGGCTACATACATGTATACACATAGCCCTCGCTCAGAGGACGTCAGGAAAGGCTTGGGAGTATAGATAAGTTTCTAGTCTTGACTTAAAGGAGTGGATGGAGGGGGCAGTTCTGATGGGAAGAGGGATGCTGTTCCACAGTCTAGGAGCTGCGACCGCAAAGGCGCGGTCGGTCGCCCCTGAGCTTATGCCTAGACCGCGGGATGTTCAGCAACCCCAAGTCGGCCGATCTGAGGGACCTGGAGGTGGAATGGGGGTGAGCAGACTTTGTGTGGGAGGAAACCGAAGATCTCGGAGAAAACCCAATCAGGTCACGGGGGGAACGTACAAACTCCGTACAGACAGCGCCCGTAGGCGGGATGGAACCCGGGTCTCTGGCGCTGCGAGGCAGCAACTCTACCGCTGCGCCACCGTGCCGACAGTGATAGTGATCCTTCTCCACGACATATTACAGCTACACCTGTAAAATCCACTTCATGTCCAAGCAAATGAAAACTCATTAGGAAAGATGTGTTATGAGCATTGCTCTGTGGATAAATCACCTAGTCAAACGAACAAGGAAACTAATGACAATGGATGTGAATTGCTTACATGTCATGGATAGACATTAAGATTAAGTAGCATCAAGCAACGTGAATACTTGGTGATTGAGTGTGCTAAGTTTCACACTCCTCTCCATCACGTACCTCTTCCAGGTAGCCAGCTGGAGAACTTCTCTTCTCTTCTGTGAAGGAAATTAATGCAGAAACGAGGAACCACAGATGCTGATTTACAACAAACAAAGCCAAAAAAAGAAGAAAGGAGACGAGAGAAATATACAGTGATATAGATAGATGTGGAAGAAAATGAATAAAAGATATATGCAAAAAAATAACAATGATCAAGGAAAGGTGGAGCCCACAATGGTCCTTTGTTGGCTGTGGGCTGGGGGATAATGAGTGAGACGGACAGTGAAATTCAACAGACGACAGTGAAACTAGTACAACGACCAGTGTGGTGGTGGAAGGGAGAGAGAGGGGAAGCAAGGGTTACTTGAAGTGAGAGAAATCAATATTCATACCGCTGGGGTGTCAGCTGCCCAAGCGAAATATGAGATGCTGTTCCTCCAAATTTGCATTTGGCCTCACTCTGACAATGGAGGAGACCCAGAACAGAAATGTCAGTGTGGGAGTGGGAAGGGGAGTTAAAATGTTTGCCAACCGGGGAGGTCATGTAGGCCAAAATGTGTTGGAAAGAACTGCAGATGCTGGTTTAACTCAAACACTGGAGTAACTCAGCGGGACAGGCCTCATCTCTGGAGAGAAGGAATGGGTGATGTTTCGAGTTGAGTCCCTTCTTCAGACTGAAACATTACCCATTCCTTCTCTCCAGAGGTGCTGCGGGGGTGGGAGGTTGCAACCTTCACGTAGTCCACCCTGTCGCGACTAATGCAATCAACTCGACGCGCACAAACGGAAGATCAAATGGAACAAGTTGTCCAACAACTTTAGGCTGTGCACGCCACACGCAAGAAGAAGTCCCGCTGAGTTACTCCGGCATTTTGTGTCTACCTTCATGTAGGCCAAGACGGACTGAACAAAGGTGATCAGAGAAATGATTTCCCAGTCTTCACCTGGCCTCGCCAATATTCTTTTTTGCCAGAGATGCTGCCTGTCCTGCTGAGTTGCTCCAGCTTTTTGTGTCCATCTTTGGTTTAACGCAGCATCTGCAGTTCCTTCCTCCGCATTTTTCTTTGCTCAGTCGACAGTTTGCTCCAGATGTCCAGCCTGATGAGCGTACACTTGGTCGGACGACAATTGGAGATTAGTCATATGGAGCCTGAGCAGTTTGTCAACAACGACTCAGTGTATGCAAATAGGTTTGAATCTTGCCCTGCTGTTCCAAGCTGACCACACTGGGGTCTTGCCCATCCCAACAGGATGGCAGTCAGAACAGCACCACGTGTCGTGTCTCTTTAGACTTTAGAGATACAGCGTGGAAACAGTCCCTTCATCCCACTGAGTCCTCACCGACCAGCGATCACCCCGTACACTAACCCTTGATGGACTCACGAGTCGACCCGCAGTCGGCAATCGATGAGAGCATGGCTCGAAGGGACGAATGGCCTACTCCTACACCTGTTGTCTATTGACTGCCGTGAGGGGAAGAACAATGAACATTGGGTGAGTGAGACGATTGGACAATGGGGACCCGGTGTGGGCGAGCTGCCGTGAGGGGGGGGGGAAACAAAGAAGGAGCCAGCGTGCTTCGTAACTTGTTTAAGAAGGAACTGCAGATGCTGGAAAATCGAAAGTAGACAAAAGTGCTGGAGAAACTCAGCGGGTGCAGCAGCATCTATGGAGCGAAGGAAATGGGCAACGTTTCGGGCCGAAATTCTGAAGAAGGGTTTCGACCCTAAACGTTGCCTATTTCCTTCGCTCCATAGATGCTGCTGCACCCGCTGAGTTTCTCCAGCACTTTTGTCTACTTTCATGCTTCGTAACATTGCCGTTGCCCTTTACATGGCCACTATTTGCATACCTTGGGTATTATGCAAGCAAAGAATTTCGCTGTCATATGTGATAATAAAGCATTCCATTCCATCCCTACGCACACGGTCATGGGGAGAATGTACAGACAGCACCCGTAGTCAGGATTGAACCCGGGTCTCTGGCGCTGTGAAGCAAAGATACTACTATCTTCGTTGTGAAGCAGCAACTCTACCGCTGCACCACCGTCCCGCTGTTTTGCATCGCGTTTCACTTTCTGCTGACATCATACGTCGATCAATCATCTCCACACAACTGGTTCTCTGAAACTTTATGAAGACAGCACGCCATCTGTAACATTGGATGTTGATAATTATTGCTCTAACGCTCGATCCCTTTAAGGTTTGCTTTGTGTAATTGATTGCTATTACCTTAGGAAATGAGTCATGTGGCTACCTGTTGGAACGATGCCTGCTGTAGAATTTCTTCCTTGAAGGAATTCACGGAAAGAAAACTCGGTCCTGACATTCAAAAGGTTTATTTTATTGAACAAAGTATCATTGAAGGACAGAAAGCAACTGGCTGGGATCAGGCAGCATCTCTGGAGAATGTGATGTTTTGGGTCAAGGCATCTTCTTCAGACTTCAAAATATCCTTGTGTGGGAAGGAACTGGAGATGCTGGTTTACACCAAAGATAGACACAAAAGGTGGAGTAACTCAGCGGGTCAGGCAACATCTCTGGAGAGAAGGAATGAAGAAGGGTCTCGACATGAAACGTCACCCATTCCTTCTCTCCAGAGATGCTGCCTATCCATCCCGCTGAGTTGCCCCAGCATTTTGTGTCTATCTAGCAGGTAGTGCTGTTGCTCCATTGACCCAGGTTCGATCCCAGCCCTTGGATGCTGTTGGCGTGGAGTTTGCATGTTCTCCCCGTGAGTACACGGTTGCTCCGGTTACATTCCAAAGACGACCTGGCTGATGAATTGTCCGCTGTGGATTGCCCTGTGTGTGGGTGGGTGGCCTTAGAATAGGGAGGGGGGGAGGTTAAAGGACAGGTAGGAGAACACAGCGCACTGGGAGAAAAACACAGAAACATAGATAGATTATCTTGATCAGTACATGTGTCATGGGTTATGGGGAGATGGAAGGAGAATACGGTTGATAGGGAAAGATAGATAGAAATATAGAGAGTAGGCCATTCGGCCCTTCGAGCCAGCACTGCCAATCAATATGATTATGGCTGATCATCCAAAATCAGTACCCCATTCCTACGTACTCCCCATATCCCTTGATTCCTTTAGCCCTAACAGCTAAATCTAACTTGAAAACACCCAGTGAATCGGCCTCCACTGCCTTCTGTGGCAGAGAATTCCACAGATTCGCAACTCTCTGGGTGAAGAGGTTTTTCCTCATCTCAGTCCCATGTAGCCTACCCCGTATTATTAAACTGTGTGACCCCTGGTTCTGGACTCGCCCAACATGGGGAACATTTTTCCTGCATGAGGTGGGGGCCTGAGACTGGAAGGCATCTCTTTGTCCGTTGGATGAAGTTGGGTCTCGGGTTTAGTTTAGAGATACAGCGCGGACACAGGCACTTTGGTCCACCGGGCCCACACCGACCAGGGATCCCCCCCCGCACACTAACATTATCCTACACGCGCACACACAGTAAAGGGCCTGTCCCACTTGGCGATTTTTGTTGGCGACTGCCGGCTTCATATCAGTGTCGCCAAAAGATTTTGAACATTTCAAACTCCAGCGGCGACAAAAAAATGTTGCAACGCTTGGAAAAACGCCGCGCGTCATATATCATCTCGCCTCATCACCCCGTAAATATTTCAGTGACCCGGTACGTCAGTCAATGATGCCGGCAGTCACCGAAAGAAATTCGCCAAGTGAGACGGGCCCTATACTAGGGACAACTTACAATTTTACCAAACCAATTAGCCTACAGACCTGTACGTCTTTGGAGTGTGGGAGGAAGCCAAAGATCTCGGTGAAACCCCACGCACGTCACGGGGAGAACGTACAAACTCCGTACAGACAGCGCCCGTAGTTGCGATCGTACCCGGGTCTCTGGCGCTCTAAGGCAGCAACTCTACCGCTGTGCCATTGAAAAATGAGTTGAAGGTGCAACGAGCAGAGGACATTAAAAATGTATTATTTATTAATGTATATTGTGCAGCCAGACATTCCAAGGAGCAGGTAAGGTGTTTGCTCCAAGTAAACACAGCTTCCATTCACCGAGTCCTTCAACGGTGGAGCTCAGCTATCTGTGTTTACCTGATGGTGGCGTCAGGATGACCTCAGGACAATGACTTTGAAGTGACCTCTTGCAGTGTAGGCAGCACTGTGTGCCTTCTGCTGCATGGGCAAGGCGCAAATTGTAATTTGCATTTAAAGTGACCGCAACTATTTATTCAGTTACAAGGCTCCAGTGTTTTCAGGTGAAGACTTTTCTTCAAGCTCAGCATTTTTTCTGGGATTAGCCAAACCCTTGTTCGTCAGAGATGATAGACACTAAATGCTGGTGTAACTCAATGGGACAGGCAGCATCTCTGGGGAGAAGGGATGGGTGATGTTTCGGGTCGAGACCCTTCTTCAGACTGAGAGATATGGACGGAGATACAGTACAGAAGAAATGAGGATAAACATTTTCATCCAGAGAGTTGTGAATCTGTGGAATTCTTTGCCACGAAAGGCAGTGGAGGCCAATTCACTGAATGTTTTCAAGAGAGAGTTAGATTTTGCTCTTAGGGCTAACGGAATCAAGGGATATGGGGTGAAGGCAGGAACGGGGTACTGATTCTGGATCATCAGCCATGATCATATTGAATGGTGATGCTGGCTCGAAGGGCCAAATGGCCTACTCCTGCACCTATTTTCTACGTTTTAATTAACAGTGAAAGGTTATGGGAGAGAGTGTGAAAGACGGGGAGAGTGCTTGCCCATTGGAAATTTATGGGGAGAAGACAGGAGAATGGGGTTAGGAGGGGGAGACAGATCAGCCATGTCGGAGTAGACTTGATGGGCTGAATGGTCTATTTCTGCTCCGATCACTTGGACTATAGACAATAGGTGCAGGAGTAGGCCATTCGGCCCTTCGAGCCAGCACCGCCATTCACTATGATCATGGCTGATCATCCCCAATCAGTACCCCGTTCCTGCCTTCTCCCCATATCCCCTTGACTCCACTATCTTTAAGAGCTCTATGCTTCTGTCCCACTTAAGAAACCTGAACGGAAACCTCTGGAGACTTTGCGCCCCACCCAAGGTTTCCGTGCGGTTCCCGGAGGTTTTTGTCAGTCTCCCTAATGGTCGAAAGTGGTTTCCGTTTTAAAAATCGGTAATTTATTAGTCAAAGCCGGTTGCGATGCTAGTTGAAGGTGGTTGCCGGAGGACAAAAACCTCGGGGAACCGCACGGAAACCTTGGGTGGGGCGCAAAGTCTCCAGAGGTTTCCGTTCAGGTTTCCTAAGTGGGACGGGGTCACAACTCTCTGTTGAAAGCATCCAGAGAATTGGTCTCCACTGCCCTCTGAGGCCATATGAAAAAATGAGGGAGAGGAGCTGGGGGTTTGGGGAGGGTGAGGGGATCTGGAGAGCGGGGCTGAGGGTTTGGGAGAATAACCGTGGGTGATGAAGAATGCGCATGAGTCGATGCTCAGCTCCTGTGCCGTCGTCCATCAGTGTGAAAGTATGTTACGGCTTATCACAGCAACACAAATTCTGCATTCCCAGCAGAGCCAATGTGACAAACAATCAGAGATTTGCATGCCTTTACTGTGTAAACAGCATCTGTTCCACTGCTTCCCCGCTATCTCGGGCAGGCACCAGGGCTCCTTGGACGTGAGTGTGGCCTTTTCCATTCCACTGCTGCTGCATCTGTCGTGCGATCTGAACTCCACTCCGACTGGTGCCTCCGTGTCCCAGCCCTCCATTCGGACGGAGCAGTCAGTCCCAGCGAGGGAGGGAGCGGGGGTGGGAGATTGCAACCTTCACGTGGCCCGCCCTGTTGCGACGAATGCAATCAACTCGACGTGCACAAACGGAAGATCAAATAGAACAAGTTGTCCGACAACGTTAGGCTGTGCACGCCACACGCAAGAAGAAGCAGGGAGGGGAGAACCCAGGCTCAGCTCCCACACCGGCCAGGACACAAGGTCAGCACGGTGGCCCAGCGGTAGAGTTGCTGCCTCACAGCGCCAGAGAGAGACCCGGGTTCGATCCTGACCTCGGGTGCTGTCTGTACAGAGTTTGCACGTTCTCCCCGTGACCGCGTGGGTTTTCTCCGGGTGCTCCGGTTTCCTCCCACTCTCCAAAGCCGTGCAGGTTTGTAAATCGTCCCCAGTGTGTAGGAGAGTGTACAGGGATCTCTGGTCGGCACGGACCCGGGTGGGCCGAAGGGCCTGTTTCCGCGTTGTATCTCTAAAATAAACAAAAGAAAGCCAGCGCAGTGGCACAGCAAGTAGAGTTGCTGCCTCATAACGTCATGCAATGAGCAGAATTAGGCCATTCGGCCCATCAAGTCTACTCCGCCATTCAATCATGGCTGATCTATCTCTCCCTCCTAACCTCTTTCTCCTGCCTTCCTCCCATAATCCCTGACGCCCTTGTTTAGTTACGTTTAGAGATTCAGCGTGGAAACAGGCCCTTCGGCCCACCGAGCCCGCACCAACCAACGATCCCCGCGCACTAACACTATCCTACACACACTAGGGACAATTTTACACTTACACCAAGCCAATAATCTGCAAACCTGTACGTCTTTGGAGTGTGGGAGGAAACCGAAGATCGCGGAGAAAACCCACGCAGGTCACGGGGAGAACGTGCAAACTCCGTACAGACAGCACCCGTAGTCGGGATCGAACCCGGGTCTCTGGCGCTGTGAGGCAGTAACTCTACCGCTGTGCCGCCCTATTACTCAAGAACCCGTACTAATCAAGAATCAATCGACCTCTGCCTGAAAAATGTCCATTAACTTAGCCTCAAAGCCCTGTCCCACGGTACGAGTTCATTCCAAGAGTTCTCCCGAGTTTGCCCTGATTCAAACTCGGAGATTTACGGTAATGGCCACTCGTCGGTACTCGGGGCTCTCGTGGACATTTTTCAACATGTTGAAAAATCTTCCCGTGCTTACCTGCCGGTAGCGAGTCTTCCCGAGTACCTGCCGTCAGCGTTACGAGCCGCTAAGAGACGTCCCCGAGCTCCGACGTACCCGCTACGTTCATTCTCCGTGCTTATCACGAGTTTGATTTTTTTTTTGAAACTCGGGAGAGCTCTTGGAATGAACTCGTACCGTGGGGCAGGGCCGTAATTCTTTTTAATTCATCATCTTTTTCCGTTACCTCAGCCGTTCTAATCATGGCTCCTGCAGGTATGTGTTCTTGAGAAGCAAGGGACCTAGGACTGAGCCACACAGAACATTCTGCATATTGTAGCCTTTGTTTTCCGTCTCAGAACCTATGCTGGATCTATTGTGCCCTTGTCCTGTAAATCCCAGGGGCTTTACTGAATAACCTGCCAATGCAGGACCATGTCAAAAAAATTGAAAAAATCCATGCAAATTACATTAAACAACCTGAGCTCATTGACTCTCCTTGTTATCTCATCAAAAAAATTAATTTGATTTAGTCAGACAATCTTTCTTTAATAAGCCCACACTGACGTCCCTTAATTAAGCTGAACTTTCTAAATGATGATTAATACTGTCCCTTACAATTCTTTCCAATAATTTGCTCATCACTGGTGCTGGGTTAACTGGCCTGTCGACACTAGGTCCTTACACGGCAGTCTTCCAGTTAACAAGGTACCCTGTTAAACGGAGAGGGCTGGAGGAACTTTATTGCCTTAAAGCCCTGTCCAAGAGCTCTCCCGAGTTTAAAAAAAAAATCAAACTCGTGGTGAGCACGGAGAATGAACGTAGCGGGTACGTCGGAGCTCGGGGACGTCTCTTAGCGGCTCGTAACGCTAACGGCAGGTACTCGGGAAGACTCGCTAATGGCAGGTAAGCACGGGAAGACTCGTGAAGATTTTTCAGCATTTTGGAAAATGTCCACGAAAGCCCCAAGCGGCCATTACCGTAAATCTCCGAGTTCGATTCAGGGCAAACGCGGGACAGCTCTTGGAATTAACTCGTACCGTGGGACAGGGTTTTTACATCACAGTGGGAAACGCTAATTCCACTGTGTGTGGGTATGTTTATGTTAAATTCTATCGTGTACTGTGTTTTTATTCGTTTGGCTGTGTGGTAACTCAAATCCCACTGCACCAATTGGTGCATGTGACAATAAATGTAACTTGGACTTGAACTCAATGGGTCAGGTTGGTATTTATGGAGCGAAGTAGACAGTGGGTATTTCGGGTCGGGAACCTTCTTCTTCAGGCTGAAGTAGACTCCCGATCCAAAACGTCATATGTTGCTGCGTGACTCCGCTGAAATCCTCCAGCACTTTGGGTTTTGCTCAAGATTCCAGCATTTGCACCTCCTTGCATCTGGAAAATATCTCAAGTTCAAATTTGCGTTTATTGTCACTTAACCAATTAAGGTACAGTGAAATTTGAGTTGCCGTACGAAGTGAAAAGACCACAATTTGCACATAAAATAATTTTAACATAAACATCCACCACAGTGGAATCAACATTCTCACTGTGATGGAAGGCGTTAAAGTTCAGTCATCTTCCTCCTGTGGTGGTCGGGGCTTGAACCCTCCGTAGTCGCCGCTGCCGACGGTTCGATGTCCAAAGCCCTCGTGTCGGGATGATGGAAACTCCGGCGTAGGGACGGATCGGAACACTCCGCAGCGTGGAGCTCCCGAGTCGGCGTCCTCTTACCGGAGACCGCGGGCCCCGCGGTCGGAGCTCTTCCTCTGGCGATCGTCCACAAAGGATCGCCCAGCTCCGCGATGGTAATTCCGCGCCGCACCCGAGGCTTGAAGCTCCGGGCCGGTCTCCAGGAAAGGCCGCGCCACTCCAGGTTGAGAGGCCGTAGGGGGGGACGGCGATGCGACACGGAGAAAATAGCATCTACGCCGAGATAAGTGACTGAAAAAAAGTTTCCCCAAAAATCCCCCCCCCCCCCCACCCCCACTGCCAAATAAACATTGAAACTAACTTTTAGAACATACTTAAAATAATTTTTAAAAAGTAGAAAGAACACACAGGTAGACAAAAGTGCTGGAGAAACTCAGCGGGTGCAGCAGCATCTATGGAGCAAAGGAAATAGGCAGAAACCCTTCTTCAGACTGAAGGGTTTCGGCCCGATTTGCCTATTTCCTTCGCTCCATAGATGCTGCTGCACCCGCTGAGTTTCTCCAGCACTTTTGTCTACCTTCGATTTTTCCAGCATCTGCAGTTCCTTCATAAAGGACGTACAGACTGTTGGCGAGGCATGGCACTGGCGCCACCCAGTGCATCAATCTACCAGGTCACCAGCCAAAGAGGGTTGAAAAAAGATCGTCAAAATCACACTCTCTTCTCCCGACAGCCAACAACACACTCAACTTGAACCAGTCACCCACTTCATCTTAGATTGACACAAAATGCTGGAGTAACTAACTCTGCGGGACAGGCAGCATCTCTGGATAGAAGGGATGGGTGACGTTTCCAGTCTGAAGAAGGGTCTCGACCCTAAACGTCACCCCTTCCTTCTCTCCAGAGATGCTGCCTGTTCCAGATGAGAAGAGGTTTCTCTAGTCAGAGGGTGGTGAATCTGTGGAATTCTTTGCCACAGAAGGCTGTTGAGGCCAAGTCAGTGGATATTTTAAGGAGGAGATAGATAGATTCTTGATTAAACAATAGACAATAGGTGCAGGAGTAGGCCCATCGAGCCTGCACCGCCATTCAATGTGATCATGGCTGATCATCCGCAATCAGTACCCCGTTCCTGCCTTCTCCCTGCTATCTCTGGTATGATTAGTGCGGGTGTCGGGTTATGGGGAGAAGGCAGGAGAATGGGGTTAGGAGCGAGAGATTAATCAGCCATGATTGAATGGCGGAGTAGACTTGGGAGGAATGGCCTAATTCTGCTCCTATCACTAATGACCTTATGAACCCTCTACAATCTACGTCCCACCCCCCCCACACCTCCATTCCCTGAGCACCCCCCCCCCCCCCCCCCCCCCCACCCCGTAACCCTGTGTGTCTCAATTCCGAAGCTAAGCTTGCTGTTTACTGTGCAGTGGCCACAAGCCTCTGATACAGCAGAGAATATCATATGGTTTGCAGAGAGACCACATCAATCATAGTGAGTTGTAGGAGTGAAAATGTTCACCTTTATTTCATTTCTGGCTGTCACAAGTATAGTTAAGTTCCTTTACATACATTTACTCAGTCCCTTTGTATCCAGCAGCTGCTTCATTCTAATTCCGTTGACTAGGTTGCTTGGGTCAGGTTCAATGTAGCCGCAGGATTTACTGTCGAGCCAAGCTCCGAGTATTATTGACTACACTTCCTTTATGCTGCTTTATAACGGAACTGAATTAATTTCCCCATATTATAGACCAGCCTCAATCACAAAGCATAGGCAAAGTCTCCCCCTTCACTTTGGTCAGGTAGTGTGAGTGCCATTTAACTGCAGGCCATTTGGCCCTTCGAGCTAGCACCGCCATTCAATATGGTCTTCGTCTTGCGTGTGGCGTGCACAGCCTAAAGTTGTCGGACAACTTGTTCTATTTGATTGTGCACGCCAGTTTGATTGCATTCGTCGAAACAGGGCGGACCACGTGAAGGTTGCAATCTCCCACCCCATTCAATATGATCTAAAACCAGTACCCCGTTCCTGCTTTCTCCCCATATCCCTTGATTCCTTTAGCCCGAAGAGCTTAATCTAACTCTCTCTTGAAAACTTCCAGTGAATTGGCCTCCACTGCCTTCTGGGGCAGAGAATTCCACAGGTTCGCAACTCTCTGGGTGAAAAAGTTTTCCCTCATCTTTTAGATTTTTAACTTGTTCACTAATGTTATATCTCTGTAGCAGATTAAATTCAGCACACGCTGAAACACACCAGACAATGACTTTGTCTGACAACTAATTTATTAATCACGGTTAGTTCAAACAACTCAAAGGTTTATTGCGTAGTTTCAAGCCAGGCTCATTAACTCTTTAGTTTCATAACACTTTCTATATTAGCCCACTTTCTCGTCTACTCACTGCACACAGTTTCAGTTTCACAGAGGCCAATTAACCTACAAATCCGCATATATTCAGTTTAGTTTATTGTCACATGTACAGAGGTACAGTGAGCCGGGGTTCGATCCTAAAGTCGGGTTTTGTCTGTGAGGAGTTTGCAAGTTATCCCTGTGACTGCGTGGGTTTCCTCCGGGTGCTCCGGTTTCTTCCCATGTCCTTCTGCAGTTGTACAGAGCCCTGGTGAGACCACACCTGGAGTATTGTGTGCAGTTTTGGTCCCCTAATTTGAGGAAGGACATTCTTGCTATTGAGGGAGTGCAGCGTAGGTTTACAAGGTTAATTCCCGGGATGGCGGGACTGTCATATGCTGAGAGAATGGAGCAGCTGGGCTTGTACACTCTGGAGTTTAGAAGGATGAGAGGGCATCTCATTGAAACATATAAGATTGTTAAGGGCTTGGACACACTAGAGGCAGGAAACATGTTCCCGATGTTGGGGGAGTCCAGAACCAGGGGCCACAGTTTAAGAATAAGGAGTAAGCCATTTAGAACGGAGATGAGGAAACACTTTTTCTCACAGAGAGTGGTGTGTCTGTGGAATTCTCTGCCTCAGAGGGCGGTGGAGGCAGGTTCTCTGGATGCTTTCAAGAGAGAGCAAGATAGGGCTCTTAAAAATAGTGGAGTCAAGGGATATGGGGAGAAGGCAGGAACGGGGTACTGATTGGGGATGATCAGCCATGATCACATTGAATGGCAGAGCTGGCTCTCAGAGCTGAATGGCCTCCTCCTGCACCTATTGTGTATTGCCTATTGTCCCGGGCTGCCTGGGTGAAAACCGGGAATCCTCACCGTCTGACGTCTTTGGGACATGGGAAGAAACCGGAGCACCCGCAGAAAACCCACGCAGTCACAGGGAGAACGTGCAAACTCCACACAGACAAAAAACGACTTTGGGATCGAACCCGGGTCTTTAGCACTGTGAGACAGCAGCTCTACCAGCTGCGCCACTGGACCATATAAAGTGGTCTCGGCAATGTTCTCACATTGTAACTAACCAGCTAACAATCATATGACGGTGTTTCTTAGATCTTGGTTACCTGTTTCCCAGTCTAGTTAGCACAGGACCCTTGCTGTAAATCCTGCAGTTGTTTTCCAGCATCTGCAGTTCTTTCATAAATAATAAATATCCTCAGTCTAGTTTACTTTAGAGATACAGCACAGAAACAGGCCCTTCAACCCATCGAGTCCGTGCCGACCAGCGATCCCCGCACACTAACACTATCGTACACGCACTCTGGACAATTTTACATTTATACCAAGCCAATTAACCTACAAACCTGCACGTCTTTGGAACGTGGGAAGAAACCAAAGATTTCGGAGAAAACCCACGCGGGTCACGGGGAGAGCGTGCAAACTCCGTACAGAGAGTAGATCGACCCAGGGACTTTGGCGCTGTAAGGCAGCAACTCTCCCACTACGCCACTATACTGTTTATTTTAAGTTGTCTAGGCTTTCACACAGTGTATGGGAGCTTCGAGTGGAAAGCTGCAATGAGATCACCTGTTCATTTTGCCTCGACTCCCGTTTGCAAGTTCAGAGAGCGTAAAGGAATTAATTTGAAAGCGTTACCAACCATTGACAATCATCAACTGGGTTTGTCTGCACACCACACTTGGAATGGAAAATAGGGATTGTCGTTCTAGCTCCTGTCCGGCTCACAAGATTTGTGTCTTCAGACTTTAGACTTCAGAGATGCACCATGGAAACCAGGCCCTTCGGCCCACCGGGTCCGTGCTGACCAGCGATCACCCGTACACTAGTTCCATCCTGCACACCAGGAACAAATTACAGAAGTCAATTGACCTACAAACCTGTACGTGGTTGGCATGTGGGAGGAAACCAGAGCACCCGGGGGAAACCCACACGGTCTCAGGGAGAACGTGCAGACTCCGTACGGACAGCACCCACAGTCAGGATTGAACCCGGCAACCCATTAGATCGGGCAACTGAACCATCCTACCACAACCAGAGAGCAATACTGAACTACCGTGTTTAAGAAGGAACTGCAGACGCTGGAAGGGTTTCGGCCCGAAACGTTGCCGATTTCCTTCTAGGGTTTCAGCCCGAAACGTTGCCTATTTCCTTCTAGGGTTTCAGCCCGAAACGTTATTTCCTTCTAGGGTTTCGGCCCGAAACGTTGCCTATTTCCTTCGCTCCATAGATGCTGCTGCACCCGCTGAGTTTCTCCAGCACTTTTGTCTACCAGTGCTGAACTACTATCTACCTCATTGGTGACCCTCGGACTATCCTTGATCGGACTTTGCTGGCTTTACCTTGCACTAAACGTTATTCCCTCATCATGTGTCTGTACGCTGTGAACGGCTCACTCGTAATCATGTGTTGTCTTTCCGCTGACTGGTTAGCACGCAACAAAAGCTTTTCACTGTACCTCGGTACACGTGACAATAAACTAAACTGAAACTGAAACCCGGGTTTCTGGCGCTGTGAGGCAGCAACTCTACCGCTGGTAGACAAAAATGCTGGAGGAACTCAGCGGGTGAGGCAGCATTTATGGAGGGAAGGAATAGGTGACATTTCGGGTCGAGACCCTTCGTAACTCTACCGCTGTGTCACTCTGCCGCCCATGTTACCAAACCTCTAAATTCTCTGGGGTGGAACCCTCTCCAGGACAGACCAGTGAAGCACACCGTTTGACCTGTTTTTACAAAATGTTAAATGGCCATCTCGACATAGATTACAAGACCTACACCAAACCCAAACCAATTAGGAGCAGACGAGGGCACTCGATCCAATTTGTGATTCCAGCTACCAAGACAGATGTGTACAGCAATTCGTTCTTCCCACTCTTCTATTAAAGCGTGGAATAATCTCCACCCTACCATAGTTACCCAACCAGTTACAACTACATTTAAGGTAGCTCTTTCTTCCCAAAAACCCTTTCTGACTTAAGTCCTCCCTCCACCACCTCCAGTTTAAATTCCATTTGGAATATTTTGGAGGACCAAGAAACCAAGAACCAAGAGTTATTTTCAATAATTCTTTGTCCATTTATTTGGCTACTAGTGGATTTTGGGTGGCTTTGCCATGGAGTGACCTCTGGATGTTCAGTGTCCAAAGAGCACTTGGCGACAGGAGGCATTGATCCAGTGAATCTGGTCGGAACATGAGTCACACGGCTGAGAAAAAGAAAAGTATAGAATGGTGAACGCTCCAATGCCAAGTGTTTGCCTTCGAGAGATTATTCATCGTAATTAAACTCAAAGGTTAGGTGATCAATCTTTCTCAGATCTTCTGGTCTTCCGCCAGCTTTGCGTCTTTTCCGGATTATTCTGTTCCCTTGTCTGCTGCCGGGGGGAAGCCAAGCGTGGTAACTCAAGCACCGTACCTCAAGCGGAGAATGCTGGAAATACCCAGCGGGTCAGGCAGCATCTGCGGAAGGGAGGAGAGAGATTGTAAGAAGCTGTAACCATGTCAACCCAATGTAGCAGTTCCACGTGGTGCGACTCCCCACTGATTATCCTTCATCTGATGGTACCTGGTGTGGGAACGGACCTCAATACCTACCAAGGTCAACAGACAATGGACAATAGGTGCAGGAGTAGCCATTTGGCCCTTCGAGCCAGCACCGCCATTCAATGTGATCATGGCTGATCATCCCCAATCAGTACCCCGTTCCTGCCTTCTCCCCATTATCCCCTCACTCCGCTATTTTTAAGAGCCCTATCTAGCTCTCTCTTGAAAGCATCCAGAGAACCTGCTTCTACTGCCCTCTGAAGCAGAGAATTCCACTGACAGACCACTCTCTGTGAGAAAAAGTGTTTCCTCGTCTCCGTTCTAAATGGCTTACTCCTTATTCTTAAACTGTGGCCCCTGGTTCTGGACTCCCCCAACATCGGGAACATGTTTCCTGCCTCTAGCGTGTCAAAGCCCTTAATAATCTTATATGTTTCAATGAGATCCCCTCTCATCCTTCTAAACTCCAGAGTGTACAAGCCCAGCTGCTCCATTCTCTCAGCATATGGCGGAGAATGGGTCCCATGCAGCTTGTATCCCCGTACTAGGCTAACTAACCGATTTAGCAGGGCGGCACGGGGGCGCAGCGGTAGAGTTGCAGCCTCACAGCGCCAGAGGTCCAGGTTCAATCCTGACTACAGCTGCTGCCTGTATGGAGTTTGCACGTTCTGACTTTGACTGCGTGGGTTTTCTCAGGGTGCTCCGGTTTCCTCGTATCTTCCAAAGATGTCCTAGACTAGACATCGTCTCCACATCCAGGCCTGTCCAGGTTTGAGCCTGCCTCCGCCTGATCATCAGTTAGACCAGGACTACTTGGTGAGGAGGCGCAGCGGTAGAGTTGCTGCCTTACAGCGCCAGAGATCCTGACTACGGGCGCTGTCTGTACGGGGTTTGTACCTTCTCCCCGTCACCTGCGTGGGTTTTCCCCAAGATCTTCGTTTTCCTTTGTAGTTTAATTGGCGCTGGTGTGTGCTAATGTGCTAGGATCGCTGGTTGTACTCAGTGGGCTGAAGGGCCTGTTTCCACGCTGTATCTCTAAAATTCAACTAGAACTCAAGGTGGATTCCAGCACAACTCTTGCAATGGTTGAACGTTCCCCAAGGTCACAGAATGCAGGACAACACCTGAGAGTGCGGAGTAGTCCCGTAGAGGGAACTAGGAGAGAACACCGAATGCGGTAAAAACAGCATCACACTGAAAATTAATATTGACTTCTCTAAGAAAGAACTCAGATGCTGGGAAAATTGAAGGTAGACAAAAATGCCTGAGAAACTCAGCGGGTGAGGCAGCATCTATGGAGCGAAGAAATAGGTGACGTTTCGGGTTGAGACCCGAAACGTCACCTATTCCTTCACTCCATAGATGCTGCCTCACCCGCTGAGTTTCTCCAGCATTTTTATCTACCATTGACTTCTCTAACTTCAAGTAACCCTTGCTTTCCCTCTCTCTCCATCCCTCCCCCTTCCTAGTTCTCCCACTAGATTTTCCGTCCTCCTGATTAAATTTACTGACTGTATGCCTCGTTGTCACATTCCCCTCAGCTAATAATTGGATTCATTCTTCTAACAATGATCCGGTCTACATTTTCTTTGGACTTTGTCCCTTTTGATCCGTGTTTTCACACCTTACCCTTCCATATCTCTATGCCTCCCTCACTCCTGACTCTCAGTCTGAAGAAGGGTGTCATCCCACTCCCTTCTCTCCAGAGATGCTGCCTTGAGCCGCTGAGCTATTCCAGCATTTTGTGTCTGTCTTTGGTGTAAACCAGCATCTGCAGTTCCTTCCTACACGTTGAAAAACAGGTTGTGATTACACCATGGAACCACATCCCTGTCACCTTTCACATAGAAATCTTATGTTTTCAATATTTGTGATTTTTTCTAATATTAAACTGTCTATACTTGACAGCATACCACTGGCTGTCTACCAACTCTTTGCTTCCTTGTATATTACAGGGATATCGTGCGTGAGTAATAAAGAATGCATTAGCATCAATCAGATAGATGGGAGACTTATGTGTGGTGGGAATATTAATCTTCTTGGCTTTCTGCTCTCTGATCGCCTGCTCCCTAAGAAGTTTTCTCCATGGATCGATGAGAGACCAACCTGGGTCTGTCCGCCTCTTTGTTAACCCTCATGGACTAAGAGTCATAGAGTCTTACAGCATTTAAACAGGCCCTTCGGCCCAACTTGCCTATGCCCCAATCTACACTAGTCCCACATAGTCACCTTAGCCCATATCCCAATAAACCTTGTGTTTAGGGAGTCAGAGAGGAGGTTTACATCAGTCTGAAGAAGGGTTTCGGGCCGAAACGTTGCCTATTTCCTTCGCTCCATAGATGCTGCTGCACCCGCTGAGTTTCTCCAGCACTTTTGTCTACCTCCCAATAGACCTTTCCTGTTCAGGGACAGTTTCTTCCCAGCTGTTATCAGGCAACTGAACCATCCCACCACAACCAGAGAGCAGTGCTGAACGACTACCCACCTCATTGGTGAGCCTGGTAATCAGGCTTTACCTTGCTCTAAACGTTATTCCCTTATCATCTATCTATACACTGTAAATGGCCTTGTTCAAATTCTTTGCTTAATGACCTAGCCAAACATCTCCATCATGGGTTGGTCTGGTTTCCCACTGTGTTGAGCGAGTGTGGGGACATTACCATGGTGTAAGACAGGGCTTGTGAAGTAAGTAAGTAAGTAAGTTTATTGGCCAAGTATTCACATACAAGGAATTTGCCTTGGTGCGCCGCCCACAAGTAACAACATGACATACAGTGACAGTTACGAATGACTCAGAAAACACTAAACATTAATAATAATAAAACATTAATGATAAAACACCATTGATCAAGCATGTGAACCAACAAAATACCAGATCAAAGGGAGGCTACAGATTTTTGGCTGTTGAGTAGAGCAACTACTCGTGGATAAAAACTGTTTTTATGTCCGGCTGTGGCAGCTTTGACAGTCCGGAGTCGCCTTCCAGAGGGAAGTGATTCAAAGAGTTTGTGGCCAGGGTGAGAGGGGTCAGAGATGATCTTGCCCGCTCGCTTCCTGGCCCTTGCAGTGTACAGTTCATCAATGGAGGGAAGGTTCCAGCCAAGGGATGGAAGTCATAGATACAAGGGTAGAGAATGTCACCCAGTCCCTCTAGTTCAGTTTAGTTTATTGTTGTCACGTGTACCGAGGTACAGTGAAAAGCTTTTGTTGCGTGCTAACCAGTCAGGGAAAGACAACACATGATTACAATCGAGCCATCCGCAGTGTACAGATACATGATAAGGGACTAAGGTTTAGTGCAAGGTAAAGCCAGCAAAGTTCGATCAAGGTTAGTCCGAGGAGCTGATGCATTTCCTGCATGATAATAGAGACTGCACTTTGTGAGTAACTCGTTAACCAGCTTCAGAGCCTGTGCTGCGTGCCTGCCTTTGTTTCATTGAAGCATCCAAATTCAGAGCAATTATCGGGTGTGGACCTGGTGGGATTCTGCCTTGCATGAGCTAAGTAGCAGAGGAATGGGAACAGCTGGAAGCAGTAAGGATAGATGGTTTAATTGGGCGATACCACGGAAGTGCCAGATGTTCCCGGCAATTCCCATCCGGATACGGACAAACGGATACAGACACAATTTCCCTGGAAGTTAGCTACCTCCAGAGTCTTCCACTCTTGGCTCTGGAAAGGATCCAGAGGAGGTTTACAAGAATGATCCCAGGAATGAGTGGATGAGCGTTTGACGGCGCTGGGCCTGTACTCGCTGGAGTTTAGAAGGATGTGGGAGGACCTTATTTAAATGTACAGAATAGTGAAAGGCCTGGATAGAGTCGATGTGGACAGGATGTTTCCACTAGTGGGAGAGTCTAGGACTAGCGGTCATAGCCTTACAATTAAAATACTTTAATTTAGGAAGGAGATGAGGAGGAATTTCTATAGTCAGAGGGTGGTGAATCTGTGGAATTTATTGCCACAGAAGGCTGTGGAGGCCAAGTCAGTGGATATTCTTAAGGCAGAGATAGATAGATTCTTAATTAGTGCGGGTGTGAAGGGTTATGGGGAGAAGGCAGGAGAATGGGGTTAGGAGGGAGAGAGATTTCAGCCATGATTGAATGGCGGAGTAGACTTGATGGGCCGAATGGCCCTAATTCTGCTCCTATTGCATGACCTGATGTATCCAGCTACCAAGCTGTGCCTGCTCCTGCAGTCGCTCCACAACGCACGGAGGTCCCAGCGCGGTGCTGATGGTGACCGATGCCCACCGGACATTAGCCGCACCCCCATACTACAGGGCTGGAGGGCAGCTGTGTCCAGACCATCCGCTTACTCTCCTAATCAGTTCATCATCAAAAATGAATCGCGATAAATACAATGACCCAGGAAATCTGAAACAAAAACAGAAAGTTTAGTTTCAGTTAGTTTCAGTTTCAGTTTCAGTTTAATTTAGTTTAGTTTGGTCTAGTTTAGTCTAGTCTAGTCTAGTTAAACACAGTCTAGTTTAGTTTAGATTTTATTTGTTTTTTGGTTTGGTTTTGTTTCACTACCCTCTCCATCTGCGTTGCCATTTTCAGGGAACTGTGGACTTGCATCTCAAGGTGTTTGTACATCAATCCTAAGATCATTGCCATTTACTCTGCATAACCTCCCAGAATTTGATCCCTCAAACTCACCATTTTCTCGATTAAATTCCGCCTGCCACTACTCTGCCCAACAATGTGGGAATACACATACATGGCGGCATTTCTGGAGAACATCCATAGGCAATGTTTTGGGTCAGGACTGCTCTTCAGACCTTTTAACCTCAACCAATGCCTGTGATTCTGTCCTTTCTCCTGGTATTCTTGTATTTCTCTATTTCCTATCAAGAGAAACATTTTTAACCCATTGAGTCAATGCTAACTCACAGATAGTTAGTTTAGTTTGGTTCGGAGTTACAGTGTGGAAACAGACCCATTGAGTCATCGCCGACTAACGATCACCTACACACTAGTTGCATCCTACACACTAGGGACAATTTACAGAATCCAGTCAACCGACAGACCTGTACTTTGTTGGGGTGTGAGAGGAAACCGAGGCACCCGGAGAAAACCCACGCAGGTCACGGGGAGAACGTACAAACTCCGTTACAAACAGCACCCGTAGTCAGGATCGAACCCGGGTCTCTGGCGCTGTGAGGCAGCAACTCTACCGCTGCACCACCTTGCTGCCCAGATGCTCAATGGGGTTAGGTAAGGGGGAGGTGCAGCGAGACCTGGGTGTCCTTGTACACCAGTCACTGAAAGTTGGCTTACAGGTACCAGCAGGCAGTGAAGAAAGCTAATGGAATGTTGGCCTTCATAACAAGAGGATTTCAGTACAGGAATAAAGAGGTTCTTCTGCAGTTGTATAGGGCTCTAGTAAGACCACATCTGGAGTATTGTGTACAGTTTTGGTCTCCTAATTCGAGAAAGGACATCCTTGTGATTGAGGCAGTGCAGCGTATGTTCACGAAATTGATCCCTGGGATAGCGGGACTGTCATATGAGGAAAGATTGAAAAGACCAGGCTTGTATTCACTGGAGTTTAGAAGGATGAGGGGGGATCTTATAGAAACATAAAATTATAAAAGGACTGGACAAGCTAGATGCAGGAAAAATGTTCCCAATGTTGGGCGAGTCCAGAACCAGGGGCCACAGACTTAGGATAAAGGGGAGGCCATTTAAGACTGAGGTGAGAAAAAACTTTTACACCCAGAGAGTTGTGAATTTGTGGAATTCCCTGCCACAGAGGGCAGTGGAGGCCAAATCAGTGGATGGATTTAAAAGAGAGTTAGATAGAGCTCTAGGGGCTAGTGGAATCAAGGGATATGGGGAGAAGGCAGGCACGGGTTATTGATAGGGGACGATCAGCCATGATCACAATGAATGGCGGTGCTGGCTCGAAGGGCCGAATGGCCTCCTACTGCACCTATTTTCTATGTTTCTATGTTTCTCTGCTCCCCGACCAGCTGAATATTCCCAGCATTTTCTGTTTTTATTTCAGAACTGCAGCATGTACAGGAATTTGTAAAATATATTTTCACAGGATAATGAAATGGCAAACACCATGAATCTCTCTTGCAGAGTGTTGTCTGCTTCAACATGTTGGACGAGTGATGAACGACAGTTAATTAGCAGCGCTTGATACCACTTTCACAACCAGTTCCACAATCAACATAATATATTTTTATTGACGGGATGTTACTGTAGAAAATGATGAACGACATCCGCTCAGCGCAGTGTTAATTTTTATGTAAATAGCTCGTAACTATGAAACCTTGATTGATTTCCAAGGATGCTGCTCAACGGTGATGAAGGCACTAGACACAGATCCTTGAGTCATTGTAGGCAGTTGTTAATCTTGCCCAGAGTAGGGGAATCGAGGACCAGAGGACACAGGTTCAAGATGAAGGGGAAAAGATTTAATAGGAATCTGGGGGGTGACTTTTTCCACACAAATGGTGGTGGGTGTATGGAACAAGCTGCCAGAGGAGGTAGTTGAGGCTGGGACTATCCCATTGTTTAAGAAACAGTTAGACAGGTACATGGATAGGACAGGTTTGGAGGGATATGGACCAAGCGCAGACAAGTGGGACTAACGTAGCTGGGAGCTATCACAGTCGCTGCCTCAAAAACGCTGGCAGCATCATCAAGGACCCACACCATCCTGGCCACACACTCATCTCCCTGCTATCTTCAGGTAGAAGGTACAGGAGCCTGAAGACTGCAACAACCAGGTTCAGGAATAGCCATCAGGCTATTAAACTTAGCTCGGACAAAACTCTGAACATTAATAACCCATAATCTGTTTATTTGCACTTTATCAGTTTATTTATTCATGTGTGTGTATATATGTATATAATGGTATATGGACACACTGATCTGTTTTGTAGTCAATGCCTACTATGTTCTGTTGTGCTGAAGCAAAGCAAGAATGTCATTGTCCTATCAGGGACACGTGACAATAAACTCTCTTGAACTCTTTAACTTAAACATGTTGGCCAGTGTGGGCAAGTTGGGCCGAAGGGCCTGTTTCCACACTGTATCACTATGACTCTATATCCTCTCTCCGGGCGAAGATTATTTCCTCATCTCACTGTAAATACTCTTTCTCCTGGTTTTTGCTAAAGTAGTGCTCCTTATTTATTCTCTCTGTGTGTCCATCATCTTACACACCAGTTACATCTCCGCTAATCCTCCTCTGTCTCACAGACATTAGCTGGAGTTTAGAAGGATGAGGGGACACCTCATTGAAATGTACAGAATAGTGAAAGGCCTGGATAGAGTGGATGTGGAGAGGATGTTTCCACTGGTGGGAGAGTCTAGGACCAGAGGGCACAGCCTCAGAATTAAAGGATGTTCCTTTGGAAAGAAGATGAGGAGGAATTACTTTAGTCAGAGGGTGGTGAATCTGTGGAATTCATTGCCACAGAGGGCATCAATGGATATTTCTAAGGCAGAGATAGATAGATTCTTGGTTAGAATGGGTGTCAGGGGTTGTGGGGAGAAGGCAGGAGAAAGGGATTAGGAGGGAGAGGTAAATCAGCCATGATAGAATGGTGGAGTAGACCCGATGGGCCGAATGGCCTAATTCTGCTCCTATTAATTAATGTCTTATGATAGTCTTTGCATCATGCTTGGCACATACATTGCGGGCTGAAGGGCCTGTTCTTGTGCTGTACCGGTCTACTTTTCATGTTCTCTGTCACCTAGCCAGGTTCTCTAGAGATGCTGCCTCTGACCCGCTGAGTTACTCCAGCACATTGTGTCCTTTTTTTCCTATTTTTTGCAAACCGGCTTCTGCAGTTCCTTGTGTACACATCTTGGGCCACAGGTTTGGTGCTGGCTCTCGAGCAGCCTCTGTGTTACCTGCCTGCCATATGCATTATTCAGAGCAGCGTGTGGAAGGCTATGACACTCTCTGATAAGCAGAGCACATTATCATAGACGAGCCATGCATTTTGTCACAATGAATTTATTGGTACATGGATTCCAGAGGCAGCAGCTTAGGTGACAAGCTGCAGTCAACGAACATTCTGCCTCGCTGTTAACTCCCTGACGACAGGCCAAGTTACCTTGTCCAAAACTCCCACGTCGAACCAGGTTCCCTGGAGATAAGGTGCATCGTAGAGGTTGCTAATGCCCCGAGCTCTGGTCGTGTGGAAGTTACAGAGCCGGGAGCGTAACCTAAAGGGGAGAAGTGCAACGTCTAAGGATGTCTAACTTCATAACGTGTTTAAGAAGGAACTGCAGATGCTGGAAAATCGAAGGTAGACAAAAGTGCTGGAGAAACTCAGCGGGTGCAGCAGCATCTATGGAGCGAAGGAAATGGGCAACGTTTCGGGCCGAAACCCTTCTACAGACTGAAGAAGGGCTGAATCCATGCACCTATTTTCTATGTTTCTATATTTACTGGTGCACCACAGCCAGCTGGTTCCTCTCAGAGAGATTGACACAGTCAGTCTTCTTCTTGCGTGTGGCGTGCACAGCCTAAAGTTGTTGGACAACTTGTTCTATTTGATCTTCCGTTTGTGCACATCGAGTTGATTGCATTAGTCGAAACAGGGCGGACCACGTGAAGGTTGCAATCTTCCACCCCAACCAGGTTGGCTGTGGTGCACCAGTAAATATAGAAACGTAGAAAATAGGTGCATGGATTCAGCCCTTCTTCAGTCTGTAGAAGGGTTTCGGCCCGAAACGTTGCCCATTTCCTTCGCTCCATAGATGCTGCTGCACCCGCTGAGTTTCTCCAGCACTTTTGTCTACCTTCTAACTTCATAACTCGTGGACGGATACTAGGAGAAGGAAATGACTGTCAAAGTCAACGTCAAAGTCAATTTTATTTGTCATATGCAGTGAAGTGAATTTGCCAGCAGCGATACACTTAAAAATAACACACAATGCTCCATAAAATGGAACACAAACATCCACCACTGTGGCATTCTTCACTGTGGTGGAAGGCAACAAAGTCCAGTCAGTCCTCCTCCTTTTTTCACCCGTGGTCGGGGCCATGAACCCTCCGTAGTCGCCGTTACGGACGGCCAGATGACCAGTCCCTCTCGTCGGGATGATTGAAACTCCAACGTCGGGACGGTCGAACACACCCGTGGCTTCTGTGGAGCCTTCTATTCAATTGCACTAATCCAGCCGGGCTTCCAGACGACATTCCAAGCAGGAGCGAAATTGGGTGAACCTCCAGGGGCCACACAGGGGTCGGCCATTTAGGACTGAGATGAGGAAAAACCTTTTCACCCACAGAGTTGTGAATCTGGGGAATTCTCTGCCACAGAAGGCAGTGGAGGCCAATTCACTGGATGTTTTCAAGAGAGATTTAGATTTAGCTCTTGGGGCTAACGGAAACAAGGGATTTAGAGTTTAGTGTTTAGAGATACAGCACGGAAACAGGCCCTTCGGCCCACTGGGTCCGTGCCGACAACCGATCCCCACATACTAACACTATCCTACACCCACTAGGGATAATTTTTACATTTACTAAGCCAATTAACCTATAAACCTGAACGTCTAGAGGCAGGAAACATGTTCCCGATGTTGGGGGAGTCCAGAACCAGGGGCCACAGTTTAAGAATAAGGGGTAAGCCATTTAGAACGGAGACGAGGAAACACTTTTTCCTCACAGAGAGTGGTGAGTCTGTGGAATTCTATGCCTCAGAGGGCGGTGGAGGCTGGTTCTCTGGATACTCTCAAGAGAGAGCCAGATAGGGCTCTTAAAGATAGCAGAGTCAGGGGATATGGGGAGAAGGCAGGAACGGGGTACTGATTGGGGATGATCACGTTGAATGGCGGTGCTGGCTCGATGGGCCGAATAGCCTACTCCTGCACCTATTGTCTATTGTCTCTTGAGATCAGACTTCAGACTTGAATCTGCAGAAGGGTCTCGACCCAAAACATCACCCATTCCTTTTCTCCAGAGATGCTGCCTGTCCCGCTGAGTTACTCCAGCGTTGTGTGTGTGTCTATCTTCGGTGTAAGCCAGCATCTGCAGTTCCTTCCCACACATCCCATACATGCAAATATCGCTCTCTAATTGACTTCTCTTTTGCATACCTAACTCATTAGTTTTCCAATTCAACAACTTCTGTTCTGCAGCATGCCTTCCTATTTTGTGATTACCTGTGTGGTAATTTATCATAAGCTTTACTAAAGCTTAGCAACATTAAATCCACTTTGTTTCCCTCATCAGCTTGCTCAGTTACATCCTTGAAAAAATTAAGCAGCTTTGTTAAGCGTATCTTACCACCTGTAAATCCATGTTTGTCATTCTTCCATATTCAGGATGCGTCAAGGATACTTAATGAAATTTCCCCTTCCCCGGCGATTCATATATCCCTGGATTATCCTCCGAACATCCTTGAAGAAATGTCACAGCCGTATTATTTTTCTTGGCACAGTTCCAGTTTGGATATGACCCATTTCAGCTGGCATCATTTAATATTCTGGGTCGCAGCGTTTTCTCCCCGTGACCTGCGTGGGTTTTCTCCGGGAGCTCCGGTTTCCCCCCACATTCCTAAGACGTGCAGGTTTGTAGGGGCTGAGGGAGGGTCTCGACCCGAAACGTCACCCATTCCTTCTCTCCAGAGATGCTGCCTGTCCCGCTGAGTTACAGAATTACAGGAATGGGTGACGTTTTGGGTCAAGACCCTTCTTCAAATTCAAGTCTGAAGTCTGACCTCAGGAGACAATAGACAATAGGTGCAAGAGTAGGCCATTCGGCCCTTCGAGCCAGCACCGCCATACAATGTGATCATGGCTGATCATCCCCCAATCAGTAGTGAGCCATTTTCGGTTTAAACCAGTATCTGCACAGGTTTGTAGAGTAATTGGCTTTGGTTAAAAAAAATATAAGTTGTCCCTAGTGTGTAGGATAGTGTTAGTGTACGGGGTGATCACGGTTCAGTATGAACTTGGTAGGCCGAAGGGCCTGTGTCTGCACTCTATCTCTAAAGTCTAAAGTCTTAAGTAACAGTGAGCATGAAACTGCCAGACTTATAGATGGGAGATTTACTATTTCTACCCAGACCAAAATGCCCCATCGAAACTACTCCTAACTAAGATGCTGCATTTAGACCATATCCATCCACTCCTTCCCTGGGCCACGGGTTCTAGAGGAACTACAGGCACTGGTTGCTGGTCCAGAACAAGCAGTAACGTAGGAATGTACTGCAGATGCCGATTTGCACCGATGACTGACACAAAATTCTGGAGGTAGACAAAAATGCTGGAGAAACTCAGCGGGTGAGGCAGCATCTATGGAGCGAAGGAAATAGGCAACGTTTCGTGGCTAGACCCTTCTTCTGAATTACATAGAAACATAGAAAATAGGTGCAGGAGGAGGCCATTCGGCTCTTCAAGCCAGCACCGCCATTCATTGTGATCATGGCTGATCGTCCCCAATCAATAACCCGTGCCTGCCTTCTCCCCATATCCCTTGATTCCACTAGCCCCTAGAGCTCTATCTAACTCTCACTTAAATCCATCCAGTGATTTGACCTCCACTGCCCTCTGTGGCAGAGAATTCCACAAATTCACAACTCTCTGGGTGAAAACGTTTTTTCTCACCTCAGTCTTAAATGACCTCCCCTTTATTCTAAGACTGTGGCCCCTGGTTCTGGACTCGCCCAACATTGGGAACATTTTTCCTGCATCAAGCTTGTCCAGTCTTTTTAGAATTGTATTTGTTTCTATAAGATCCCCCCTCATCCTTCTAAACTCCAGTGAATACAAGCCCAGTCTTTTCAATAGTCTTTTCAATTAGGAGCAGAATCAGGCCATTTGGCCCATCAAGTCTGCTCCGCCATTCAATCTCTCACTCCTAACCCCATTCTCCTGCCTTCTCCCCATAACCCCTGAAACCAGTACCGTCGAACCTTCAGGGGGTTAGAATACAAACTCTTTCGGAGCAGATAGGGGCGAGTTTAAATTACCCCAAAGGCAGAGATGAGTTAATAGTTTAAACGACCAGGATCAATCTCATGATGATTGACTATCCCATCAGCAAATCCGAATTGATGGTCTTAATGTGAAGACTTTAATCTAATTTCCATCATTTTATATTCCGTGAGGAATTGCTAAGGTAATGTGATGTCATACAAATTCCACACCTCAACGACCCTTTAATGGTTTCCTGCATATATATTGTCTCTGCTCAGTAATTTGATGATAAGGTTAAGCCATGATGGTGAGAGGATTGTTTCACTTCCTTCATCAGAACAAGAATCATTTAGTATTGATTTCCCATTGACCTGTATGGCCTGAATGAAGATCGCTCCGACACTTGGTGTGGGGATGGCAGCAGAGTGCTGCTGTGTGGGTTGCTATCAACAGCTCGGGACCGGAGGTGGCAATCCTAGGTAGAACGTTGACCACACAGGAGGCTCTTCAGCCCATCACGCTCATGCCAGTTCAGTTTGGTTTAGAGATACATCGCGGAGACCGGCTCTTCGCCCACCGAGTCTGCACTGACCAGAGACCCCTGCACACTGACACTATCCCACACACACGCTAGGGACACCCGGGTTCGATCCTGACTATGGGTGCGGTCTGTACGTTCTCCCCGTGACCGCGTGGATTTTCTCCGGGTGCTCCAGTTTCTATCCATATTCAAAAGATGTGCAAGTGTGTAGGTGAATTGGCTTGGTTTAATTGTACATTCTCCCTGGTGTGTGTAGGGATAGTGTTAGTGTGCAGGGATCGCTGGTCGGCGCAGGCTCTGTCATGCACAGCCTCTATTCTGCGCTGTATTTCTAAATGAAACTAAAGTCCCAGCACATTACAGAGGAGCTGCTGCCCATTCTTGGTGCCTTCTCATCTATCAGTCGGGATGTGTTAGACCATGACTCATAAACAGATAAATTAACTATAGACACAATAAGCTGCAGATGCGGGAATCTTGAGCAAACCACAAAAGGCACTGCTGGAATTCAGCGGCTCAGGCTGCACCTGTGGGGTGGGACTGGACAGAGAACAGTTCAGAAATCCCTCCGCAGATGCTGCCTGACCCACTGAGTTTAGTTTAGTTTAGAGATACAGCACGGAACCAGGCCCTTCGGCCCACTGAGTCCGTGCCGACCATCGATTCCCGCACACTTATACTATCCTGCACACTCGCGGGATAATTTTACATTTACACCAAGCCAATTAGCGCATAGAATCTGTTCGTCTTTGGAGTGTGGGAGGAAACCGGAGCTCCCGGAGAAAACCCACGCAGGTCACGGGGAGAACGTACAAACTCCGTACAGACAGCACCCGTAGTCGGGATCGAGCTCGGGTCTCTGCGCTGCAGGAGCAACTCTGCCGCTGCAAGAAGGGCGGGGAGTGGCTGGAACGCAATGCGGGGGTAACACCCAGCAGGTCAGGCAGTATCTGGGGACAGAGAGCAGAGCTCCAGATTGAAGGCCCCTTGTCAGGAGGGAAGTTGACTGATAATTGGGGGAAAGGAGTCGGGATCATCTTCCGACTCCAGTTCACCCACACGGGCAGGTGATGCAAGAACACACCGCGCTGTTTTGGCTGCTGACGTCTCACTGTCTGTCACTGTGGAGGGAGCTTCATTAATCAAGTGTTTAGAAAACCATCTGTCTGGAGATAATAACTCGGTGACAGCCAGCTGAAAAACAGCTTTGCATTCCTTAAGAGATCTGTAAATCAATCAGTGTTCTCGCACGAGCTGTGTCCTCCCCCCACCCCCACTCCCCTCCCCCCCTCCGTTGTTTCAATATTGAATATTCACCCATCCTGACATTCTAATGCACATTGGCACAGCCACTACCTCAGAGTGCCAGGGACCCGGGTTCAATCCCGACCCTATGTGTGTTTGCCCGGGGGCTCCGGTCTCCTCCCACATCTAAAGATTCTTCTTCTTGCGTGTGGCGTGCACAGCCTAATGTTGTCGGGCAACTTGTTCTATTTGATCTTATTTGATTGTGCACGCCGGGTTGGTTGCATTCGTCGAAACTGGGCGGACCACGTGAAGGTTGCAACCTCCCGCCCCACATCTCAGATCTAAAGATGTGCGGGTTTGCCGGTGAATTGGCTTCCGTAGATTGTGCCTAGTGTGCTGGCTAGCGGACGAGAATGTGGATTAACATGGAGCTAGTGTCAATGGGTGATCTGTGGTCAGTATGGACTCAGTGGGCCGAAGGGCCTGTTTCCATGTTGCATGTTGCAATCAATTAATCAATAACGAGCGGACGTCATGGGTAGCTAGTGAAGATTAGGTAACTGATGGATACTGCACATAATTCGCAGGAGAAGAATGAGTGGATATTGTCTGTCTTCTCCTTCTGTCGTGTGTCTTTTAGACCTGCAGCTCCGTTGAGGAGAGCCAGGCCAACGTGTCATCGTCCAGGTCACTCAGACCTCGTTCACCATTTGGTGGCCGGTGTTTGGGGCAACTGGTGACGATGTATATTGTCGGTAACTTCAGAGAAGCAGGCACTTCAGAGAATACATTCAACCTGAAGCACATGTCCTACATGTCTCACCATGTCCCATTCATTCGGTGCTCACTGCCCTACTTTGGTTCTTGTTCAAACAATATCCGGATATCAAATAATGATGAGACGGAGTACAGGAAGGAGATTGAGAACTTTGTGTCCTGGTGTTGAGACAACAACATTTCTCTCAAGTTTAAAAAGGAACCAAATCTGAGGAAAGACATTCTTGCCATAGAGGGAGTACAGAGAAGGTTCACCAGACTGATTCCTGGGATGTCAGGACTTTCATATGAAGAAAGACTGGATAGACTCGGCTTGTACTCGCTAGAATTTAGAAGATTGAGGGGGGATCTTATAGAGGCTTACAAAATTCTTAAGGGGTTGGACAGGCTAGATGCAGGAAGGATTGTTCCCGATGTTGGGGAAGTCCAGGACAAGGGGTCACAGTTTAAGGATAAGGGGGAAATCTTTTAGGACCGAGATGAGAAAAACATTTTTCACACGAGAGTGGTGAATCTGTGGAATTCACTGCCACAGAAGGTAGTTGAGGCCAATTCATTTGCTATATTTAATAGTTAGATGTGGCCCTTGTGGCTATAGGGAGGGGGTATGGAGAGAAGGCAGGTAAGGGATACTGAGTTGGATGATCAGCCATGATTATATTGAATGGTGGTGCAGGCTCGAAGGGCCGAATGGCCTTCTCCTGCACCTAATTTCTATATTTCTATGTTTCTATGAACTGCAGATGCTGGAATATCGAAGGTAAGCAAAAATGCTGAAGAAACTAAGCAGATGAGGCAGCGTCTATGGAGAGAAGGAAATAGGCGACGTTTCGGGTCGTCACCTATTTCCTTCGCTCCATAGATTCCAAAGTAGAGATGGTGGAAAACATCAAATTCCCAGGAGTCAATATCACCAACAACTTCTCCTGGACCACCCATATTGAAGCAACGACCAAGAAAGTCCACCTTCGAAGGCTTAGGAAGTTCGGCATGTCCCTTACAACTTTCACCAACTTTTACAGATGCGCCATAGAGAGCATTTTATCAGGATGCATCCTAGCACGGTTTGGGAACAGCTCCATCCAAGACCGCAAGACCATCCAAGACCATCACACAAACCAACGTCCCTTCCATTGACTCCATCTACACTTCACGCTGCCTCGGCAAGGCCAGCAGCATCATCAAGGATGAGTCGCACCCTGGCCACTCCCTCTTCTTCCCTCTCCCATCGGGCAAAAGGTACAAAAGCGTAAAAACGCACACCTCCAGATTCACGGACAGTTTCTTCCCAGCTGTTATCAGGCAACTGAACCATCCTACCACAACCAGAGAGCGGTGCTGAACTACTATCTACCTCATTGGTGACCCTCGGACTCTCGGACTTTACTGGCTTTACCTTGCACTAAACGTTATCATGTGTCTACACACTGTGAATGGCTCGATTGTAATCATGTATTGTCTTTCTGCAGTCTGCTTAGCGCACGACAAAAACGTTTTTCACTGTTCCTCAGTACACGTGACAATAAACTAAACTGAACTCAATATCAAACTTCTAACCTCACTATCATAACTCCCTTTCACCTCACCTCTCACTAACTCTCTAATCTTAGGGGCGGCACAGTAGAGTTGCTGCCTCAGCGAGCCAGAGACCCGGGTTCGATCCTGACTACGGGTGCTGTCTGTATGGGGTTTGTATGTTCACCCTGTGATCGAGTGGGATTTTTTCTAGGTGTTCCGGTTTCCTCATATATATATATATATATATATATGTAATATACTGAATTAGCCTACAGCTTGCTAGCCTTTGGAGTGTGTGGGGAAACTGGAATGTGGGAGTATATATACTGAACTTCTTTTCCCACACACATACACGCATATATACATACATGTGCACACACGTGCACACATTTAAAAAACAAACAAACAATAATAGTGCAAAAATACAATCGTGCAAAAAAACTGATCCATTTTCTACTGTGGCAGTCGACTATCTTCTTCAGTGTCAATATTGCCACCAGCCTTGTTGTCATCTACGAACTAATTAATCATACCTCCTAGGTTGAAATCTGGATCAGTAATGCCTACAATGTACAGCAAGACTGGAGATAATGCCGATGTGTAATTAACATTAATATGAGGTTCCTGTTTGGGGCTAAGTGTAATAGACAAAACACACAAAAAACCACGGATCTGCTATTTTTAGAACATCATTAATATGGAGAACCATTAAAAAATGTTGCAATCGCAAAATCATTGAGAACCATACAGCAAGCACAGAATCACGTGTCACCCCTTGCGTGAAACTACAATTGTTATATAGATAAGTATTCGATAGCCATCAGGGATAGGATGGGCCAAAGGGCATAGACAATAGACAACAGGTGCAGGAGCAGGCCATTCGTCCCTTCGAGCCAGCACCGCCATTCACTGTGATCACGGCTGATCATCCCCAATCAGTACCCCGTTCCTGCCTCCCCATATCCCCCGACTCCACTATCTTCAAGAGCCCTATCTAGCTCTCTCTTGAAAGTGTCCAGAGAACTGGCCTCCATTGCCCTCTGAAGCAGAGAATTCCACATTCTCACCACTCTCTGTGAGAAAAAGTGTTTCCTCGTCTCCGTTCCAAATGGCTTACCCCTTTTTCTTAAACTGTGGCCCCTGGTTCTGGACTCCCCCAACATCGGGAACATGTTTCCTGCCTCCAGCGTGTCCAAGCCCTTAACAATCTTATATGTTTCAATGAGATGCCCTCTCATCCTAAACTCCAGAGTGTACAAGCCCAGCCGCTCCATTCTCTCAGCATATGACAGTGCCGCCATCCCGGGAATTAACCTGGTGAACCTACTTGGCCTGTGTCTGTGTTATATGATTCTACAACTGTATGACAGCACTGGGGTGCGGCGGTGGAGCTGCTGCCTGACAGCGGCAGGGACCTGGGTTCAATCCCGACCGTACGGAGTTTGTACACTCTCACCGTGACCTGCGTGGGTTTTCTCCGGGTGCTCAGGTTTCCTCCCGCACTCCAAAGAATTACAGGTTTGTAGGTTAATCGGCTTGGTATTATGGTAAATTGTCCCGAATGTGTGTAGGGTAGTGTTAGTATGCGTGGATCGCTGGGCAGAAGGGCCTGTTTCTCTAAAAACGAAAGACTGCCATGCATTTTCAGCCTAATATTGGTGGCTTGGTCCATTGCTGCTTGTAGCCCGTGACTTCAGAAATCTTAATACCACTCACATTAATCGAAGTTAAGCCTTTGCTGCAAGGAATTTTCAGTCGTATCGCTGGTTTACAACAATTAAGCTGCAGAGAACATCAGTCCTGCCAAGTCCTCGCATCTTCCTGGCGAGTTAAGGGTTAATCAACAGAGATATCTATGTCTATAGTGTGTCCAAAGTGTTGGCTGTTATCTTGCACTGGGGATTTGAGATATTTTTAAGCAGAGAAGATTTAAGAGGGAAGGATTACAATTCCTCCCAACATTGACTGGGTTCACTTTTCCAAATCAGCTTTTTCCAAGGGCCAGTTCTCCTCTTTTATGTGTGGGGAGGAACTGCTGGTTTGCTGGTTTAAACCGAAGATAGACACAAAAAGCTGGAGTAACTCAAAGGGACAGGCAGGTCGGTCGTGGGGAGTTGCCCCCGCCACGGGTACCATGTAATCCCGCGCTACCTTCTCCATGGCCGGACAGCCGGCGACTAAACCGTCTCCCCCACCTGGTTTGCCAGGTGAGGAGGGGGCTGTGGACCCCCAGCAGGACTGAAGACTGAACTCTCCCACCCAATCTTTGCACATCCCCAATCCTTTCCACACTTCACTTTATCTTCCCAACCTGCACATAAAGACCCACTGAGTTGCTCCAGCACCTTGTGCCTTTTTTCAGTCCTAGAGTAGTTAAGTTTAGAGATACAGCGCGGAAACAGGCCCTTTGGCCCACCGAGTCCGTGTCGACCAGCGATCCCCGCACACTAACACTACCCTACACACACTAGGGACAATTTTGCATTTACACCAAGCCAATTAACCTACAAACATGTACGTCTGGTGCTGTGAGGCAGCAACTCCACCGCTACTCCACTGTGTTCTGGCCGATATTAGTCCCTGCATAAAAACAGATAATGCTGGCACTTCTGTGGGCCTTCGACCCGAAACGTCACCCATTCCTTCTCTCCAGAGATGCTGCCTGTCCCGCTGCGTTACTCCAGCTTTTTGTGCCTATCTTCGGTTTAAACCAGCATCTGCAGTTCCTCCCTACACACTACTGTAGGTTACACCACCACGCCCTTCCTACAGCCTCTATCACTCTTTTCCTGGGAAAAGAAAAGATAATTTGATCGACGATTTTTATATTTTAACAGGAATTGACAGGACAGATTGAGAAAAAGCTTTCCTGACATTAATTGACTGACAGCCTTCAACCCTTCCAGCCAGAATCCATATTCACGAGCAAAGTGGAAGAGCAATTTATCAAAGACTGGGATCACTGCAATGTGCCTGTAGGTGGTCTGTAAACTTGGCTGGGAGTCATAGGATCATAGAGTGATGCTAGGAGCAAAGAGGCCCTTCTGCAGTTGTACAGAGCCCTAGTGAGACCACACCTGGAGTATTGTGTGCAGGTGTGGTCCCCTCATTTGAGGAAGGACATTCTTGCTATTGAGGGAGTGCAGCGTAGGTTTACAAGGTTAATTCCCGGGATGGCGAGACTGTCATATGCTGAGAGAATGGAGCAGCTGGGCTTGTACACTCTGGAGTTTAGAAAGATGAGAGGGGATCTTATTGAAACATATAAGATTGTTAAGGGCTTGGACACACTAGAGGCAGGAAACATGTTCCCGATGTTGGGGGAGTCTAGAACCAGGGGTCACTGTTTAAGAATAAGGAGTAAGCCATTTAGAATGGGGAGACGAGGAAACACTTTTTCTCACAGAGAGTTGTGAGTCTGTGGAATTCTCTGCCTCAGAGGGCGGTGGAGGGTTAGGGTTAGGGTTTGGGTTAGTGGAACGTGCATTAGGGTTAGGGTTAGGGTTAGGGTTAGGAGAACTAGTGTGAATGGTTGATTGATGGTTGGCCAGCGACCCTTCGGCCCACCGAGTCCGCACCGACCAGCGATCCCTGGCCAGCTAACACTATCCTAACACACCAGGGACAATTTACAATTTTACCCAAGCCAAATAATGTACAAACCCTGTATGTCTTTGGAATGTGCAGAGCACCCAGAGAAACCCCACGCGGTTACAGGGAGAACGTGCAAACTCCTAAGAATAAGGGGTAAGCCATTTAGAACGGAGACGAGGAAACACTTTTTCTCACAGAGAGTGGTGAGTCTGTGGAATTCTCTGCCTCAGAGGGCGGTGGAGGCAGGTTCTCTGGATGCTTTCAAGAGAGAGCTAGATAGGGCTCTTAAAGATAGCAGAGTCAGGGGATATGGGGAGAAGGCAGGAACGGGGTACTGATTGGGGATGATCAGCCATGATCACATTGAATGGCGGTGCTGGCTCAAAGGGCCGAATGGCCTACTCCTGCACCTATTGTCTACTGTCTATTGTCTATTGTCTATTGCCGAACCCGATTCTCTGGAGCTGTAAGGCAGCATCTCTACCTCAATGCCATTGTCCCTGTGGCATTGAACGCAGATTAATATACAGACAAAAGAGAGACCGGAAAGTCATTTGCCACTATTTAAAAGGAAATTAAGATTTTGTTAAAGGAATAATGAAGGTAAATCTTGAACGAGTCTGTGAACGTAATTCCATTTTGCTGCGCTTGTTACCCTTATTACTGTATTCTAATTTTGTGCCAAATATTAATAAAGTAAGAAAACATCTCCCTGAACTGGAAATAAATAACAAGTAATTGCTGGCGTATTTAAACAGTGCCTTCATCATGTCAGGACTGGTTAAATATTTTGGGTTTACAAATGAGTTTCAGATCGTGTCTGGCAATTTGCAAAAACCCTACAGGGCCTGTCCCACTTACGTGTCCTTGGCACGCCAATAACACAACCTCGTGGTCGCGTTGAGGCGCACGGGCATCGTGTGGCCGCGTGGGGCCGGTCCCACTTAGAAGCGCGGAGGGGTATGTAGTCGCGCGGGGGTCTGAAATATTTGTAGCGAAAACTAAATCTTTGCACGGCACCAGCCTGTCGCGTAACTGATGGCCAAAGTGGGACAGGCCCAAGACCCTGGCGCGACGCAACATCTCACCTCCAACAGCAGCAGAAGCAGGCAAACGATCGCCGAGCTCGGCCTGGGGCTCACGGCCATTGTGGTCCGGATCCGCCCCCACTCCTACTCCCAGAGTGGGGCCAAGAAAATTGAAGATAGACACAAAATGCTGGAGTAACTCAGCGGGACCGGCAGCATCTCTGGAGAGAAGCAATGTGTGACGTTTCGGGTCAAGACCCTTCTTTTCAGACTGATGAAGGGTCTCGACATGAAACGTCACCCATTCCTTCCCTCCAGAGATGCTGCCGGTCCCGCTGAGTTACTCCGGCTTTGTGTCTATCTTCAAATGATGTCACGCGCTCCAGACGGCTGTGCGGGCGCATAAAGTCGCGCGCGACCTTCGCCGGACCATCGCAGCTCAACGCAACCATGAGGTCGCGTAATTTGCGTGCCAAAGACACGTAAGTGAGAATGCCTAAGGTGAACAAAGATCTCCCAACACTGCCGGATTAGAAACATAGAAACAGAAAAATAGGCGCAGGAGTAGGCCATTCGGCCCTTCGAGCCAGCACTGCCATTCAATGTGATCATGGCTGATCATCTAAAATTAGTATCCTGTTCCTGCTTTTTCCCCATATCCCTTGATTCCTTTGGCCCTAAAAGCTAAATCGAACTTTCTCTTGAAAATATCCAGTGAATTGGCAGAGAATTCCACAGATTCACAACTTTCTGGGTGAAAGAGTTTTTCCCCATCTCAGTTCTAAATGGCCTTGCCCCTTATTCTTAAACATAGAAACATAGAAACATAGAAACATGGAAACATAGAAAATAGGTGCAGGAGTAGGCCATTCGGCCCTTCGAGCCTGCACTGCCATTCAATATGATCGTGGCTGATCATCCAACTCAGTATCCTGTACCTGCACTGTACCTGTACATCCTAAACTGTGACCCCTGGTTCTGGACTCCCCCAACGTCGGAGGGGGAGTCTAGCCTGTCCAATTCTTTAAGAATTTTATATGTTTCTATCAGAGCCCCTCTCATCCTTCTTGACTTTCAGTGTGAAGAAGGGTCTCGACCCGAACCGTCACCCATTCCTTCCCTCCAGAGATGCTGCCTGTCCCGCTGAGTTACTCCAGCATTTTGTGTCTATCTCAGGTTTGTAGGTGAATTGGTTTCTGTAAATTGTCCCTCGTGTGTAGGATAGAACTAGTGTGAGGGATGATCATGATCGGCACGGACTCGGTGGGCCGAAGGGCCTGCCACTGCTTTATCTTTAAAGCCTAACGTCCAAAGATCAGATGAAGTGCAAACTCCCCCATTAAATCTAGTGAGAAAATTAACCAAAAAAATTCCATAATTGCAGTGTGAAAACATGTTTATGGATATTTACCAGAACCTTCTATGAAGAGCGCAATGAAAGACAATGTCATCAAGCAGTTTTCTGAAGAGATAATTGCAAACAGTTCAGGCATAGCGCAAACCAGAAAATTAGTTATTTTTACAGTCAATTTCATATTTGCAATGACTTCTCTGACTGAACTGAAGATGATGTTGTGGGAATTGACAGCAGGTCAAAGAAGAACATTAAGTTTAGCAGGTTGAGCTCAGCTAATGAGAAATCTCTTTAACTCTTTACTCAAAACCTCGATCCAATCCGCAATGTCTAAAAGCTGTGATTGTTCAGGATTCTGGGAATAAGTTAAGTTCTCAGAGCTCTGACTGAGTTGAATGTGAGTGATCAGGAAACACTGAATTGAGAACTGGTGGACAATAGACAATAGACAATAGGTGCAGGAGTAGGCCATTTGGCCCTTCGAGCCAGCACCGCCATTCAATGTGATCATGGCTGCTCATCCCCAATTCCTCTTCTTCTTCATGCGTGTGGCGTGCACAGCCTAAAGTTGTTGGACAACTTGTTCTATTTGATCTTCCATTTGTGCACATCGAGTTGATTGCATTAGTCGAAACAGGACGGACCACGTGAAGGGTGCAATCTTCCACCCCCATCCCCAATCAGTACCCCGTTCCTGCCTTCTACCCACATCCCCCGACTCCACTATTTTTAGGAGCCCTATCTAGCTCTCTCTTGAAAGCATCCAGAGAACCTGCCTCCACCGCCATCTGAGGCAGAGAATTCCACAGACTCACCGCTCTCTGTGAGAAAAAGTGTTTCCTCGTCTCCGTTCTAAATGGCTTAACTCCTTATTCTTAAAGGAGCAGGCCATTTTCCACCACTCAGATGATGAGATGGCCCACGATGGGGGGATGTCTCCTTAATTTGGAGAATTCAATGTTCATGTCATTGGGCTGTAAGCTTTGAGATGCTGTCCCTCCAGTTTGCGTGTCACCTCACTCTGGCAATGGAGGAGGCCCAGGACAGAAAGACTAGTGTGGGAATGGGAAGGGGAATTAAAATGGTTGGCAACCGGGGGATCCAGCAGGCCTTGGTGGACATAGGTTTACAGTGAGGGGGGGAAGATTTAATCGGAATCTGAAGAGTAACATTTCCACACAGAGGGTAGAGGGTGAATGGAATGAGTTGACGGAGTTGCGGCAGGCACTATCATAACGTTAAAGAGACAGGTACATGGATAGGACAGGTGTAGAGAGTACCTGTACCAAATACAGGCAGGTGGGACGAGTGTAGATGGGGCATGTTGGGGTCTGTGACCAGCTTATCATAGAGTGATACATCGTGGAAACAGGCCCTTCGGCCCATCTTGACCACACTGACCAACATGTCCTAGCTGCACTAGTCCCACCAACCCGCGTTTGGCCCATATCCCTCCAAACCTGCCCTATCCATGTACCTGTCTAACTGCTTGTCAAATCATTTGCTGCGCGCTAACCAGCCAGCGGGAAGACAATACATGATTACAATCGAGCCGTTTACAGTGTGCAGATACATGAGAATGGAATAACGTTTAGTGCAAGGTGAAGCCTGCAAAGTCCGATCAAGGATAGTCCGAGGGTCATCAATGCGTAGTTCAGCGCTGCTCTCTGGCTGTGGTAGGATGGTTTAGTTTAGTTTAGTTTAGAGATAAGGGGTGGAAACAGGCCCTTCGACCCACCGAGTCTGCACCGACCAGCGATCCCCGCACACTTCTTCTTGCGTAGGGCATGCACAGCCCAAAGTTGCAGGACAACTTGTCCTATTTGATCTAATTTGATTGTGCATGTCGAGTTGATTGCATTTGTCGAAACAGGGCAGACCAGGTGAAGATTCCAACTCCCATGCCCCCCGCACACTAACACTACCCTACACACACGCACACACACACACACACACACACACACACACATACGGACAATTTACACTTATACCAAGGCAATTAACTGACAAACCTGCACCTCTTTTTTTTTCTCTTCTTACAAAATGCTTTTATTCAGAACAAACAAAAATACAAAGTAGTAACGGTCAGAGAATGCCTATATTGGCATTTTACAAAGAAAGTTCTCAAATTAAAATATTAACATTTTTATCAATAATACATTCGGCCTCCTGCGGTGACCAGCGTGCACGGAAAGCCTCCCCAGTCCCCGTGGACACCGCGTGCTCCCTCTCTAGGGACACGCGACCTGTACGTCTTGGGAGTGTGAGAGGAAAACGAAGATCTTGGAGAAAACCCAAGGAGAAAGTACAAACTCCGTACAGACAGGACCGGTAGTCGGGATCGAACCCGGGTCTCTGGCGCTGTAAGCGCTGTGAGGCAGCGACTCTACCGCTGCGCCACCGTGCCTGCCGCCCGTGTATGGAAGCTATTTGAATGGACGTCGTTGTGTTTATGCAGACTGAAACCACTCTGTTGGTCGTGCTCTGTGCTGCCGGCACTATTCTGGGGGAGCAGCCAAACACTGCAATGAAACCCCATGCACCTTCACCGCACACACCTTTCCTGATAGATTTCGTGCTGTCTTGGGCAGAGGGCTTGAAAATTGGTTTGGCAGTGGGTAACAGATGGTAATTATAAATGGTGAGCGTCTGTATCTGGGGAGCAAATGGCAGAGGAGGAGTCGGGTCTTAAGAGGTTTATCCTGGACTCTCTTGTCTGTGGTTTTCACAAACTCCATGGAAAGGGGAATCTGAGCCAATTAATCAGCCCGGCAGGTATCGGCTGTGGGATTTCAATGCAGACAAACCGAATGTTGATTTATAATCGAAGAAGAAACGTGAAATAAATCCACAGAACGAGACTCACATTGGCATCAACGTCGGCCCAAGCCTGGAGCAAGTGTGTAGGAAGGAACTGCAGACGCTGGTTTACACCGAAGATCGACACAAAATGCCGGAGTAACTCAGCGGGACGGGCAGCGTCACTGTACTGCCCGGGTATTGTTGACTGCCCGGCGGAGCGAGATGTTCGTCGGGGAATGTTGCCGACTGGCCCGCTGCAGACTGCAGGTGTACGTGCAGAGGGATGCACTGATGCCCCTGTCCCACGGTGCGAGTACATTCCAGGAGTTCTCCCGAGTTTGCCCTGATTCGAACTCGGAGAATTACGGTAATGGCCGCTCGTCGGTACTCGGGGCTCTCGTGGACATTTTCGAACATGTTGAAAAATCTTCACGAGTCTTCCCGTGCTTGCCTGCCGTTTGCGAGTCTTCCCGAGTACCTGCCGTTAGCGTTACGAGCCGCTAAGAGCTCCGACGTACCCGCTACGTACATTCTCCGTGCTTACCACGAGTTTGACGTTTTTTTTAAACTCGGGAGAGCTCTTGGAATGAACTCATACCGTGGGACAGGGCCATGAAGCTCGGTGCAGCCAACGCCAAGGCTCGGTGGGGGAGGACCACAGTCTAGGGTCTTTCCGCTGCTGGACATGGAGGGCACGTGTGGTGGAGACACCCCTCAAAATAAGGGAAGGGATTCCACGCCAGTGGGCCACATGAGTGGCAAGGGTGGGGGGTGAAATTGTGATTTGGGGAAACTGTATTGTATAGTATGTATAGCCTCCGAGAATGTCAGATGGAGTTTTGTAAGGATCATGTATTGTATATATTTATTTCTCGAATCAAGTCTTTTTTGAAATTTAAAAAAATTTAAAAAGCATCACTGGAGGGAAGGAATGGGTGACACCATGGAGTGATACAGCGTGGAAACAGGGCCTTCGGTTAAATCGTCTCCGCGCTGTATCTCGTACAGGGAGCAGCGATGAAGGACTTTGACACTCGAGCTTCATTATCCATCTGAGACACACCCCAAGCGCACTCATAGACAACTGACAACTGACAACTTCTTCCCAAACATTTTCTTTAATTAATAACAAGCAGGTTATGAAGGAACAGACAGTGTTGGCAAACTGTCTCTTATTTTGAGGGTCCTGGGAAAAAAATCTTTGAAGCAAAACATTTTAATTACGGAAAAAAAAAAACCCAGAGGAACTTTATAATGAGGATCTGTACATTAAAAAACATAATAGCTGAGTGTTTTACTGTATAACCTGTGGAGTTAAATAATACGAGAAAGTGTTCACTTTAAGCCATAAAACTCTAGATTTGTCTCCAATTCATGGCTGAAAGCAGACATGTGGCACTGATGAAGTGAGGTGCTGTTTGAATGCTTGAAGATTGTGTAACAGAGTCATAGTCACTCAGAGTGGCAACAAGTCCTTCGGCCCAACTTGCCCATGCCAACCAACATTCCCCAAAATTGAATTGGATCATGTTCGGGACTGTCATATGTTGATAAATTGGAGCGGCTGGGCTTGTACACTCTGGAATTTACAAGGATGAGAGGATATCTCATTGAAACATATAAGATTATTAAGGTACACAAAAAATGCTGGAGAAACTCAGCGGGTGCAGCAACATCTATGGAGCGAAGGAAATAGGCAACGTTTCGGGCCGAAACCCTATTAAGGGTTTGGACACACTAGAGGCAGGAAACATGTTCCCAATGTTGGGGGAGTCCAGAACCAGGGGCCACAGTTTAAGAATAAGGAGTAAGCCATTTAGAACGGAAATGAGGAAAATAAAATTCACAGAGAGTTGTGAGTGTGTGGAATTCTCTGCCTCAGAGGGTGGTGGAAGCAAGTTCTCTGGATGCTTTCAAGAGAGAGTTAGATAGGGTTCTTATGGATAGTGGAGTTAAGGGATATGGGGAGAAAGCAGGAATGGGGCACTGATTGGGGATGATCAGCTATGATCACATTGAATGGCGGTGCTGGATCGAGGGGCTGAATGGCCTACTCCTGCACCTATTGTCTATTGTTCCATTTTCTGCACATACACAAAGGCTAAGTTGCAATCTTGTCAAAATTTCATATGGTCACCAAGAGTTTTTAATGAAGAAATGTCAAGTCACAGTGGTGCGTCAGGGTAGAGTTGCTGCCTCACAGCACCAGAGAACTGTCCATGTGAGCTGTCTGTGTAGAGTTTGTACATTCTGGCTGTGACCATCTGGGTTCCTTCCGGATGATTCGGTTTGTGGATGGAAACCAGGGCACCTGGAGAAAACCCACACAGTCACAGGGAGAGCGTACAAACTCTGCACCCGAGGTCAGGATCGAACCCGGGTCTCTGGCACTGTAAGTCAGCAGCTCTCCCACCGCACCGTTGTGGCATCCTTGTTAGGCATCCACTCATTTTGATGCAGTGGTGACCTTCTTCCATTCCCAGTGGCTGGGCATCAACCCAAAGTCCTTTCTTGCTATTAATCTGGGATTTGGGATAAGCTCTCTGTGACCAGCTTATCATAGAGTGATACATCGTGGAAACAGGCCCTTTGGCTCATCTTGCCCACACCGACCAACATGTCCCAGCTGCACTAGTCCCACCAGCCCGCGTTTGGCCAATATCCCTCCACACTTGTCCTATCCATGTACCTGTCTAACTGCTCGTTAAATGTTGTCACTAGCCTACAATCAGCCTCTCAGGGAACCTCGATGCATGAGGTTATCTGTTGCCGGTCCTGATTTATCCTGGCATTTTCTTCCTTCCATTTCTTGCCCCCTCCCCCACCCCCCCCCCCCCCCCCACCACACAATTAGTCAGAAGAAGGATCCCGACCCTAAACATCACCTATCCATACTCTTTAGCGATGCCAGTCGGGCTGAGTTAATGCAGCAATTAGTGTCTATCACTGGCATGCTAGATGGGTTTCACCAGGAGAGATCAAGTTGGACTAGACTATGGCCACTTGGACTTTATAGAAGGAGAGATGGTCTTCTTAAGGCATACAAGAGTTTTGGTAAGGTACATACTCAGACTGCCTGAAATTCAGTTCTGTAGGTTGACAATGGTCTCCAGAGTAAGCAGTCAACCATTTAGAAGTTGAGATGAGAAACTTCCTTTATACACAAGGCTGGAGATTATTGGAATCGCCAACCAAAGAGGACTTTGAGTACTCAGTCCATCACTATATTCAATGGGCTGGGAGATTGCAAACCTTCACGTGGTCCGCCCAGTTTCGACGAATGCAATCAACCCGGCGTGCACAATCAAATAAGATCAAATAGAACAAGTTGTCCGACAACTTTAGGCTGTGCACGCCACACGCAAGAAGAAGAGAATATATTCAAGATTGAACAATAGATTTATTTGGACAGTAAGGGAATAAAACATAGAACTTAGAACATAGACCTCAAGACCAACACTTCAACATTATATCCTGACCCTGTGTCATTGGATGAGTTATCAACAGGTTTAATATCTATTGTCTCCAGAGTTGCACCTCCAATGAAACGTAGAACAGTGGCAGAACATTGGGCGTTGAGGGGAGACTTGACAGAGCAGACAGTCAGAACCTTTTTCCCAGGGTGGAGATGTCCAGCACTAGAGGGCACAGCTATAAGATGAGAGGGGGAAAGTTTAGTGGAGATGTGCGGGACAAGTTTTTAACACAGAGAGTGTTGGGGGCCTGGAAGGCCGGGGACGCCAGCAGGATCAACAAGCTCATCAGGAAGGCTGGCTACGTCCTGGGGGCAGAGTTGGATTCATGGGAGGTTGGTCTTGGAGGGGAGGATGCTCCTCAAACTGCGGAGCATCCTGGACAATACAGCCCACCCCCTCCGTGCCACACAGGTCAACCTGAGGAGCACCTTCAGCAACAGACTGGTCCCACTAAGATGCAGCACAGAACGCCACAGGAGATCCTTCTTCCCTGCGGCTATCAAACTGGCCAACCCCTCCCCCTTCTGTCGTGGGGCAGACTGGCTCCCCTCCCCAATCTTTGCACGACCCCAATCCTGGACTTTCCACTCGTCACTTTAATTTCATGTTTCACGTATCTTGTGTGTTATGACTGTTGGCCGATCAATTTCCCTCCTGGGATAAATAAAGTTCTGTCGCATCGTATCGCGCTGAACGCATGGCCATGGATGGCGGTGGAGGCAGATACAATAGCGCTGGTAACGAGGCTTTTGGATAGGCAGATGGAAGTGCAAGGAATAGAGAAATATGGATCAGGTTCAGGCAGATGAGATCAGTTTAACTTGGCACAAACATTGTTCTATCTGTACTATGTTCTATGTAGCACAGCATGGGAACAGCCCACAATGTCTTTGCCAAGCCTGATGCCAATTTAAACTAATCCCTTCCTGCATGTAATCCATATCCCTCCATTCCATGCACTTTATTGTACCAATCTAAAAGCTACTTAAACGCCACTTACCCCAGAACAATCGTATCGGCCTCCCCCACCACTCCTGGCAGCACATTCCAGGCACCTGCCCCAGCCTTCCAGGCCCCCAGTACTCTCTGTGTAAAATACCTTGCCCCGCACATCCCCTTTAAACTTCCCCCTTCTCACCTTACAGCGATGCCCTCTAGTCTTTGACATTGGAAGGGAAAGTAGACTATTGAATGGAGTAGCAGCGAGGGCTGAATGGTCCACTCCTGTTCCTAGTTTTACGATAGTATCTTATTTGGACTGAGACAAAAACCCTAAACGCCCTGTCCCACTGTACGAGTTCATTCCAAGAGCTCTCCCGAGTTTGCCCTGATTCGAACTCGGAGATTTACGGTAATGGCCACTGATCGGTACTCAGGGCTCTCGTGGACATTTTTCATAATGTTGAAAAATCTTCACGAGTCTTCCCGAGTACCTGCCTTTGCGCTACGAGACGTCCCCGAGCTCCGACATACCCACTACGTTCGTTCTCCGTGCTTACCACGAGTTTGATTTTTTTAAACTCGGGAGAGCTCTTGGAATGAACTCGCACCGTGGGACAGGGCTAACAGCGTTTAAGCACAGTTAACATTTTTGTCCACCTTCGATTTTTCCAGCATCTGCAGTTCTTTCTTAAGCACAGTTAACAAATTGATTTTAACAATTAATTTGAAACCCGTGACAAATTAAACATTCAATAATGATCAACCTTTATGCCAAATTGTGAACTGTAATCACTTTAATTCTATGGGATGTCTTAGTAAGGAAAAAACATGTTTATGTTTGTGTAAGAACAGGCTAATTTCATCAAACCATTCCATATCAGACTTGCACACCTCCAGATGATTTTATAGGATAATTACGCAGCTAAATTAACACCAGATCTCAAACTGAACATTAAAATAAAAATGCAATTGCTTGAAATCTGAATTAAAAATGCTGGGTGCTGGAAAAATTCAGCATGTCAGGCAGATTCCACAGAGAGCTAAGAGGCGAAAACTAAAATGTGGTTTTAGTTTAGAGATACAGCATGGAAACAGGCCCTTCACCAACCAAGTCCATACCGACCAGCGATCATTTTCCCATCCACTCCCTACACACTAGGGGGCAACTTACAGAGGGTGAATTGACCTGCAAACCCGCACGTCTTTGGGATGTGGGTGCAAACCGGAGCGCTCAGAAGAAACCCAACTGGGAAAACGTGCAAACTCCACACAGATTACACCCGAGGTCAGGATCGAACCAGGGTCTCTGTTATTGTGAGGCAGCAGCTCTACCAGCTGCAGCACTGAGCCGCCCATGTCAGAGAGTGATACAGCATGGAAACAGGTCCAACCCACTCACACCCACCAACATGTCCCATCTACACTAGTCCCACCTGCCTGCATTTGGCCCATATCCCTCTTAACCTGTCCTATCCATGAGCCTACCTATAACTGTTTCTTAACCATTGGGAAAGTCCCTGCCTCAACTACCTCCTCTGGCAGCTTGTTCCACACACCCACCACTGTTTGGGGTCCTCGATTCCCCTACTCTGGCCAAGAGACTCTGTGCCTTCACCCGATCTATTCCTCTCATGATTTTGTACACCTCTATAAGATCACCTCTTAGGAATGGGTGACGTTTCAGGTCGAGACCCTTCTTGGCACAGGAGAGCCAGCGGAGAAGGAGACTAGAGATATGGAAGAGCCTTTTCTTGTGTTGTATGACTAAAAGCTGGAGTAACTCAGCGGGATGGGCAGCATTCCTGGAAAGAAGGAATGGATGACGTTTCGGGTCGAGACTCCTCTTCAGACTAAAGATCCAATAGCGGAGCAAGATAGACCACTCCTGCTAAATGCAATGGGCTGACGTGTAGTACGCAACGGAGCGGAACGTGGGCCTTTTTTTCATCCATTTCCGTAACCGGACCCGACCCGACCCGACCCGACTCGCAGTGTAATCAACGTTGCAGGGGAACAGTTTGTGTTAATAAACTATAATTCTGAAAATGAGAAGACTTTTACCAAAGAACTTTTATTTTCAGGAGGATGTTTCCGTAACCGGCTTCCGTCTCCACACTAGTTTCCTACGGGATCTTTGGTGCGGAGACGGAAGCCGGTTACGGAAATGGGGCCGAAGATTACCCACGAATCTGCCCATGACCGCACTACGTCTTTTCCGAAGAGTGATCTATCTTGCTCGCTGTGGGATCTTTGCTTCAGACTGTCTTCTGTGTGTGTGACCTGCTGAGTGCGTCGAATGTGTTCTGCTTCAACGTGTCGGTCAGCCTCTGCATCACCTTGTTGGTGAAGGAGCAGGCTTGGCCTCATCAACTAGCCATTTCTGCGCTGTGGGACTGATATCAATGTGTAAGCACCACCCACCAATGTTTTTATTACCAAATAGGTCTGAAGTATCTCTCATCGTTTTTCCCAGAACATTTCCATGGCAACTGACATTGAACGATGATCTTTAAATAAATTATTCATTCTTTACCGTTAAATTGCCTTTTATGTAAAATGTCACAATTCAATACAAAGGAACAATGGAAAACAACCATTTTTTTTTTTAACAGTCTAAACCTTGCTCTGTTGCAAACAGTCTACGGACTGGGAGATAAGGCGATGCCAAACTCTGTCTCAGGCTATTTGCAATGACAGTGTTGATGCTGGGCCTGCTTTGCATGTGAATACATTAGGACATTGTGTCCTGTTTACACCAAGCCCTCTCCAGTGCCAAGAATCCACCTCCCCTTCAACGAATTAGTTCAGTACAGTTTGGTCTAGTTGGGAGATACAGGGCAGGAACAGGCCCGTGGACCCACCGACCAGCGATCCCCACACACTAACACTGTCCTACACACACACACATTAGGGACCATGATCAATTTTACCGAAGCCAATTAACCGACAGACCTGTGCGCCTTTGGAGTGTGGGAGGAAACCGGAGCGCCCGGAGAAAACCCACACAGGTCCGTGTCAGGTTGCTATCTCCTTTTCGAATAAAACTACGACACAGAGTGCTGGAGTAACTCAGCGGGTCAGGCAGCATCTGTGGAGAACATGGATAGGTGACGTTTCACAGAGTGCTGGAGTAACTCAGCGGGTCAGGCAGCATCTGTGGAGAACATGGATAGGTGACGTTTCACAGAGTGCTGGAGTGACTCAGCGGGTCAGGCAGCATCTGTGGAGAACATGGATAGGTGACGTTTCACAGAGTGCTGGAGTAACTCAGCGGGTCAGGCAGCATCTGTGGAGAACATGGACAGGTGACGTTCCGGGTTGGGACCCTTCTTCAGACTCGAACCGTCAGTTCTCTGCGCAGTGGTGTAGGGGACGTCATGGTGGGAGCAGCGGTAGAGTTGGTGCCTCGCAGCGGCAGACACGCGGGTTCACTCCTGACTATAGCTGCTGTCTGTACGGAGTTTGCACGCTCTCCCTGCGACCGCTTGGGTTTTCTCCGCGTGCTCCTCTTTCCTCCCTCAATCCAAAGCCATCCAGGTTGGAAGGTCAATTGGTTTCACTACAAATTGTAAAATATCCCTAATTTGTAGGATAGTGTTAGTGTATGGGATGATCGCTGGTCAGCACAGAGTCTGTTTCTGCGCTGCTTAGACTCTTTAAAGGAAGGGATCCCAACCTGGAGTAAATTAACCCCCGGGGGGTAAGTGTCGCCTACCCAGGGGGTAAATTTGTTGAATCTGGATTTGTACACATGTTTTCTCATTGACTGACTGTGTTGGGTTCTGGTATACCCGTATCTGTTCATCATTAGTTGTTCATAAATAAGTGAAATAATGATCGTCACAGAGACACCACGACGAGTGCGCCTCAAGTCCCGGCGCCCCTTTGCCACGCGAGCCCTAGAGCTGCTCTGCACAACACCGGCTGACACTTCTATGGCCGCCTGGGCCAAGACGAGATGGAGAGACCAGTGGAAGTCAGAGGAACCATCTAGGCTACACCAGTACATCAATGACCCAATGAACGTCCCTGGCCACGACCTGCCCTGAAAGCAGTGGACAACCCTCAACCACTTGAGGACAGGCGTCGGACGCTGTGGAGTAGCGATGAAGAGGTGGGGCCTCGTGGACCAGCGAGCGCCTCCTGCGAGTGTGGGGACCCAACACAGAAAGTGGAGCACACAGTCACCAGTTGCCCCAAACAACGGTCACTGAATGGTGAACGAGGTCTGAGTGACCTGGACGATGACACGTTGGCCTGGCTCGCCTCAAGGGAGCTGCAGGTCTAAAAGACATACGACAGAAGAAGAAGTGAAATAACATTGTTATGTGCTACTAAAGTTGCCGGGGGTAAACGGGACGAACAAGGTTGGGATCCCCAGTTTAAAGTCTAAAATTGCTCCATATTCTCCAGAGATGCTGCCTGACGTGTGGTGTTACTCCAGCATTTTGCGTTTTTTGTTTGTGAACCAGTTCGTCGTACCTCCTTTATAAAGAAGCCTAGCGTGGCCTCTGCCAAGGCCCACACTCTCCAAGGTTGATGAGTCTATTAAGAACTCAGAGTGCTGGAGTACCTCAGCGTGTTACATTGATAGGGAACGTTTCTTCAGACTGACAGCAGTGGGTGAGGGGAGGCTGGGGGGTCGAGGGGGTGGTGGGGGGGGGGGATTTGATTATCAGGTGGACAAAGGCAAGAGATGAAAAGACCGAATGGTCTCATTCTACTCCTCCATCTTATAGTCGTTTGGCGACTGATAGATTCCTGAGTAAGAAGGGTGACAACGTTTATGGGATGAAGGCATGAGAATGGGGTTGAGAGGGAAAGACCAGCCATGACTGAAATACAGAGTAGACTCGATGGGTGAATGGCCTAATTCAGCTCCTATGTCGTATGATCCTGGAGTATGGTCATTACTCAGACCCCCCACCCCCCCCCCCCCTGACCCCGCCACCCACGTGATCTGGTTCGCTACCTCTTCTCCTCCACCCACACCTCCAGATTGAGGGACAGTTTCTTCTCAGCTGTTATCAGGCAACTGAACCATCCTACCCCAACCAGAGAGCAGTGCTGAACTACTATCTACCTCATCTTTGATCGGACTTTGCTGGCTTTACCTTGCACTAAAGCATACGGTATTAGGGGTTCAGTATTGATGTGGATAGAGAACTGGCTGGCAAACAGGAAGCAAAGAGTAGGAGTAAACGGGTCCTTTTCACAATGGCAGGCAGTAACTAGTGGGGTACCGCAGGGCTCAGTGCTGGGACCCCAGCTATTTACAATATATATTAATGATCTGGATGAGGGAATTGAAGGCAATATCTCCAAGTTTGCGGATGACACTAAGCTGGGGGGCAGTGTTCGCTGTGAGGAGGATGCTAGGAGACTGCAAGGTGACTTGGATAGGCTGGGTGAGTGGGCAAATGTTTGGCAGATGCAGTATAATGTGGATAAATGTGAGGTTATCCACTTTGGTGGCAAAAACAGGAAAGCAGACTATTATTTAAATGGTGGCCGATTAGGAAAAGGGGAGATGCAGCGAGACCTGGGTGTCATGGTACACCAGTCATTGAAAGTAGGCATGCAGGTGCAGCAGGCAGTGAAAAAAGCGAATGGTATGTTAGCTTTCATAGCAAAAGGATTTGAGTACAGGAGCAGGGAGGTTCTACTTCAGTTGTACAGGGTCTTGGTGAGACCACACCTGGAGTATTGCGTGCAGTTTTGGTCTCCAAATCTGAGGAAGGACATTATTGCCATAGAGGGAGTGCAGAGAAGGTTCACCAGACTGATTCCTGGGATGTCAGGACTGTCTTATGAAGAAAGACTGGATAGACTCGGTTTATACTCTCTGGAATTTAGGAGATTAAGAGGGATCTTATAGAAACTTACAAAATTCTTAAGGGGTTGGACAGGCTAGATGCAGGAAGATTGTTCCCGATGTTGGGGAAGTCCAGGACAAGGGGTCACAGCTTAAGGATAAGGGGGAAATCCTTTAAGACCGAGATGAGAAAGACTTTCTTCACACAGAGAGTGGTGAGTCTCTGGAACTCTCTGCCACAGAGGGTAGTTGAGGCCAGTTCATTGGCTATATTTAAGAGTGAGTTGGATGTGGCCCTTGTGGCTAAGGGGATCAGAGGGTATGGAGAGAAGGCAGGTACGGGATACTGAGTTGGATGATCAGCCATGATCATATTGAATGGCGGTGCAGGCTCGAAGGGCTGAATGGCCTACTCCTGCACCTAATTTCTATGTTTCTATGTTTCATTATTCCCTTATCCTGTATCTGTACACTGTGAAAGGTTCGATTGTAATCATGTATTGTCTTTCCGCTGACTGGTTAGCACGCAACAAAAGCTTTTCACTGTACCTCAGTGCACGTGATAATAAACTAAATCTCACAAAGCAATTTGGGACTTTTGCTGTGTTAATGCATGCTGTCTTTGACTTTAAGCATACTGCCTCTGGAGAATTGTGCTGGATATATGCTGACAACTTAGTGGTGTCACTCACTCCTCTCCATGTTATTTTTAAGAAGCGTTTAGGAACCTAATGCACAATTTTCACTTCAGCTGTTTTTAACTTACTATCTCCCTTTCTAAAAGCCATCGCGAAAGAATGGTCTATTCTGCAAAATGTCCCCATTTCTTTAAGATGCCATTTGTATAGCTCCACGTAGACACTGCTGCAGACAGCCGCTGTCGTAATGGAAGTTGAAAGGCAATTTTGAACTTCTGTCAAACATAACTGCTTGGCTTTATGCTAGGTTATCCATGCCTCAGTGAGATAGACATTCAGCGACTCTGCTTTTCTGACCACTGTGCCCTTCTAATCCGTGACGGCCAAAGGGAAGCAGGTTTGTTGTGCTAACTTCCCCGAGAGGACTGATGTGAGGTCATTGGCAACAAGAAACACTGAGAGTTGATGAAAAGAAGTTTAGTTTAATTTAGGAAGGAATTGCAGACGCTGGTTTACCCCGAAGATAGACACAAAATGCTGGAGTAACTCAGCGGGACGGGCACATCTCTGGAGAGAAGGAATGGGAGACGTTCCGAGTCGAGACCCTTCTTCAGACTGAGAGTCAGTGTCCCCCTCCCCAGACTCTCAGTTTGAAGAAGGGTCTCGTCCCAAAACGCCACCCATTCCTTTTCTCCAGAGATGCTGCCTGTCCCATTTTTGTTTAGTTTAGTTGGGTTTATTAATATAACGTGTGGCAATATTTTAGTTTGGAGACACAGCACGGAAACACTGAGTCCGAGCCGACCAGCGATCCCCGCACACTAACATTATCCTACACGCACTAGGGATAATTTACATTTTATACCTACAAGCCTGCACGTCTTTGTGGGAGGAAACCCACGCAGGTCACGGGTAGAACATACAAACTCCGTACAGACCGTAGTCAGATGGAACCCAGATCTCTGGCGCTGTAAGTCAGCAGCTCTACCGCTGCACCACCATGCTGGGAATAATCCTGAAAAACGTTTGTTTGAGAGCTATCCAGTCGAGAAAAAGGCTTTACCTGAATGCAACCAAGCCATCCACACTGCAGAAACAATGGATAAATGGTAATGATATTTAGTGCAAAGAATAAATACTTAGTTTCGCACCGGACACCAGGGTTCGATCCTGACTACGGGTGCTGTCTGTACGGAGTTTGTGCGCTCTCCCCGTGACCTGCGTGGGTTTTCTCCGGGTGCTCCGGTTTCCTCCCACACTCCAAATACGTTCAGGTTTCTACAGTAATTGGCCCTCTGTATATTGTGCTTAGGGGTTAGAATAGAACCCAATAGTGTATGGGTGATTGTTGGTCAGCACGGACTCGATGGGCTGAAGGGCCTGTTTCCACATTGTATCTCTAAACTAAACTAAATAAGTTTTCGTCAATGCAATGTTGTTAAAATCAACGGTGCAATTAAATAAGTTACGGGAACAGATGTATTCATGACTTTCCAAAGGAAATTGGATTAAAACTTAAAAAATAGAGAGACTACATGGTAAAAAAATGCAGAGGTGTTCTTGGAGTCAAAAGAAAAGAAAATAGACTGAGTGCAAAACTAGTTGGCAATCGGTTCCCAGTTAATTCCACTGTTCATAGTAGTTACATTATTGTTTTGTTTTTTTAGTTTAATTTAGTTTAGTTTTCGAGATAGAGCGCGGAAACAGGCCCTTCAGCCCACCAAGTCCGCACCGACCAGCGATCCCCACGCACTAACACTATCCTACACACACAAGGGACATTTTTACATTTATTTACACCAAGCCAATTAACCTACAAACCTGCACGTCTTTGGAGTGTGGAAGGAAACCGGAGATCCCAGAGAAAACCCACGCGGGTCACAGGGAGAACGAACAAACTCCAAACAGGCAGCACCCGAGGTCAGGATCGAACCCGGGACTCTGGCGTTGTGGAGAAGATGTTTCCGCTAGTGGGAGAGTTTAGCACTAGAGGTCACAGCCTCAGAATGAAAGGATTTTTTTTAGGAAGGAGATGAGGAGAAATTTCTTTAGTCAGAGGGTGGTGAATCTGTGGAATTCTTTGCCACAGACGGCTGTGAAGGCCAAAGTCTGTGGGTATTTTTAAGGCAGAGATAGATAGATTATTGATTAGTACAGGTGTCAGGGGTTATTGGGAGAAGGCAGGAGAATGGGGTTAGGAGGGGGAGATAAATCAGCCATGATTGAATGGCGGAGTAGACTTGTTGGGCCGAATGGCCTAAATCTAATCCCATTCCTTATGACATTATGAGGATCAGCTGTATGCTTTGAACTCAGAGACTGTTACCTAAGGCTTTTTGTTGTTGCCTTCTACTCCGCCATTCAATCATTGTTGCCTTCATCATTTTTCGTGTCTCCCTGATGGCGTTACCCTCTCTTCCCAGCTTTGATTCATGGCCGTCTTAATAGACAACATTCATCACCGCCTCTGCAAAAATAAATAAAAAATGCGCGCTGGATTATTAACAAAAACATCTTGCACTAAACACGGGTATCATGCAGGACTATTGCAGAGAGAGCAGCTTGTTAAGTTGTTCAGATCCAAGGTTGTAATTGATTTGAATGTTATACGGTTTTATTCCATGCAGAGTTAGCTCACACATAAATTCATGGCTTTGCCTGTCGTCTTGAGAAATACTTAGCACCTTAAACGCGGCACACAGGTCTTTCCAGGAATTGTTTTTCCCTTTTCACTCCACAATGTTTATGCATGAACACTCAGAAATCTTTACAAACAAACTGTGCAGAATATAGCAGAGAAAGTGCAGATGTAAAAAAAAAGTGCAAGATTGGTAGGTGGGAAGAGTACTGTTGAAGAGTTGGATAACATTCAATAGACAAGGTCCAATTTCCTTAGAGGGTTGAGGGGAGTACCGTGGCTTATGGAGGGACCGTTCAGAAGCCTGGTAACAGAGGGGACGAAGCAGTTCTTGAATTCTGGTGGCACTTTCAAGATTCAGTATCTTCTGCTCGACGGTGAGGGGAGAAGGAATGATCAGAGAATGAGTGGGCCATGTTTATGTTGGCTGCTTTCCTGAGGTGGAGTGGAGATATAGTTGTGGGGTGGGGGGGGAGGCTGGTTTATGTGATGTTCTGGGCAACATTCACAACTCTCCAAAAGTCAAGATCAAACCTGGGTCTCTGGCACTGTAAAGGGCCTGTCCCATTTGGGTGTCATTTGCGCATCATGCAGGTGGAGCGCGAGGATTTTGAGAAAACCCAAAATCCTGGTGCGCCGCACGCTACCGCGCATCACTGCCTACGCCACCACGTCTCGCCATGCGCGCGTAATGCACGCCATGCGCGCGTCGTGCGTCGTGACGCGTAAATGATGTCGCATAAATGACGCGCTAATAGCGCCCAAGTGGGACAGGCCCTTAAAGCAGCAATACTCCCACTGCACCACTTCTTCTTATCGAGTCCACACACAAGATTCAAAGTCTTTCAGCCAGGGCTGAACACACTTCTCGGCATCTGCACACGATGGTGTCTGCCTTGCGCTTCTTGTGTGTGGTGGTGGAAAGATTGGTGTACTGCCCTAACAACAATGTCCTGTGTGCAACAGAGTGGTTACATGAGTTTTCCAAATTGCATTTTATATCTTTCCATTAGTAAAGTGGAAATTATTTTTTTCTCTCAAATGTATGAGCCTAAAATATTTCAATTCATTATACAAGGCCTCTTCATTTCAGCTTGTTCCAGCTCTAATTAGTTTCAATTCAATCAAAATTGCTAGTCTTTTATGCTCACAAATGAATTACGCAGAGGTTGGTTACAATGCCAATTCTCAACCTGCTCATCCAATTGAGATATTTGTTTTATTTCTTAGCAATCATTACCAGATGAGCATCCTTTACCATTCCCGGTACACGAGGTCCTATTATTCCCTGTACAAGAGGTCCTATTATTTCCACCTCATGCCTAAACTGTTCAAGTTAAGTTAGTTAGTTCAGTTCAGTTTATTGTCACGTGAACCGAGGAACAGTGAAAACCTTTTGCTGTGTGCTATCCAGTCATTCAATACATGGTTACTCTCAAGCATCCACTATGCACAGACACATGATAAAAGGAATAACTAAAGTCCAGTGAAGTCCAATCAAAGATAGTCCGAAAGTCTCCAATGGGGTAAATGCCACAGCAGCTTAAAACTGCTGGTAGACAAAAGTGCTGGAGAAACTCAGCGGGTGCAGCAGCATCTATGGAGCGAAGGAAATAGGCAACGTTTCGGGCCAAAACCCTTCTTTAGACTGAAACCCTTTTTCAGCTTAAAACTGCTCTCTAGTTGTTGGTAGGATGGTTCAGTTGCCAATCGAGCCATTTACAGTGTACAGATACATGATAAGGGAATAACGTTTAGTGCAAGGTAAAGCCAGCAAAGTCCGATCAAGCATAGTCCGAGGGTCACCGATGAGGTAGATAGTAGTTCAGCACTGCTCTCTGGTTGTGGTAGGATGGTTCAGTTGCCTGATAACAGCTGGGAAGAAACTGTCCCTGAATCTTGAGGTTTAAGAATGAACTGCAGATGCTGGAAAATCGAAGGTAGACAAAAATGCTGGAGAAACTCAGCGGGTGAGGCAGCATCTGTGGAGCGAAGGAAATAGGCGACGTTTCGGGTCGAGAAGAAACATCACCTATTTCCTTTGCTCCATAGATGCTGCCTCACCCGCTGAGTTTCTCCAGCATTTTTATCGACCCTGAATCTTGAGGTGTGCTTTTTCAAACTTCACAGGATTCGCAGGATTAGGGTTGTGCAGGTCAGTTGAAGAACCAGATATTTGTAGGATAGTAGCTGTTCCTGAACCTGGTGGGGTGGGACTTCATGCTTCTGCATCTCCTGCCCAACGGAGGCAGCAAGTAGAGGGCATGACATGGATTATGGGGATGCTCGATGATAGACGTTGTCTCGGTGACAACTAAACCTTTTCACTGTACCTCGGTACACGTGACAATAAACCGAGCAGAACCGGTGAGACAGTGCATCGTGTAGTTGCTTTTGATGTTGGGGAGGTCTACGTTTGTGGGACCAGGCTGAGTTCACCATTCTGTGCAGCCTCTTGAGTTCTTGTGCATTGGAATTGCTGCACCAGACCAGTTAGAATACATTCTACAATGCATCTGTAGCTGTTTAGAATATTTATTGCAATGTTATATCTCTTTAAACTTTTAGGATGGTGGAGGGCGGTACATTGGTGCAGAGGTAGAGTAGCTGCCTTACAGCTCCAGAGTGGCTCGTGTTCGATCCTGACTATGGTTGCTCTCTGTACGGAGTTTGCACGTTTCCCCCGTGACCACGTGGGTTTTCTTCGGGTGTTCCCGTATTTTTCCACATTCCAAGTCCCTGAGTGTATCCATCCCTTTATCTCCAGTCCCTGGGTTACCCCTCCAGTCTTCAGGAGTCACCTGAAAAAACATAGAAAATAAGTGTGGGAGGAGGCCATTCGGCCCTTCGAGCCAGCACCGCCATTTATTGTGATCATGGCTGATCGTCCGCTATCAATAACCAATGCCTGCCTTCTCCCCATATCCCTTGATTCCACTAGCCCCTAGAGCTCTATCTAATTCTCTCTTAAATCCATCCAGTGACTTGGCCTCCACTGCCCTCTGTGGCAGGGAATTCCATAAATTCACAACTCTCTGGGTGAAAAAGTTTTTCTCATTTCAGTCTTAAATGACCTCCCGTTTATTCTAAGAAAGGTTCTTATTCTTATTCTAAGAATGAGCTCCCCTTTATGCTAGTCAGGATTGACCCCAGGTCACTGGTGCTAATGGGCAGCAACTCTACCGCAACACCACCTATTTGAATCAAGATACAGTGCACAGATGCAGGATATAAGGTATAATGTTTAGTGCAAGATAAAGTCCAGTGACGCCCAATTAAAAATAGTCCAAAGGTCTCCAATCGGGTAGATGGAAGGTCAGCACTGCTCTCTGGTTGTGGTAGGATGGTTCAGTTGCCTGATAACAGCTGGGAAGAAACTGTCCCTGAATCTGGAGGTGTGCGTTTTCACACTTCTGTGCCTCTGCCCTGAAGCTTCTTTCCTGTTGTTTCATCCCTCAGGACCATTCCTTCCTCGGTTTATCTCTCGTACTAGCCAAAGATTTAATAAAGTGGATGAATTCACATTACAAATGTGGCGGTACATTGGCCATTGCCTCACGTCACCAGAGACCCCGGTTCATTCCTCATCTGGCCTACTCTTTATGTAGAGTTTCCAAATTCTCCCGGTGACTGCACGGATTTTTCCTAAGGTGCTTCCGTTTCCTCCCACATCCCAAAAACATGGTTAATGTGCCACTGTAGTTTGCTCCAGGTGTGTCAGCGAGTGAGCTAATCTGGGGAAGTTTGATGAGAAAACAGCGAGGGGGTTAATGCAGGATGAGTGTAAATGGGTGATTGATGGTTTAGTCTAGTCTAGTCTAGCGATACAGCGCAGAAACAGGCCCTTCGGCCCACCGAGTCCGCACCGACCAGCGATCCCCGCACATTAACACTACCCTACACACACTAGGGATAATTTTAAATTTACACCAAGGCAATTAACCTACAAACCTGTACGTCTTTGGAGTGTGGGAAGAAACGGAGGATCTCGGAGAGAACCCACTCAGGTCACAGGGAGAACGTGCAAACTCCGTACAGACAGCACCCGTAGTCAGGAACGAACCCGTAGGTGTAGCTCTACTGCTGCGCCCACAGGCATAGACTTGATGGGCTGAAGGGCCTGATTCTGTGCCTCAGGTCTCACTGGTTCTTTAGAGGGAATAAAACATTGTTTGTAACTGTAGGATGAGCAATGATTTATAGTTTAGTGCCTGGGGCCTTGCCACTGGTCTGAGCTGAGACTGTAGACTGATAGATAATGGATGACACACATTGTCCTCTACTGCCAAAGGCACTGATTTTTCTTGTAATTATAATTGTAATTGTAATTAATTTATTAGCCAAGTATGTAAAAACATACAAGGAATTTAATTTGCCAAACAGTCAGACCAAAAAAAGCAACAAGACACATATTTCAATGTAAAATTTAACATAAACATCCACCACAGCCGCTCCACCACATTCCCCACTGTGATGGAAGCCAATAACATATTATCTTCTTCCCTCCTTATCTCCCGCGGTCGGGGCAGTCGAACCATCCGCAGCCGGGGCGATCAAAGCTCCCGCGGTTGGAGCTCCCGGAGTCGGTCCCCGGCAGAGGGACCGCCAGCTCCACCATGTTAAGTCCACAGGCTCCCGCGGTTGGAGCTCCCGGAGTCGATCCCCGGCACATGGACTGCCAGCTCCACCATGTTAGGCCGCAGTGCGGACGGAGATACGACACGGAAAAAGTCACATCTCCGTCGAGGAAAGATATTTTTTAAAGTCCCCCCCCCCCCCACACGTAACATAAATCTAAAGATCCACTAAAACATACATTTAACACAGACTAAAAACAACAACGAAAGAAAAGGACGAGACAGGCTGTTGGTGAGGCTGCCATCGTGCGGCACCACCTGGTGGTGTGCATTTCTGCAGGCAACCTTGTATCTAGCCAGAAGTGTTCCTCTTCATGTGTTCCTCTTCATAACATCACTGCCAAATGATCCTACCTACACCAACCATTCCCGAAATGCATCTGATCGGTTGATCTTGACCAGTTGGCTAAGAGGACTGAGGATTGCTTCATAAGATCATAAGTTCCAGGAGCAGAATTAGGCCATTCAGCCCATCCAGTCTACTCCACCATTCAATCATGGCTGATCTATCTCTCCCTCTCAACCCCATTCTCCTGCCTTCTCCCCATAACCCTGACACCCGCACTAATCAAGAATCTGTAAATCTCTGCCTCAAATATAACCAATGACTTGGCCTCCACAGCCGTCTGTGTCAATGAATTCCACAGATTCACCACCCTCTGACTAAAGAAATTCCTGCTCATCTCCTTTATTTAATTCTGAGGCTGTGCTCTCTAGTCCGAGACTCTCCCACTGGTGGAGACATCCTCTCCGCATCCACTTTATCCAGGCCTACCACAGTGCGGCAAATTCCACTGATGTTCCCCCCTCATCGTTCTAAACTCCAGCGAGTACAGGCTCAGTGCCGTCAAACGCTCATCATATGTTAAGCCTGGGATCAGTCTTTGTAAACCTCCTCTGGACCCTCTCCAGAGCTAGCACATCCTTCCTCAAATATGGGGCCCAAAACTGCTCACTATACTCCAAATGCAGCCTGACCAGTGCCTCAGCATTACATCCCTGTGTTTTATATACTAATAGATGGAATGATGGTAGATAGAATTTAACACAGAGAAATGCGAGGTGTTGCATTTTGCAAAGTCTAACAGTGACAGGACATACACAGTGCATGGCAGGACTCTGGGGAGTGTTGTGTAGCAGAGTGCAGGTACATACAGGCTATAGTTCCTTGAAAGTGGTCTCGCAAGTAGGTAGGGTGGTTAAGAAGGCTATTGGCACATTGGTCTACTGGCCAGTATTGAGTCTAGAGGTTGGGCGGTCATGTTACAGTTGTATCAGACATTGGTGAGGCTACATTTGGAGTATTGTGTTCAGATTTAGTCACGCTGTTATCGGAAAGATGTTGTTAAGCTGGAAAAGTTGCAGAGAAGATTTACGAGGATGTTGCCAGCACTCGAGGGCCTGAGCTGTAGGGAGAGTTTGAGTACAGACATTCGGGCTGAAATATCGCCTGTGCCGTAATGCTCTACGTTCTATAAGAGCTCGATAAAATTCTGGAGACAATAGATATTAGGGTTGTTGCAGCTAATCCAATGACACGGGGCTAGGATCTAATTTTGGAGTATTGTAGTCGAGACACTTAGTCTCACTCATACCCGAAAGGCATTTTACATCAACTTGTGTGAAGCCCAATAACATCAGTAGGCAATGTGAAGCTAAAGCAACTGTGGCTCTTTCAACGAGTAATAACAGTTCCCACATTTATATCACCCATTAGTAACCATCTGCTGAACTTAAAGAGTGGAAATTAGTTCAATAAGGAATTAATTGTTTCCCATGCGTTAGTGAACCACTTGTGAGTGGATAGATCTTGATAGGGAATGAGCTTCAGTGCAGAGATGACTGAGATAATGACGACACATCGATGGAGGTAGAGGGCTCAGCTCACTGGAGGAATAGAGGTAGGGGATGGAGACTGAGGACTGAAGGGTTGGACGCAGCGGTAGAGTTGCTGCCTCACAGTGCTGGAAACCCGGTTCGATTCTGTCTACGGGCGCTGTCTGTACGGAGTTTGTACGTTCAGTGGAGCTTGCCGCACTGTGGTAGGCCTGGACAGAGTGGATGTGGAGAGGATGTGTCCACCATTGGGAGAGTCTAGGACCAGAGGGCACAGCCTCAGAATAAAATAAAGGAGACGAGGAGAAATCTCTTTAGTCAGAGGGTGGTGAATCTGTGGAATTCTTTGCCACAGATGGCTGTGGAGGCCAAGTCAATGGATATTTTTAAGGCAGAGATAGATAGATTCTTGATTAGTATTGGTGGGGAGAAGGCAGGAGATTGGGGTTAGGAGGGAGAGATAGATCAGCCATGATTGAATGGTGGAGTAGACTTGATGCGCCGAATGGCCTAATTCTGCTCCTATCGCTTATGAACATGAACTATGAGTTCGCAAAGTCTGCACAACCTCCTCCTAGAGTGCCCTATATCCCAGATTGATGAAGGCCAATGGACCAAGAGCCTTTGTGACCACTCTATCGACCTGTGGTACCACTTTCAGGGAACTGTGTACCTTTATGAGAAGGCTTGAAATCCTTACATGCAGCAGCTCAACAGATAAGTAAACATAGTACCCTGTAAAACCCAGCGACTCCTGTAGTTCCCTTCGATGGTGGGGAGCTCAGTACCCGTGATGGACCGCGCAGTTCACCACTTTTTTAAGTTTTCTTCGTTCCTGGGCAGAACCGGGACGGTGATGCAACCAGTCAATCTGCTTTCCCAGGTCCCTGGAACTATTTAACCTGCACTCCAAAATAAATGTGTTTTGGCTTGAGAGAAGAATCGAGAGAGGCCCTCCTCGCATGTTATACCCGGCTACCTCTCGAATTATTCCAATGATCTGTGTCATCGAACTGGAAAGATAGAAATGATCATATAACGTCCTTTCACAACTCACCAGTACTCAGAGATGTGTGACAGTTTGCAACATTCCAGGAGTTTGAGACTGCGACAGGGGAGTTTGATATAGGCTTAGGTTTAATAAAAGGGGGGGCAGGGTGGTGCAGTGGTAGAGTTGCTGCCTTACAGCACCAGAGACCTGGGTTTGGTCCTGACTACGGGTGCAGCTTGCAGGGCTGCCAACATTGGGTGAGACTGGAGAGTGAGAAATCTGGAGCCACACGACGGCAATGTCCACGACAAGCTTCCACCTAGTCGGCGCCAAGATACGCCAACCGGCGACACAATTCCTCCCGGATTGGGACGCCTGCCTACGACAACCTACGACAACCTACGACAACCTACGACAACCTACGAACACACAGGCAACAACCCACGAGAACCAAAGTCAACTTACGTGCACCCGCGACAAGATTCAAGATTCAAGAGAGTTTATTGTCGTGTGTCCCAGATAGGACAATGAGATTCTTTCTTTGCTTCAGCACAACAGAACATAGTAGGCATGACTACAGAACAGATCAGTGTGTCCATATACTATATACATACATGAATAAATAAACTGATAAAGTGCAAATAACAGATAATGGGCTATTAATGTTCAGAGTTTTGTCCGAGCCAAGTTGAAGAAGGGTCTCGTCCCGAAACGTTGCCTATCTCCTTCGCTCCTTAGATGCTGCTGCACCCGCTGAGTTTCTCCAGCCTTTTTTGTACCCTCGATTCTCCAGCATCTGCAGTTCCTTCTTTAACACAAAAGTTTAATAGCCTGATGGCTGTGGGGAAGTAGCTATTCCTGAACCTGGTCGTTGCAGTCCACACGTCAAGATCTTCCTCAAAGGCAAGATACGACAAGTTAGGGCCCTGTCGGAAGACGTCATCAACTGAAGACGTCATCAATCCAATTCAATCAGGTAGAATTGCGTGAAATGCGTGAGTCTCACGCTCAACGTGTGAGAGTTGGCAGCGCTGAGTCTGTGCGGAGTTTGCACGTTCTCCCCGTGACCTGCGTGGGGTTTCCGGTTTCCTCCCACACTCCAAATACATGCAGGTTTGAAGGTTAAGTGGCTTGGTATGAATATAACTTCCTCTCGTGTGTGTGTGTAGGAAAGTGTTAGTGTGCGGGGATCGCTGGTCGGCGCGGACTCAGTGGGCCGAAGGGCCGGTTTCCGCGCTGTATCTCTAAACTAAACTGAACTAATGTAAACTCAAAGCCAAAACAACTATCAACGGAACGAAACAGAACACTGTAAATATTTGGTGCTTAAAAAAAGGTATATTTATGATATTTCACACACAGTACCAACTGAGATAATCATTAACCTAGCGCTCCATTCACACTTTCCTCCTATGTTAAGAGTGATCTGCATGGAAAACTGACCCAAGCAGCTTTGGTGAGATTATGTGGACTTTCTGTTCTGGCAAGAGCTGGGAGAAGATTAGAGTTTTGTTCCTCACTTGTCGAATGGAATTAAATTTCTGCATTACGGATTAGTTTGCGATTTAGTTTGGAGATCTTCCTCAAAGACAATGGACAGCTACTCCCCGTCGAAATACCCATTGTCAGAGACCCTGGTAGAGTGCGGAGGGCAGACAGAGAGGGGGGCGTAGCACAGACTGAGAGTATGTTAGAGAGAAAGAATGAGTGATAGCACAGTCGTAGAGTGAAGCAGCGTTGAAACAGACCTTTCATTGAAACTTGCCCACGCCAACCAACATGCCCCAGCTACACTAGTCCCACCTGCCCGCGTTTGGCCCATATCCCTCCAAACCTGTCCTATCCATGTACCTGTCTAAATGGTTCTACTGAGGGCTTATGACGGACAGAGAATGAGCGTGACTGCTGAGAGTGAGAGTGTGTTAGAGAGAGAGTGTGGGAGATAAAATAGCGTTCAGTTCTGTTCAGTTCAGTTTATTGCCACGTGTACCGAGGTACAGTGAAAAACCTTTGTTGCGTGCTAACCAGTCAGCAGAAAGACAATACATGATGACAATCGAGCCATTTACAGTGTACAGATACAGGATAAAGGGAATAACGTTCAGTTATGGCAAGGCAAAGGCAGTAAAGTCCGATCAAAGATAGTCCGAGGGTCACCAATGAGGTAGATAGTAGTTCAGCACTGCTCTCTGGTTGTGGTAGGATGGTTCAGTTGCCTGATAACAGCTGGGAAGAAACTGCCCCCGAACTGGAGCCAGGATCATGGTCCCAGGGATTTTCCTTCCTAAAGTCAACATCTTAAGGGCCTGTCCCACTTGGCCGTCATTTGCGTCACGCAGATGGCGAGCGAGGATTTTGTACAACCCAAAATCCTGGGACGCCGCGCGCGACCGCACGTCACTGCCTATGTCACCACGCACCATGCGCGCACCACGTGTGTGTCACGGCACGCACGTCGTGTGTCGTGACGCATAAATGATGGCCAAGTGGGACAGGCCGTTAGCTGGTCTTGAGTATTGCGTGGATTTCTGGTCTCCCCATCACAGGAGAGATGTGGAAGCTTTGAAGGCAGGGCAGATGAGTTTTACTAGGATGCAGCTTGCATTGGAAGGTTTCAGCTACAGGGGGGGGGGGGGGATTTGGATTGTCTTCTCAGGAACATCGGAGATTGAGGGGAGACCTGATGGAGGTATATAGAATTATGAGAGGCACAGACAGGGTAGACAGTCAGAACCTTTTTGCCAGGGTGGAAACGTCCAACACAAAAAGGATACCTATAATGGAGATGTACGGGGCAAGACTTTTACGCTTGAGTGAGAGCATTGAGGGCGTGGAACACATTGCCAGGGGTGGTGGTGGAGGTGGTACAATAGAAGCGCTTAAGAGGTTTTTAGACAGACACATGAAAATGCAGGGAATAGAGGGATTTGGATCATGTACAGGCAGATGTGACCAGTATGGATTTAGTTAGAGATACAGCATGGAAACAGGCCCTTCAGCCCACTGAGTCCTGCTATCCCCGCACATTAACACTATCCTGCACACACTAGGGACAATTTACATTAATACCAAGCCAATTAATCTACAAACCCTGGAAGCCTTTGGAGTGTGGGAGGAAACCAAAAATCTTGTAGAAAACTCTACTGCTGTGGCACTGTGTCTGGCGAGTTCATGACTGGTGAGAAGGGCTTGGAAGATGAACAGAAACTTAGTCCCTCTCCACAGGGTTCAGGAACAGCTACTTTCCTACGACCCTCACTTTCCTACGACCCTCACTTTCCTACGACCCTCACAACCCTAACCCTATGTGTTTGAAGCAACTGCAGGTGCTGGCTAAAACCGAAGATAGACACAAAAAATGGAGTAACTCAGCGGGTCAGACAGCATCTCTGGAGAAAAGGAATAGGTGACGTTTTGGGTCGAGTCTCTTCTTCACACCGAGAGACATAGACGTTGATATAGAGAGATATAGAACAAGTGAATGAAAGGTATGCAAACAAATGACGATGATAGCTAACGATCCTTTATCATCATTACGTTTTTGCATATCTTTCATTTATTTGTTCTACATCTCTCTGCATCACCGCCTACAAGCCTAACCCAGAAACAGAACTCTATGGACCACCTCTTGAACTACGGTAGACTTGTTTTCTAGTTGTTTTTTTTGCACTGATGTCTTGTTTTGCACAGTCTTTTTCTTTTACCTGCGTTGAATAATTTATGTGTAATGTTATGTATAATTTAAGTTTTGTGCGTGGTCTGTGTGACATTGATGCCGCTGCAGACAAGGCTCTCATTCCACCTCTCCTGCACCGTGTTTGTCCACGTGACAATTAACCTGACTTTAGCGCAGCACGGTGGCGCAGCGGTAGAGTTGCTGCCTCACAGCGCCGGAGACCCGGGTTCAATCCCGACTACCGACGCTGTCTGTACAGAGTTTGTACGTTCTCCCCGTGACCTGCGTGGGTTTTCTCCGGGATCTCCGGTTTCCTCCCACACTCCAAAGACGTGCGGGTTTGTAGGTTAATTGGCTTGGTATAAACGTAAAATGTCTCCAGTGCGTGTAGGATAGTGTAAGTGTGCAGGGATTGCACGCCGGTGTGGACTCGGTGGGCCGAAGGGCCTGTTTCCGTACTCTATCTCCAAACTATACTCTACTAAACAAAACATCCTCGTAAAAAATTAGGAGGGCTGATACCAGTAGGATTGAGCAGAGATTTGGGCGGTCACGGTGGCGCAGCGGTAGAATCGCTGCCTTACAGCGAATGCAGCGCCGGAGACCCGGGTTCGATCCCGACTACCGACGCTGTCTGTACGGAGTCTGTACGTTCTCCCCATGACCTGCGTGGGTTTTCTCTGAGATCTTCGGTTCCCTCCCACACTCCAAAGATGTACAGGCTTGTAGGTTAATTGGCTTGGTTAATGTAAAAATTGTCCCTAGTGGGTGTAGGATAGTTTTAATATGTGGGGATCACTGGTTGGTGCGGACCCGGTGGGCCGAAGGGTTTGTTCCCTCGCTATATCTCTAAACAAAACTAAACTAAAGATGGACATAAAAATTTGGAACAACTCAGCGGGACAGGCAACATCTACTGCACTTGTACAGGGTTTTGGTGAGACCACACCTGGAGTATTGCGTACAGTTTTGGTCTCCAAATCTGAGGAAAGACATTCTTGCCATAGAGGGAGTACAGAGAAGGTTCACCAGACTGATTCCTGGGATGTCAGGACATTCATATGAGGAAAGACTGGATAGACTCGGCTTGTACTCGCTAGAATTTAGAAGATTGAGGGGGGATCTTATAGAAACTTACAAAATTCTTAAGGGGTTGGACAGGCTAGATACAGGAAGATTGTTCCCGATGTTGGGGAGGTCCAGAACAAGGGGTCACAGTCTAAGGATAAGGGGGAATTCCTTTAGGACTGAGATGAGGAAAACATTTTTCACACAGAGAGTGGTGAATCTGTGGAATTCTCTGCCACAGAAGGTAGTTGAGGCCAGTTCATTGGCTATATTTAAGAGGGAGTTGGATGTGGCCCTTGTGGCTAAAGGGATCAGGGGGTATGGAGAGAAGGCAGGTACGGGATACTGAGTTGGATCATCAGCCATGATCATATTGAATGGCGGTGCAGGCTCAAAGGGCCAAATGGCCTACTCCTGCACCTATTTTCTATGTTTCTATGTTTCTATCTCTAGACATAAGTAATGGGTGACGTTTTGGGTCGAGACCCTTCAGCAGACTGAGTCAGGGGAGTGGGAGTTATAGAGATAAGGAAGGGTAAGAGATCAAAGGAGATGCAGATCAAGGAAAATGTAGAATAGACCATTGTTGGCAGGGAGAAGGTGACAACAAAGCAAGCAGAGATAATATGTAGTCGGAGACAGTCAGACTGGTGGGAGAACTGTAAAGGGGAGGGATGGAGAGAGACGGAAAGCAAGGGTTGCTTGAAGTTTGAGAAGTCAATGTTCATACCGCTGGTGTTAAAGAAGGAACTGCAGATGCTGGAAAATCGAGGGGACACAAAATGCTGGAGAAACTCAGCGGGTGCAGCAGCATCTATCGAGCGAAGGAGAATGTTCATACCTCTGGGGTGTGAGCTGCCCAAGCAAAGTATGAGATGCTGTTCCTCCAATCTGCTCTGGGCCTCACCCTGACAATGGAGGAGGCCCTGGACAGATAGTCGGTGTGGGAATGTGAGGGGGAGTTGAAGTGCTGAGCAACCGGAAGATCGGGTAGGTTTAGGCAGACTGAGCGGAGGTGTTCAGCGAAACGATCGCCGAGCCTGCGCTTGGTCGCGCCGGTGTGCGGGAGTCCACGCCTGGAACAGCGGATGCTGCAGCGTTTTTTAAGGTACAATCCCGATGAAAGCCCGGGCTTTCTCCAGTTGATATATATTCACATTACAGGAAATGAAGTCGGAGATCTTGGGTTTGATGTTGCAGATTCGATTTTCACGAGGAATGATGAAAAACGTCTGTTTTGAAGTGCGCCGGTGACCAAGGGTAGTGTTTTACTATGATGTATCACACTTTGAACACCAACCTGAATGCTCACTCCTGATTAAAAAGCATTTTCTCACTCTAGTTTTCTAAGCAGCAGGTGATGAATGTGCAATGATTCATGGGCTCAGTCCTCAGCGTAACATAAATGTAATTCTTCGATTCTGTGAACACAGCCAGATCAATTCTAATGGAGTTATTTAAAATTAGATGTGGGTCATCCCCCAACAATGTGCGTCCAGTGTTACGAATCAATATTAATCTGAATAGTTCTTTGCTGGAACCAGGTCTGCTTCGATCCTCTGTTATTAGCTTGCTTCCACACAACAGACCAGCCACCAGAAAAATAAATGTCGTTCCTTTCTCATTTTCTTCAAAAAGGAGATTTTTTTTTTTAAAGAGAAAACAAAATCGATTCATTTGTTGAAAAAAAATTACTTTTCTTGGTCGCAGGCTGCAGGGAGCGAGAACTTGATGGACAGAAACCCGAAGGGGCTGCTAGTTTTCCACTTAGAGTGATACAGCGTGGAAACAGGCCCTTCGGCCCAACTTGCCCACACTGGCCAACATGTCCCAGCTACACTAGTCCCACCTGCCTGCGTTTGGCCCAATTCCCTCCAAACCTGTCCTATCCATGTACCTGTCTAACTGTTTCTTAAACGTTGGGATAGTCCCTGCCTCAACTACCTCCTCTGGCAGCTTGTTCCATACACCTAGCACCCTTTGCGTGAAAAAGTTACCCCTCAAGTTCCTATTAAATCTTTCCCCCCTCACCTTAAATCTATGTCCTGTGGTTCTCGATTCCCCTACTCTGGGCAAGAGACTGTGTGCGTCTACCCGATATATTCCTCTAATGCTGGGTTTCGGTGGGCCCAGACAGAACGTTGTGGGTTCGAGCCTTGAGGTAGCTGGCAGTAGTGTACAACCTGAACTCAGAGCGCAGTGGAGTTATTTATAAAGCATCTGAAACCAAACGCACTGTAAGTCCCTCGAACAGTGAAAGGCCTGGATAGAGTGGATGTGGAGAGGATGTTTCCACTAGTGGGAGAGTCCAGGACCAGAGGGCACAGCCTCAGAATTAAAGGACGTTCCTTCAGGAAGGAGATGAGCAGGAATTTCTTTAGTCAGAGGGTGGTGAACCTGTGGAATTCTTTGCCACAGACGGCTGTGGAGGCCAAGTCAATGGACATTTAAGGCAGAGATTGGTAGATTCTTGATTAGTACAGGTGTCAGGGGTTATGGGGAGAAGGCAGGAAAATTGGGTTAGGAGGGAGAGATCGATCAGCTATGATTGAACAGCGGAGTAGAATTGATGGACCGAATGGCCTAATTTGCTCCTATCAGTTATGGCCTTATGAACTTATTTCATACCCTGGAGACATGGAGCAGGGAAACAGGCCCTTCAGCCAAACTCGTCTGTGATGCCCCATCTTAGCTCGTCTAGAGGCTAAGACTTGTGGGAAAAAATGTTTAGGAAGGAACTGCAGATGCTGGTTTACACCGAATATAGACACATAATGCTGGAGTAACTGAGCGGGACAGGATTGAAGGAATGGGCAATGTTTCGGGGCTGAAGAAGGGTCTCGACCCGAAACGTCACCCATTCCTTCTCTCCAGAGATGCTGCCTGTCCTGCTGAGTTACTCCAGCATTTTGTGTCTATATTCGAAAAAAAATTCCCTCTTATTAACGTTTGTTCAGGCAACTATCTTTGCGTTAATTAATTTCCAGAATCCTGTCATATTCAAAAAGGTTTAATAGATTAAACAAAAGATTGTGCAAATTGACCGTGGTATTTTTCAAGCATATACTTTACATTCTTGTTAACCAATCCCTAAACTATCAGCGTTAAGACTACAGAGCTGCCTGGCATTGCATCTACATTAATAACATCTCCTGTGACTGGAAAATGTTTGCTGCATCCAGACAGTCAGTGATTTATTAAGACATCGCAGGATAAGTTACATCAAGTGGAATAAATAAACATATTTTAAGCTTCTGGAAATGCAGTAAACAGTTTTCAGGAGAAGCAGCTTACTAGCACAGGGCACCAGTAACCTGATGTAACGTGCAGCCACAAGGCAGCTGCGTTTACCTCAAGGAAGGGTGGGCTCGTGCACTTAGAGTCACAGAGTCATAGAGTGTAACAGCGTTTAAACAGGCCCTTCGGCCCAACTTGCCCATGCCGACAAACGTGCCCCAATCTACACTAGTCCCACATAGCCACGTAATCCCATATCCCACTAAACCTTTCCTATTCAGAGACAGATTCTTCCCAGCTGTTTTCAGGCAACTGAACCATCCTACCACAACCAGAGAGCAGTGCTGAACTACTATCTACCTCATTGGTGACCCTCGGACTATCCTTGATCGGACTTTGCTGGCTTTACCTTGCACTAAACGTTATTCCCTTATCATGTATCTGTACACTGTGAATGTCTCGATTGTAATCATGTATTGTCTTTCTGCTGACTGGTTAGCACGCAACTAAAGCTTTTCACTGTACCTCGGTACACGTGACAATAGACTTTTAATAGCTGAACTTTGGCCCACCAAGTCCGCGCCGACCAGCGATCCCCACACACTAACACTACCCTACACACACGAGGGACAAGTTACACCTACCCCAAGCCAATTAACCTACGAACCTGCGCGTCTTCGGGGTGTGGGAGGAAACCGGAGCACCCGGAGAAAACCCACACAGGTCACGGGGAGAACGTGCAAACTCCTCACAGAAGGATCACTCTAGGTCTCAGATAATTGAGCAGCACGAGACTGGACAAACTGGGATTGTTAGAAGAGAGAATGGTACAGATTAAGCAGAAGTAGTTAAAATTAGGAAGGTTATTGATCGAATAAATAAGGACAAATTGTTTCCTTGGTAATGATCGGTCCAAATCTTGAGCTACAATAGATGCACAGCACTCCTTTGTGTGAGAAATTGCTGCCTGTTTTTCTTCTGAATAGCTAGGAAGTAAAATGGAGATTGTAGTCTTTTGTTCTTGATTACCCAAAAATAGTTACTCTTTCTGCAACTCATCGAATTCCTTTAACCTGTTAAACACTTCCATCCGATTACCTTATGATCTACACTGGGGTTCTGGTGCACAGTGGTAGAGTTGCTGCCTCACCGCGCCAGAGACCAGGGTTTGATCCTGACTACGCGTGCTGTCTGTGTGGAGTTTGTACGTTCTCACAGTGACCTGCATGGGTTTTCACCAAGATTATCGGTTTCCTCCCACACTCCAAAGGCGTACAGGTTTGTAGGTTAATTGGCTCGATGTAAAAATGTGAAATTGTCCGCAGTGTGTGTAGGGCAGTGCGGGGATCGCTGGTCGGCACGGACTCGCTGGACCGAAGGGCCTGTTTGTGCGTCGTATCACTAAACGAAACTACTGAATGTAAAGCTTCCTCGAAACATAAAACAAAAGGCTTATTAAAGACGGCTTCAGCTGTCAGCTCTGAGGAAGGGTCACTGTCCAGAAATGTGGACCAGTTTCTCTCTCCACAGACACTGCTCAAATAGCTGAGGCCTCCTGAAGGACCAGTCCCACTGTACCAGCTAATTCAAGAGCTCTCCCGAGTTAAAAAAAAATCAAACTCGTGGTAAGCACGGAGAATGTACGTAGCGGATACGTCGGAGCTCGGGGACGTCTCTTAGCGGCTCGTAACGCTAACGGCAGGTACTCGGGAAATGCGGTAAACGCATGAAGACTCGTGAAGATTTTTCAACATGTTGAAAACTGTCCACGAGAGCCCCGAGTACCCACGAGTGGCCATTACCGTAAATCTCCGAGTTAGAATCAGGGGAAACTCGGGAAAACTCGGGAATTAGCTCGTACAGTGGGACAGGCTCATTCGGTTTAGGTTTAGATTTCCTATTGTCACGTGCGCTGAGGTACAGTGTAAATCTATGTTTTACATGCTCTCCAAACAAATCAGGTATGTGATCAGATCAGATGACTGAAGAAGGGTCCCGACCCGAAATATCACCCATCCTTTTACTCCAGGCATGCTGGCTGGCCCACGGAGGTACTCCAGCACTTTGTGTCTATCTTCAGATATACCATACATAGATATAGTTCAGACTCAAGTACAATAGACAAATGAGAAGATACAGAATGCAGAATATAAACCCCTGTCCCACGGTACGAGTTCATTCCAAGAGCTCTCCCGAGTTTGCCCTGATTCGAACTCGGAGATTTACGGTGTTGGCCGCTCATCGGTACTCGGGGCTCTCGTGGACAGTTTTCAACATGTTGAAAAATCTTCACGAGTCTTCCCGTGCTTACCTGCCGGTAGCGAGTCTTCCCAAGTACCTGCCGTTAACGTTACGAGCCGCTAAGAGGCGTCCCCGAGCTCCGACGTACCCGCTACGTTCATTCTCCGTGCTTACCACGAGTTTGATTTTTTTTAAACTCGGGAGAGCTCTTGGAATGAACTCGCAACGTGGGACAGGGCTAATAGTTCTCAGCATTATAGTTCAGTTTAGAGTTTGGTCATACAGTACAGTGTGAAAACAGGCCTTTCAGTCCACCAATTCCACATCAACTAGCAATAACTGGGGAAAAGTTACAGTGGCTAATGACATACAAACCCACACGTCTTTGGAATGTGGGAAGAAACCAGAGGAAACCCACGTGGTCACAGGGAGAATGGGCTGGGAGATTGCAACCTTCACGTGGTCCGCCCTGTTTCGACGAATGCAATCAACCTCGCGTGCACAAACAAATAAGATCAAATAGAACAAGTTGTCCGACAACTTTAGGCTGTGCACGCCACACGCAAGAAGAAGCAGGGAGAACTCTACACAGACAGATAACAGCGCATCTGTTCCCCAGACAAAGTCCAATGTTTACCATGGGGTAGCGGTGAATTGAACAGTATCCCAGCTTATGGATGGACCGTTCAGAAGTCTAGTAAAAGAGGGGAAGAAGATTTCTTGAACCTTGAGAAAACGCACGCGGTCACAGGGAGAACGTATAAACTGCGCAGAAGCAGCACCCGTAGTTAGGATCAAGCAATACGATACGATATGATAGAACTTTATTTATCCCAGGAGGGAAATTGATCTGCCGACTGTCATAAAACACAAGATACATGAAACATGAAATTAAAGTGATGAGAGGAAAGGAGTGGGGTCGTGCAAAGATTGGGGAGGGGTGGGGGGGGGGAGTCAGTCTACCCCACAACAGAAGGGGGAGGAGTTGTACAGTTTGATAGCCACAGGGAAGAAGGATCTCCTGTGGCGTTCTGTGCTGCATCTTGGTGGAACCAGTCTGTTGCTGAAGGTGCTCCTCAGGTTGACCAGTGTGTCACGGAGGGGGTGAGCTGTATTGTCCAGGATGCTGCGCAGTTGGAGGAGCATCATCCCCTCCAAGACCAACCTCCAGTGAATCCAAACCCGGGTCTCTTTAGGTAATGTGTCCCCTAGTGTGAAAGACTCTAGGACTCGAGGACTGGCACAGATGCAAACATACTTTCAATTTGATTTCTCACCAATGAAAAAATAAATCTGATTGAGAAAAACAAGTGAATTTCCTTCAATTCCAAACACTCTTGCTATAAACCAGAAAACAATTGTAGGAGCCTGCACATTTATAGGTTGTGTTCCCTTCATTTTCACATATAAATCCTATCATAATTCTCTGTAGGATTACTCCAGCACCAGGCTTGTCAAAGATCCTGATTCTTAATTGCTGTGAATTCAGAAATCAAATGATGCTTTTTTCCCCCTCTGTCAGCATTATAGACGGAATGAATGATTAGTTTCAGTTCCAAGAGCTGGAAGCTATTTATACAAATACAATTTCCTTCTGCCACTGGACAGATGAAAGTTTACTCCCGTTTTACAAAGTATTACCGGGTGTATGAAGCATAGTACAGGCCATTCAGCCCTTCCGATCCATCCCTGTGTTTTATGTTTCACACATTTACCAGCGGAACCATCCTACCACAACCAGAGAGCAGTGCTGAACTACTATCTACCTCATTGGTGACCCTCGGACTATCCTGGATCAGACTTTGCTGGCTTTACCTTGCACTAAACGTTATTCCCTTATCATGTATCTGTACACTTTAAATGGCTCGATTGTAATATGTATTGTCTTTCCGCTGACTGGTTAGCTCGCAATGCGGATAAATGTGAGGTTATCCACTTTGGTAGCAAAAACAGGAATGCAGATTACTATCTAAATGGCGTCAAGTTGGGAGAAGGGGAAGTGCAACGGGATCTGGGGGTCCTTGTTCATCAGTCTATGAAAGTAAGCATGCAGGTACAGCAGGCAGTGAAGAAAGCGAATGGCATGTTGGCCTTTATAACAAGAGGAATCAAATAAAGGAGCAAAGAGGTCCTTCTGCAGTTGTACAGAGCCCTAGTGAGACCACACCTGGAGTACTGTGTGCAGTTTTGGTCCCCTAATTTGAGGAAGGATATTCTTGCTATTGAGGGAGTTAGGGTACATGTGACAATAAACTAAACTGAACTGAAGCTTGCTGCCTGAAGTGTAGACGGAGACTGCTATGTCAATAAGTAAGTTTGACTCTTGTGTGTAGGAAGGAACTGCAGATGCTGGTTTACACCAAAGATAGACACAAAATGCTGGAGTAACTCAGCGGGACAGGCAGCATCTCTGATGGGTGACGTTTCGTGTCGAGACTCTTCTTCAGACTCTGAAAAATATTCTTCAGACTTCTTCGTTCTTGACCCGAAACGTCACCCATTCCTTCACTGGTCCCGCTGAGGTACTCCAGCATTTTGTGTCTACCCTCGTATACACCAGCATCTGCAGATATTCTGCCACAGAAGGCACTGGATGTTTTCAAGAGATTTAGCTCTCAGGGCTAACGGAATAAAGGGATATGGGGAGAAAACAGGAACGGGGCAATGATCCTGGATGATCAGCCATGATCACATTGAATGGCGGTGCTGGCTCGAAGGGGTGAATGGCCTCCTCCTGCACCTATTGTGTATGTTTCAATGTTTCCTACACCCCTGCCTCTGGGCCAGGTCGTGATGGACAATGGCAGCACCCACCTGTGAGCGGAGGGAGACAGACTGAAAGGCCCCATTGTGTGGGGAGAAAATAAAGAGAAAGGATGAAAGGTGGTCTCACCAACGCCAGCCTGAGACCGAACACAAAACCTCTCCTAGTTGGCATGGACTGCGAGAGGCATTTAAATATCTGTGGCCTGCGTGGAGATAAGAGAACAGTGTGAGAGTCCAGGCGCTGTGCTGGCCTGGCTGGCTGTGCAATATAACGCTCTTATCCCTGTCAGGCCACAATCACAGAAAATTACTTTCTGTCACTCAGCCTGTTGTGTAACCCCTTCAGGACCAGAGAGTTTAGTTTAGTTTAAAGATACAGAGCAGAAACAGGCCCTTCGGCCCACCGAGTCCGTGCCGACCAGCGATCCCCGCACACTAACACTATCCTACACATACTAGGGACAATTTACATTCATACCAAGCCAATTAACCTACAAACCTGTACGTCTGGAGTGTGGGAGGAAACCGGAGATCTCAGAGAAAACCCACGCAGGTCACGGGCAGAACGTACAAACTCCGTACAGACAGTCGGGATGGAGCCCGGGTCTCCGGCGTTGTAAGGCAGCAACTCTACCGCTGCGCCCATTTGCAGAGATAATTTTCACGGATACTTGAACAGTCAGAGCAGATGGACCCAGGTCCCTAAGGGGCAGCACGGTGAAGCAGCGGGAGAGATACCAAGGAAAATTCGTAAATTCTGAAGCGATTCACTTGTGGGGCGGCCCACTGTTAAAGCCACGGACAATAGGTGCAGGAGTAGGCCATTCGGCCCTTCGAGCCAGCACCGCCATTCAATATGATCATGGCTGATCATCCAACTCAGTATCCTGTACCTGCCTTCTCTCCATACCCCCTGATCCCTTTAGCCACAAGGGCCACATCTAACTCCCTCTTAAATATAGCCAATGAACTGGCCTCAACTACCTTCTGTGGAAGATAATTCCAGAGACTCACCACGCTCTGTGTGAAAAATGTTTTTCTCATCTCGGTCCTAAAAGATTTCCCCCTTATCCTTAAACTGTGACCCCTAAATCTTCTAAATTCTAGCCATTCAATGTGATCATGGCTGATCTTCCCCAATCAGTACCCCGTTCCTGCCTTCTCCCCATATCCCCTGACTCCACTATTTTTAAGAGCCCTATCTAGCTCTCTCTTGAACGTATCTAGAGAACCTGCCTCCACTGCCCACTGAGGCAGAGAATTCCACAGACTCACCACTCTCAGTGAGAAAAAGTGTTTCCTCGTCTCCGTTCTAATTACCCCTTATTCTTAAACTGTGGCCCCTGGTTCTAGACTCCCCCAACATCAGGAACATGTTTCCTGCCTCTAGTGTGTCCAAGCCCTTAACAATCTTATAACAATCTGAAGATTTCTCCGAGATCTTCGGTTTCCTCCCACACTCCAAAGACGTACAGGTTTGCAGGTTAATTGGCTTGGTAAATGTAAAATTGTCCCTAGTGTGTGTAGGGTAGTGTTAATGTGTGGGAGGAACTAAACTAGTACAACAAACCTGCACGTCTTTGGAGTGTGGGAGGAAGCTGGAGCTCCTAAAGAAAACGCACGCGGGTCAATGTGGAGAACGTACAAACTCTGTATAGACAGCACCCCTAGTCAGGATCAATAGACAATAGACAATAGGTGCAGGAGTAGGCCATTCGGCCCTTCGAGCCAGCACCGCCATTCAATGTGATCATGGCTGATCATCCCCAATCAGTACCCCGTTCCTGCCTTCTCCCCATATCCCCTGACTCCGCTATTTTTAAGAGCCCTATCTAGCTCTCTCTTGAAGGCATCCAGAGGACCTGCCTCCACCGCCCTCTGAGGCAGAGACTCACCACTCTCTGTGAGAAAAAGTGTTTCCTCATCTCTGTTCTAAATAGAAACATAGAAACATAGAAAATAGGTGCAGGAGTAGACCATTCGGCCCTTCGAGCCTGCACCGCCATTCAATATGATCATGGCTGATCATCCAAATCAGACTTCCCCCGTATCCTTAAACTGTGATCCCTTGTTCTGGAGTTCCCCAACATCGGGAACAATCTTCCTGCATCTAGCTTGTCCAACCACTTAAGAATTTTGTAAGTCTCTATAAGATCCCCTCTCAATCTCCTAAATTCCAGCGAGTACAAACCAAGTCTATCCAGTCTTTCTTCATATGGAAGTCCTGCCATCCCAGGAATCAGTCTGGTGAACCTTCTCTGTACTCCCTCTATGGCAAGAATGTCTTTCCTCAGATTAGGAAACCGAAACTGTACGCAATACTCCAGGTGTGGTCTCACCAAGACCCTGTACAACTGCAGTAGAACCTCCCTGCTCCTGTACTCAAATCCTTTTGCTATGAATGCCAACATACCATTCGCTTTCTTCACAGCCTGCTGCACCTGCATGCCTACTTTCAATGACTGGTGTACCATGACACCCAGGTCTCGTTGCATCTCCCCTTTTCCTAATCGGCCACCACCATTCAGATAATAGTCCTGTTCTTCCTAGTACCTTCCTGTTTTTGCCACCAAAGTGGATAACCTCACATTTATCCACATTATACTGCATCTGCCATGCATTTGCCCACTCACCCAGCCTATCCAAGTCACCTTGCAGCCTCCTAGCATCCTCCTCACAGCTAACACTGCCCCCCAGCTTCGTGTCATCCGCAAACTTGGAGATGTTGCATTCAATTCCCTCATCCAGATCATTAATATATATTGTAAATAGCTGGGGTCCCAGCACTGAGCCTTGCGGTACCCCACTAGTCACTGCCTGCCATTCTGAAAAGGACCCGTTTACTTACTCCTTATTCCTTAACTCCTTATTCTTAAACTGTGGCCCCTGGTTCTGGACTCCCCCAACATCGGGAACATGTTTCCTGCCTCTAGTGTGTCCAAGGTTTCCGTGCGGTTCCCGGAGGTTTTTGTCAGTCTCCCTAATGGTCGAAACTGGTTTCCGTTTTAAAAATCGGTAATATTTTAGTCGAAGCCGGTTGCGATGCTAGTTGAAGGTGGTTACCGGAGGACAAAAACCTCCGGGAACCGGACGGAAACCTTGGGTGGGGCGCAATGATTCCTGGGATGGCAGGACTTCCATACGAAGAAAAACTGGATAGACTCGGCTTGTACTCACTAGAATTTAGAAGATTGAGGGGGGATCTTATAGAAACTTACAAAATTGTTAAGGGGTTAGACAGGCTAGATGCAGGAAAATTGTTCCCGATGTTGGGGAAGTCCAGAACAAGGGGTCACAGTTTAAGGATAAGGGGGAAATCTTTTAGGACCGAGATGAGAAAGACATTTTTCACACAGAGAGTGGTGAGTCTCTGGAATTCTCTGCCACAGAAAGTAGTTGAGGCCAGTTCATTGGGGAGTTAGATGTGGCCCTTGGGCTAAAGGGATCAGGGGGTATGGAGAGAAGGCAGGTACGGGATACTGAGTTGGATGATCAGCCATGATCATATTGAATGGCGGTGCAGGCCCGAAGGGCCGTATGGCCTACTCCTGCACCTATTTTCTATGTTTCTATGTTTCTAAAGTCTACAGAGGTTTCATTCAGGTTTCCTAAGTGGAACAGGGGCATAAACAGTGGTTTCCGTTTGACAAATCGGTAATTTTTTAGTCGAAGCCGGTTGCGATACTAGTTGAAGGTGGTTGCCGGAGGACAAAAACCTCCGGGAACCGCACGGAAACCTTGGGTGGGGCGCAAAGTCTCCAGAGGTTTCCGTTCAGGTTTCCTAAGTGGGACAGGGGCATAAGGCAGCAACTCTACCGCTGCGCCACCATGCCAGCCCGAAATGCTCCGTGTTTTATTGGCCGCAGAGGCTGCCTGACCCGCTGAGCATCGCAAGTTGTTTTCCGTTCGTGTTTTGTGATATTCCCGGTGATGCTTTCAGTGGGTGGCTGTTTCCCCTGGAGCTCTGACAACCAATCACTCTTTTGAGGTTTGAGAGATACTTATATGCCTGACAGGCAGGAAGGATTTAAATCCTGAATCCCCGCTGAGCATACACATTGAGGTCTTGACAGAGCTCGAGTCATTTAGAAACTTATCTGTATTCTGCAGTGAGCAGCTCTGGGTCCCAGCTCTCAAACACAGGATTAGATGATAAAAGCCCCTGCATGACCTATGGCCCCTTGACAAATTGGACCACTTTTCCCTCCCAGAGCTGACTGAGGGCGATAATATTTCATTACAAGCTTTGTGCAAAGCTGTTACAGCACAATCACAGACACAGGAGATTGAGTTTGACATCGTACCGACCGCCCCTTCAACCACGCCCCTCTGCCCCCACTACGCTAAGCATCCCACCCCCTCCCTCCCCCCATTCCTCACGCTATGCCTCATCTCTCGCTGCAGAATGCCGCTGTTCGTAATGATGTTGGGGGTCTGACGAGCCGAGTTCATTTCAGTACAGACAGAAGAGAGACACAAAAAGCTGGAGTAACTCAGCGGGACAGGCAGCGTCTCTGGAGAGAAGGAATGGGTGACATTTCGGGTCAATAGACAATAGACAACAGGTGCAGGAGTAGGCCATTCATCCCTTCGAGCCAGCACCACCATTCAATGTGATCATGGCTGATCATCCCCAATCAGTACCCCGTTCCTGCCTTCTCCCCTTATCCCCTGACTCTGCTATTTTTAAGAGCCCTATCTAGCCCTCTCTTGAAAGCATCGAGAGAACCTGCCTCCACCGCCCTCTGAGGCAGAGAATTCCACAGACTCACAACTCTCTGTGAGAAAAAGTGTTTCCTCATCTTTGTTCTAAATGGCTTACTCCTTATTCTTAAACTGTGGCCCCTGGTTCTGGACTCCCCCAACATCGGGAACATGTTTCCTGCCTCTAGCATGTCCAAGTCCTTAACAATCTTATATGTTTCAATGAGATCCCCTCTCATCCTTCTAAACTCCAGAGTGTACAAGCCCAGCCGCTCCATTCTCTCAGCATATGACAGTCCCGCCATCCCGGGAATTAACCTTGTGAACCTACGCTGCACTCCCTCAATAGCAAGAATGTCCTTCCTCAAATTAGGGGACCAAAACTGCACACAATACTCCAGGTGTGGTCTCACTAGGGCTCTGTACAACTGCAGAGGGGCCTCTTTGCTCCTATATTCGATTCCTCGTGTTATAAAGGGTTGAGACCCTTCTTTGGAGTCTGTACTGACCATCAATCACCCCCACATGAGTTCTATCCGACACAACATTAGAGCGGCTGCCTCACAGTATCAGAGACCCGGGTTCGATCCTGACTGCGGCTGATGCCTGTACGGAGTTTGTACGTTCCTCCCTGTGACCTGCGTGGGTTTTCTCCGGGTGCTCCGGTGTCCTCCCTCATTCCAAAGACGTGCGGGCTTGTAGGTTAATTTGGCTTCGGTAAAGATTGTAAATTGTCCCCTAGTGTGTGTAGGTTAGCGCTAATGCTGGTATATTGGGTGATCGCTGGTCAGTGCGGACTGGGTGGGCCGAAGGGCCTGTTTCCGTGCTGTATCTCTGAAGCATAAATGCATGTTGATTGTTATTAAACCGCATTGCAAATGAATATCAGGAGGGATGTGAAACTGGACGCGATGAGTTCCAATCCTTGCTCTGTATTTTCGCACAATCAAAAATTACTGCCATTGTCTTTATTCATAACGCACTGTTCCACGTTCTCATTTAATACCCGGCTGCAACAATATCCATGGCAACTGTGTCAGCTCTAGAACGTGACTCATGACTGGAGCAAGTCTGTTCATTTCTTTTTTGACATTTGGAGGAATTGTGTTATTAAAAATCGGTTTAACTCCTTAGTGTCCCCGTCTCGGGCAACTCCGTGTAAACCTGACGACCAAACTTCTGTGCCCATGTCTGTGGAGAAGGGGCCTGACCTGAAGTGTCGTCTGCTCATTCCCTCCCCCAGATGCTGCCTGACCATCCTGTGGGTCTGCACAGGATGGTTCCACTAGTGGGAGAGTCTAGGACCAGAGGGCACAGCCTCAGAATTAAAGGACGGTCTTTAGGAAGGAGATGAGGAGGAATTTCTTCAGTCAGAGGGTGGTGAATCTGTGGAATTCTCTGCCACAGAAGGCTGTGGTGGCCAAGTCAGTGGACATTTTTAAGGCAGATAGAATCTTGATTAGTACTGGTGTCAGACATTGTGAACTAAATGCAGGCAGGTGGGACTAGTGTAGATGGGACATGTTGGTTGGTGTGGGTAAGTTGGGCCGAAGGGCCTGTTTCCGCGCTGTACCATAGAACCATAGAACAATAGGTGCAGGAGGAGGCCATTCGGCCCTTCGAGCCGGCACCGCCATCCATTGTGATCATGGCTGATCGTCCCCTATCAATAACCCGTGCCTGCCTTCTCCCCATATCCCTTGACTCCACTAGCCCCTAGAGCTCTATCCAACTCTCTCTTAAATCCATCCAGTGACTTGGCCTCCACTGCCCTCTGTGGCAGAGAATTCCACAAATTCACAACTCTCTGGGTGAAAAAGTTTTTTCACATCTCAGTTTTAAACGACCTCCCCTTTATTCTTAGACTGTGTGGCCCTTGGTTCTGGACTCGCCCAACATTGGGGACATTTTTCCTGCATCTAGCTTGTCCAGTCCTTTTATAATTTTATATGTTTTTATAAGATCCATACATATCCCTCTATGACCTGCTGAGTCCCTCCAGCACTTTGTCTTTTGCTCACGTTTCCCCGCATCTGCAGTTCCTTGTGTCGGTCCGTGTGCTGGTCTGGGTGACCACCTGTCCACCACTGCCTGTTCACCACATTGGCTCAACGGCAGGTCGACAGCAAAATCCTCACACCTTATTTTTATAACCTCTTCCTCCTTAATGTCAGACATCTAAAACCTGCAGGCGATAGAAATCCGCAACAAAATGCTGGAAGCACTCAGCGGGTCAGGCAGCATCCGTGGAGAGAGAAGCCAAGTTAACTTTTCAGGTGGTGCAGCGGTAGAGTTGCTGCCTTATGCCCCTGTCCCACTTAGAAAACCTGAATGGAAACCTCTGGAGACTTTGCGCCCCACCCAAGGTTTCCGTGCGGTTCCCGGAGGTTTTTGTCAGTCTCCCTAATGGTCGAAAGTGGTTTCCTTTTTAAAAATCGGTAATTTTTTAGTCGGAACCGGTTGCAATGCTAGTTGAAGGTGGTTGCCGGAGGACAAAAACCTCCGGGAACCTCCGGGAACCGCACGGAAACCTTGGGTGGGGCGCAAAGTCTCCAGAGGTTTCCGTTCAGGTTCCCTAGTGGGACAGGGGAATTAGAGTGCTTGCAGCACCAGAGACCCGGGTTCCATCCCGACTACGGGTGCTCTCTGTACAGAGTTTGCACGTTCTCCCCGTGACCTGCGTGGGTTTTCTCCGAGATCTTCAGTTCCCTCCCACACTCCAAAGACGTACAGGTTTGCAGGTTAATTGGCTTGGTAAATATAAAAATTGTCTCTCTAGGCCTGTTTCCACGCTGTATCTCTAAACTAAACTAAACTAGTACAACAAACCTGCACGTCTTTGGAGTGTGGGAGGAAACCGGAGCTCCTAAAGGAAACCCACGCGGGTCACGTGGAGAATGTACAAACTCTGTATAGACAGCACCCCTAGTCAGGATCAATAGACAATAGACAATAGGTGCAGGAGTAGGCCATTCGGCCCTTCGAGCCAGCACCGCCATTCAATGTGATCATGGCTGATCATCCCCAATCAGTACCCCGTTCCTGCCTTCTCCCCATATCCCCTGACTCCGCTACTTTTAAGAGCCCTATCTAGCTCTCTCTTGAAAGCATCCAGAGAACCTGCCTCCACCGCCCTCTGAGGCAGAGAATTCCACAGACTCACCACTCTGTGAGAAAAAGTGTTTCCTCATCTCTGTTCTAAATAGAAACATAGAAACATAGAAAATAGGTGCAGGAGTAGGCCATTCGGCCCTTCGGGCCTGCACCGCCATTCAATATGATCATGGCTGATCATCCAACTCAGTATCCCGTACCTGCCTTCTCTCCATACCCCCTGATCCCTTTAGTCACAAGGGCCACATCTAACTCCCTCTTAAATATAGCCAATGAACTGGTCTCAACTACCCTCTGTGGCAGAGAATTCCACAGACTCGCCACTCTCTGTGTGAAAAAAGATCTTCTCATCTCGGTCCTAAAAGACTTCCTCCATATCCTTAAACTGTGATCCCTTGTTCTGGAGTTCCCCAACATCGGGAACAATCTTCTTGCATCTAGACTGTCCAACCCCTTAAGAAGTCTCTATACGATCCCCTCTCAATCTTCTAAATTCCAGCGAGTACAAACCGAGTCAATCCAGTCTTTCTTCATATGGAAGTCCTGCCATCCGTATCAGTCTGATGAACCTTCTCTGTACTCCCTCTATGGCAAGAATGTCTTTCCTCAGATTAGGAAACCAAAACTGTACGCAATACACCAGGTGTGGTCTCACCAAACCCCCTGTACAACTGCAGTAGAACCTCACTGCACTTGTATTCAAATCCTTTTGCTATGAATGCTAACATACTATTCGCTTTCTTCACTGCCTGCTGCACCTGCATGCCTACTTTGAATGATTGGTGTACCATGACACCCAGGTCTCGTTGCATCTCCCCTTTTCCTAATCGGCCACCATTCAGATAATAGTCTACCCTCCTGTTTTTGCCACCAAAGTGGATAACCTCACATTTATCCACATTATACTGCATCTGCCATGCATTTGCCCACTCACCCAGCCTATCCAAGTCACCTTGCAGCCTCCTAGCATCCTCCTCACAACTAACACTGCCCCCCAGCTTCGTGTCATCCGCAAACTTGGAGATGTTGCATTCAATTCCCTCATCCAGATCATTAATATATATTGTAAATAGCTGGGGTCCCAGCACTGAGCCTTGCGGTACCCCACTAGTCACTGCCTGCCATTCTGAAAAGGACCCGTTTACTTACTCTTTATTCCTTAACTCCTTATTCTTAAACTGTGGCCCTTGGTTCTGGACTCCGCCAACATCGGGAACATGTTTCCTGCCTCTAGTGTGTCCAAGCCCTTAACATTCTTATATGTTTCAATGAGATATCCTCTCATCCTTCTAAACTCCAGAGTGTACAAGCCCAGCCGCTCCATTCTCTCAGCATATGACAGTCCCGCCATCCCGGGAATTAACCTTGTAAACCTACGCTGCACTCCCTCAATAGCAAGAATGTCCTTCCTCAAATTAGCGGACCAAAACTGCACACAATACTCCAGGTGTGGTCTCACCAGGGCTCTGACTCCAGGTGTGGTCTCACTAGGGCTCACTAGGGATCGAACCCAGGTCTCTGGCGCTGAGAGGCAGCATTCTACGGGTGTGCCACCGTGCCGCATACCCCCAGCTATCAGAAAATATCAACAGGAAGGAAACAAAATTTGAAAAAGGAGCGTGGTGCCTGGAGTTAGATCAAGTGGCTTCTGTTTGAGAACCACTTGCAGATAACACCTGGGTTTTCAGACTGATTTTTGTACTGTTAAGGAAAATGATTGGTGATTGCCTGAGGGAATTCAAATAAATTGTGACAAGCAGGTTTCTGTGAAAAGGAATCAGTCGGTTTATTGAAGTCTGCCTCTGTTTCTTGTCAGTCACTTTGGTGCAGGTTATGGTCGGGGCGGGAAAATATGTTACAGTCTCGCTCGCAGTTTCCACATTATGGTAATAGTCATGGCACCACAGGACATGGCACTGAGTTTACTTTAGAAATACAGAGTGGAAACAGGCCCTTCGGCCCACCGGGTCCGTGCCGACCAACCGCCCCCGCGCACACTAACTCTATCCTACACCCACTAGGGACAATTTTTACATTTACCAAGCCAATTTACCGGCAAACCTGTACGTCTTTGGAGTGTGGGAGGAAACTGAAGATCCCCGGAGAAATCCCACGCAGGTCACGGGGAGAACGTGCAAACTCCGTACAGACAGCGCCCGTAGTCGGGTCTCTGGCGCTGCATGCGCTCTAAGGCAGCGATCATTTACCAAGCCAATTTACCTACAAGTATGTACGTCAGTGGAGTGTGGGCGGAATTATTGTGAGTTATTCCGGCAGCGGCCTTATAACCAGTAACACAAGAGGCTCTGAAACACTTCCACACTTCATCTCAGCTCTGTTGTGGAGGCAGGTTTATTTTCCAAACTGGATTTTAAACTTTAGAGATACAGCGCGCAAACAGACCTTGTGGCCCACCAGCACCGCGCTGACCAGCGATCTCCCCGTACACGAGCATTATCCTACACACACTTGGGACAATTTACAATTTCTACCAAAGCCAATTAACCTACAAACATCCAGTGGTGATGCCTGTCCCACCAAGTAACCCCAACGTTTTGTGTCTAACCTACTAACCTGAACGTCTTTGGAGTGCGGGAGGAAACCGGAGCAGCTAGAGAAACCCACGCAGGTCACGGGGAGAGCGTGCAAACTCCACACACACAGCACCCTTATGGACATGTCCCACTTAGGCGACTCTTTAGGCCAGGGACTAGTTTTAATGGAATTTACCTAAGACACCCACGACAACACCTACGACAACTCACGACGAAATATGACAGCAGAAAATTGTCACCACTGTCGCTGAAACATGTTGAAAGTTTGGCGGCAGTTGTCTGTACTCGCCCAAAAAAAATCGCATAAGTGGGACAGGCCCATAAGTCAGGATTGAATCCAGGTCACTAGCGCAGTAAGGCTGCAACTCTACCGCTGTGCCACTGAGTCACCCCTTCACGCACACTCAATGCCTGTTACACACACACACACACACGTCAAGTCAAGTCACTTTTATCTCTATAGCACATTTAAAAAACAACTCTCGTTGGCCAAAGTGCTTTACATTGGTGGAGGTACTAACGTTATACAACAGAGGTTCATAGATTAAATGCAAACATCACTACATACACACAGCCCTCGCTCAGAGGACGTCAAGAAAGGCTTGGGAGCAGAGATGAGATTTAAGTCTCGACTTAAAGGAGTCGATGGAGGGGGCAGTGCCAGTTACACACTCAGTCAGCGGTGGGACGCTGTGAATGGGACACTGCGACTTTCTTTGCCATGTTCTGTGTTCCTCAGCAGTGTTTCCCCTGAACAGTAACAATAGCGGCGTTGGCTGACTTACTGTGAAGTCCGACTGTGTCACCAGCAATTCTGCCTTTGAAATTGGAAATCGCAGCGGTCTTGGCTGAAGCTGTTCCCAGACCATGTTGTGATGACTCCCGATAAAACGCTTTCTACGGAGCATCTATAGAAGTTGGTGAGAGCTGTTGGCGACATGCCAAACGTACTAAGCTACCTAAGCTTCCGAACATAGGGGAATGGTCCCAATGTGGGGCGAGTCCAGAACCAGGGGCCACAGTCTTAGAATAAAGGGGAGGTCATTTAAGACTGAGGTGAGAAAAAACATTTTCACCCAGAGAGTCGTGAATTTGTGGAATTCCCTGCCACAGAGGGCAGTGGAGGCCAAGTCACTGGATGGAATTAAGAGAGAGTTAGATAGAGCTCTAGGGGCTAGTGGAGTCAAGGGATATGGGGAGAAGGCAGGCACGGGTTATTGATAGGGGACGATCAGCCATGATCATAATGAATGGTGGTGCTGGCTCGAAGGGCCGAATGGCCTCCTCCTGCACCTATTTTCTATGTTTTTATGTTTATGAGGGATGACGGGTGGAAGGCAATGGGGACCTCCCGTCCCTCTGGAGTAGCTTCCCTTTGTTTCACTGGTGTAAGGCAATCCACATTAGACACAAAGTGCTGGAGTAAGTCAGGAGGTCAGACATCATCTCTGGAGAAAAAGGGATGGGTGACGTTTCGGGTCGAGGCCCTTCTTCAGACCTTTCCAGCCATCAAGGACCATGTCATTGTCCTGAAGAAGGGTTTCGGCTCGAAACGTTGCCTATTTACTTCGCTCCATAGATGCTGCCTCACCCGCTGAGTTTCCCCAGCACTTTTTGTCTACCTTCGATTTTCCAGCATCTGCAGTTCCTTCTTAAACACCATGTCATTGTCCCTGCTCAGACTCACTTTGCCCAAGTCTGAAGAAGGGTCTGGACCCAAACCGTCACCCATGCCTTCTCCCAGAGATGCTGCCTGTTCCGCTGAGTTACTCCAGCACTTTGTGTCTATCTTCGGTTTAAACCAGCGCCTGCAGTTCCTTCCTACACCAATTCACACAGATCGGAGATCTCGACAATTAGCACGCACCTGAACACCCTGTCAGAGGGGGTGATTGCTCATCTCTAACCCGCTCCTGAATCATTCATCAGTGTTTAAAATCGCGATCCATCTCCACTCAGCGCTCCCGACCCAGTCAACAGTAGCTAGGCACCCACCACCCTGTCCCACATGCCCTGACAAGCGGCAGGTGTGAGCAATTCACCACAAAAATCAACCGTGTCATTTTAATTCCATCCATCTGATTATTCCTTTCCCTTTTCATGCAGACGCTTCCCTCTAACGTGGGACTTGAAACTCAAACCGCATTGGCAATGTGTTACAGAGCGGTATAAAGGGCCTGTCACACTTACGCGACTTTTGTCGCGACTGCCGGCGCCCGTCATAGCCGCAGCAGGTCGCCGACAATTCTCAACATGTCGAAAATCCAGCGGCGACCAGAACAAGGTACGAACTTCAGGCGACTACTCACCACCATACGGGCTTCATTCACCCCGCGACATGTGGCCACGGTGTCGCCTGTACGGCCGTGCGTCGTCTCCTCAGCCGCCCAAAGAGTCGTAGCGTCTCTTTCTGGTCGCCGCTGGATTTGCAACGTTGAAGACTTTCGCCGACCTGCGACGACCTGCCGGCAGTCGCCGAAAAAGTGGCGTAAGTGGGACAGGCCCATAAATGGTGGCACGATGGCATAGCGGTGAAGTTGCTGCCTCACACGCCCAGAGACCTGGGATTGATCCCGATGTTGGGGGAGTCCAGAACCAGGGATCCCCGTTTAAGAATAAGGGGTAAGCCATTTCGAACGGAGATGAGGAAACATTTTTTCACACAGAAAGTTGTGAGTCTGTGGAATTCTCTGCCGGTGGAGGCCGGTTCTCTGGATGCTTTCAAGAGAGAGTTACATAGAGCTGTTAAAAATAACGGAGTCAGGGGATATGGGGAGAAGGCAGGAACGGGGTACTGATTGGGGATGATCAGCCATGATCACATTGAATGGCGGTGCTGGCTCGAAGGGCTGAATGGCCTACTCCTGCATCTATTGTCTATTGTCTGCCTGCATGGAGTTTGCACGTTCTCCCTGTGACCTGCGTGGGTTTTCTCCAGGATCTCCGGTTTCCTCCCACACTCCTAAGACGTGCAGCTTTGTAGGTTATTTGACTTCTGTAAATTGTGATAGAACTAGTGTGTGTGTGACCGTTGGTCGGCGAGGACTCGGTGGGCCGAAGGTCCTGTTTCTACGCTGTATCTCTATGAGTAAAACTTTTGGTGAACAAGACCTTGTGCTAGAGGACAGACACACAATGCTGGAGTAACTCAACGGGACAGGCAGCATCTCTGGAGAGAAGGAACGGGTGACGTTTCGGGTCGAGACCCTTCTTCAGACTGAGAGTCAGGGAGGGGGGAGCGAGAGGTGTGGAAGGTGCAGGACAAAGCAGAGCCTGCACCA
>CM069166.1:2407514-2440014 GCA_035221665.1 Okamejei kenojei
TGCCGTTAGCGTTACGAGCCGCTAAGAGATGTCACCGAGCTCCGACATACCCGCTACGTTCATCCTCCGTGCTTACCACGAGTTTGACTTTTTTTAAACTTGGGAGAGCTCTTGAAATGAACTCGTACCGTGGGACAAACCCTAATGCAAGTTGTGCAGGAAGGAACTGCAGATGCTGGTTTAAACCGAAGAGAGACATCAAATGCTGGAGTAACTCAGCGGGTCAGGCGGCATCTCTGGAGAGAAGGAATGGGTGACACTTCCTCAGGTGTTACACTAGTAAACAGTGAGACTCAACACTAATTAACCAGGTGTAACACAGGTGAAAGGTGAAGACATTAAAGGAACAGGAAAGATGTGACATGGGCTGGAAATGTATAATTGTTGAGGTGTTACAATAACTGGAACTTATTGAAGCTAAGTTTCAGTAGTGAAGTATGCTTGAGATCTCCACATCCCAATCCTCTTTGCAACCAAGACACTGAGTATAATTGTTCTTGTCATTTAGGGAGATGCAGCAGCCAATTTGTGCAAAGCTTCCACAAAGTCTATTGGAATTAATAATTAGATAATACTCGTTGGCGGTGTTGATTGAGAAATAGTCATTGACAGCACAGCAGGGTTTCTCCTTGATATTAATGAGTGTGGTCGTGGGATTTTGCAGCATTTAATCCAAAAATCAGTGCTGCCGCTCCATTAGTGCTTCCTGGAATCACAGGTCTCAGAGTGAGCGCACCACCGCCCTACTTTGGAACGAAGATAGACACAAAATGCTGGAGTAACTCAGCGGGACAGGCAGCATCTCTGGAGAGAAGGAATGGGCAAAGTTTCAGGTTGAGATTCTTCTTCAGAAGAAGGTCTCAAGAATCAGTTTTGATCTGATTGTATGGTACGGGTCAAATGGTCTATTTTGTTCACCCAAGATAGACACAAAATGCTGGAGTAACTTAGTGGGACAGGCAGCATCTCTGAATAGAAGGAATGGATGATTTTTCAGGTCGAGACCTTTCTTCACCTGTCTTTACACAAAACATCACCCATTCCTTCTCTCCAGAGCTGCTGCCTGTCCTGCTGAGTTCCTCCAGCATTTTTTGTCTGTCTTCGGTGTGAACCAGCATCTGCAGTTCCTTCCTACACATTAATTCGAAACAATATTTCATGTCTCCCTATGACAAAGAAGAAGGCCACTGGGGCTCATGTGTCACCGCTGGGATGAGCTTGAGTTTGGCCCATCAGCCTATGCTGGCTCTCAGTCCAATTCATGCTCCTGAATAGTCCTTCCATAAGCTAGGGTACTGTCCAATTCACCTCTATGCCATTGTGGACATAGAAACATAGAAACATAGACAATAGGTGCAGGAGTAGGCCATTCGGCCCTTCGAGCCTGCACCACCATTCAATTTGATCATGGCTGATCATCCAACTCAGTATCCCGTACCTGCCTTCACTCCATACCCCCCCAATCCCCTTAACCACAAGGGCCACATCTAACGCCCTCTTAAATATAGCCAATGAACTGGCCTCAACTACCTTCTGTGGCAGAGGATTCCACAGATTCACCACTCTCTGTGTGAAAAATGTTTTTCTCATTTCGGTCCTAAAAGACTTCCCCCTTATCCTTAAACTGTGACCCCTTGTTCTGGACTTCCCCAACATCGGGAACAATCTTCCTGCATCCAGCCTGTCCAACCCCTTAAGAATTTTGTAAGTTTCTATAAGATCCCCCCTCAATCTTCTAAATTCTAGCGAGTACAAGCCAAGTCTATCCAGTCTTTCTTCATATGAAAGCCCTGACATCCCAGGAATCAGTCTGGTGAACCTTATCTGTACCCCCTCTATGGCAAGAATGTTTTTCCTCAGATTTGGAGACCAAAACTGTACGCAATACTCCAGGTATGGTCTCACCAAGACCCTGTACAACTGCAGTAGAAACTCCCTACTCCTACCTGCATGCCTACTTTCAATGACTGGTGTACCATGACACCCAGGTCTCGTTGCATCTCCCCTTTTCCTAATCGGCCACCATTCAAATAATAGTCAACTTTCCTGTTTTTGCCACCAAAGTGGATAACTTCACATGTATCCACATTATACTGCATCTGCCATGCATAACATGCATGCCTATATCTGCATCTGCATCTGCCATGACATCTAGAACTGATGTGCGTAGGAAGGAACTGCAGGTGCTGGTTTACACCGAAGATAGGCGCAAAGTGCTGGAGTAACTCAACGGGTCAGGCAGCATCTCTGGCGAAAAGGAATAGGTGACATTTCGGGTCGGGACCCTTCTTCAGACTCACAGAGGGGCAGCAGTGAGAGATGGTGTTGAACAATTTACAGAGTGTGTGTCTGAAGATATCCTAACTTATTTACTGGGAATGGTTCATGGTCATAGAGTAATACAGCACGGAATCAGGCCCCTTGGTGCAACTTGCCCATGTCGCCCAAGTTGCCCCATTGACCATAGACTTTAGAGATACAGTATGGAATCAGGCCCTTTGGCCCACTGAGACTGCACTGGCCAGTGATCACCCCACACTATCCTACGCACTAGGACAATTTACAACTTACAGAAGCCGAATAACCTACAAACATGCACGTCCTTGTAGTGTGGGGGAAACCGGAGCACCCGGAGAAAACCCACACGGTCATGTACAGGCAGCACCCGCAGTCAGGATCAAACCCGGGTCTCTGGCGCTGCGAGGCAGCAACTCCACGCTGCGTTGCGTGCCGCCCCCTTCGCTGCTCGGTTAGTGGAGGACGGTGTAAATTGGTGCTTGTTGGTAGACATGGATTCAGGGGATGAATGGGGCGGGAGATTGCAAGCGTCACGCGGTCCGCCCATTATCGACGAATGCAATCAACTCGACGCCCACAAACGGAAGATCAAATCGAACAAGTTGTCCAACAACTTTAGGCTGTGCACGCCACACGAAAGAAGAAGAAGACGGGGATGAACGGCCTGTTTCCATGCAGCATTTCTCCATAACCCCATCCGGTTCCAGCTCTCCCACACTAACATTTTACAATCCGTATGTTCCCAGGCTGAATAAGACTCCCTGAAACTGAAGGCTCCATTCAAGCCCAGGATGTGACATGAATACTGTACCACAAGAGCAATAATTACCCAGTTGCCATAGTGACACATGTTATCTTCCACCTGGGACATGTGTTGTTTTTCCCTGAACTCTCGGAAAGGCAATAACACAGCATTTGATATGCTGGGATAAAATTTAAGTTTATTTACAAGTAAGTCAATTATATTGAAGGAAAGCAATACAGCAATAACACAACAGTTTAGTGGCTGATGTAGCTAGGTACGTTAGAGCAATAAACAAGCTACATCTTCAGTCTTCTTCACAGCAGCTATTGTCTAAGTGTCCAGGAGTTCTGATGGAGTATTGCATACACAATGCTGCCTTAAAGCTATACCTTCACCACCAAATATGGGCGGCACGTTGGCGCAAAGGGTTTGCAGCGGCGGAGACCCGGGTTCGATCCCGACTACGGGCGCTGTCTGTACGGAGTTTGCACGTTCTTCCCCTGACCTGCGTGGGTTTCCCCCGAATCTTCGGTTTCCTCCCACACTCTAAAGACTTACAAGTTTGTAGGTTATTTGGCTTGGTGGAAATGTAAGGGCCCGTCCCACTTTCACGACCTAATTCACCAGCTCTGCCGAGTTTGCCCTTGACTCGTACTCGCAGCATGGTCCTCATGAGGTGGTAGGAGGTGGTGGGTAGGTTGTGATGCTAGTCGTAGGTACTGGTGGCATCAAGTAGGTCGGGGCATTATTTCTAGCCTGATGTAAAGGTTTATAGGTTAATTGGATTGGTGTAAGTGTAAATCTTCCCTCGTGTGTGTAGGGTAGTGTTAGTGTGTGGGGATCGATGGCCGGCGCAGACTTGGTGGGCAGAAGGGCCTGTTTCCGCGCTGTATCTCTAAACTAAACTAAACTAACAAACATAGGGAGGCTAAATAGACCTGGAGAATAAATGCTTCTCTATTCCAGATCTGGACCTAAATTCTCTCCAGTCTTTCTCTTTCTCTCTGCCCTTTACCCTAGTTCCTCTTTGAAGCAATTTGCCCGTTAACCCCAACTCCCCCCCAAAACCGTTTCCAATCTTCCGTTCTTTCATTTCAGTAAAATATAAAAATAATCCTTGGTATCTGATTCAAGTCTGCAGAAATAAAATACCAATTATCCTTCAAAAGATCAATGATTTCATTAGTTTCAGTAGAAATCGTTCAAGCACTTTGATCCGACTCAAGCCAAGTGTCGTCAACGGTCTACAGATAGAATGAGCTTCTTCTCAAGGTGTTGCTGGTGAAACTCATTTATTTTTTAATGTGAATCCTTTCTCCACTTCCAGACCGCAAGATGTTTGGAGATGAACGAGGAAGTGGTACAGAAACATAGAAAATAGGTGCAGGAGTCAGCACCGCCCTTCAATATGACCATGGCTGATCATCCTAAATCAGTTTAGGCTTCAACCAGCATCTGCAGTTCCTTGTTTAACATACCTAGGTGATAAATCTTGTTCACCATCAATTGTTCAATCAACGTGTACTAAAAGAGGATGGAAATGATAATTTGACAATTGTCTACCGGCATCAGAAACCCAGGTACAGTCCTGACCTCAGATGCTGCCTGTGTGGAGTTTGCACCAACATTCAATTTAAAAAGGTGCCTGATTTAGTTTAGATGTTTAAGAAAGAAGTGCAGATGCTGGAAAAATCGTAGGTAGACAAATAGCTGGAGAAACTCAGCAGGTGAGGCAGCGTCTATGGAGCAAAGGAATGGGTGACGTTTCGGGTCGGGACCCTTCTGCAGACTAGTTTAGATAGAGACACGGTGTGAAAACAGGTCCTTCGACCCGTCGAGTCCCTGCTGGGGCGGGAGATTGCAACCTTCACGTGGTCATGGGGAAAACAAATGGTCGGCACGGACTGGAAGGGCCGAGAGGGCCTGTTTCCGTGCTGTAATTGTTATATGGTTATATGGTTATATGGTCCGCCCTGTTTCGACGAATGCAATCAACCCGGCGTGCACAATCAAATGAGATCAAATAGAACAAGTTGTCCGACAACTTTAGGCTGTGCACACCATACGCAAGAAGAAGTCCATGTTGACTTGTTCACAACTTGAGTCCATGTGAGTTTGGGTTGGGCGTCCATTCTCCAACTACTTCCTTGCAGGAGATTGTCCAAGCCGCTGAGGTTGTCCTCCCGTTCCGACGTCGGAGTTCCATCATCCTGGCGAGCGGGTCTGAGCGGCGGGGGACTGCAGAGGGCTCAGGAGAACATCAAGAACATCAGAGGAAGAGGACTGAACTTTGGTGCCTTCCCTCACAGTGGGAAACTTTGATTCTGCTGTGTGGGGATGTTTTATGTTGGAGTCTATCGTGTGTTGTGTTCATTTTTTATTTGTATGGCCGTATGGTGACCACACATTTCACTGGACCAACTGGTACATGTGACAAATAAATGTCTCTTGTACCTTGTATCAAATCTGACGGTGGACCAACTCAAGACATGGCTACAGTTTCAGAAGACTTCAGCAAATTTGACGCTCTAAAGGATATATCCAAAAACTTTGCACATATGCCAAAGGGTTTCATAATTTTTAGAAACACATCAAAACAGAAGGCAGTTTCCTCTGGGACCTTTGAATATGAGATATAGAAATGAATCAAATACGATGGAACATCTCCACCTTGGAGGACTTCCACCAGTGTCCTTATAAACCAGAGGTTCCTCATCACCAAGTACTGCTTAATGGCCCAGAGCTTCAAGTGCCAATTAAGTAAATGGGGATCGGCAGAGAGGAGAAGGTTGATAACTCTTAATTATTTTCTAAGTGGAGACGGGTAAGAAATGGAGGATTACGTTCAAAGTAGAAGGGAGGACTCGTGGGATTTGAAAGCAAAAAGCAGAAGCAAGCAAGAGGAAGATTATAAGCAGTTGAGCAGCCCGATGGTATGCCATTAATATGAAAGTCACAAACTGCACCTTTTTTTTTAATGAGAGAGCCACTTACAGAGGAGGTTAGAAACTTTTTGGAATGTTATGTTAATCCAAAACGCAAAGAGGGCATTTTGTGATGGGGCTGTCCAATTTCAAAACCTAGCACTTTCCCTGGAGCCTTGTAAGTGTGGTTCCTTTTCTAACAAATGCCTCATTTCCTTTTGAAAGTTATGTATCCACACTCCTCTAGACGAGGTTCCAAAATGTCAGTAAGTGAAAACAAGTTCTCCTCTTCGTTCTAATTACCAATTTTTGTAACTTTGGCCCTTCTGGTTGTTTCTCCCATGGAAAGGGCACAGACCATCGAGCCTTAGACAAAACCCCCCTGACAGTCCTATTCACAAGTGGAGACGTTGGGTGCGGAGAAGGTCTGCCACAATGCAGCCTAGACCTTTGGTTTGGGAACTGCTCTGCCCAGGACAAGAAGGCTCTGCGTTCGGCCGAACGCACTATGGGAACTTCACTCGCCCCTCTGCAGGAACTATACATCAGGAGGTGCAACTCCAGAGCCAACAAGATCATGGGAGACCCCTTCCTCCCCTGCAACGGACTGTTCCAGCTGCTACGGTCAGGCAAACGCCTCCGTTGCCATGCTGTGAGAACGGAGAGGATGAGAAGGAGTTTCTTCCCAGAGGCCATTAGGACTGTAAACTCCTATCTCACCAGGGACTAACTTTACTGTACCACTCTACTGTTTTTTTCAAAATTGCCATTCTACTGTTTTTTTTTCCTTTTCCCCTCCTCCCACAATATGTAATATGTAAAATAATATATTATTCTGTCCCATTCTGTTTGTAGTTTCTTTGTGTGTCTGTTTTACGCACAAAGTCCGCGAGCATGGCCACTTTTCATTTCACTACACATCTCGTATGTGTATGTGACGAATAAACTTGACTTGACTTGACTAGAGCGAAGGTAGACACAAAATGCTGGAGTAACTCAGCGGGACAGGCAGCATCTCTGGAGAGAAGGAATGGGTGACGTTTCGGGACGAGGCCCTTCTTCAGACTCTTTGGACTGTGGACTAGAGCTTTTCAGCCACAAGAAGTTAGATAGACTCGGATTGTTTTTTCTGAAATGTTGGAGGTTGAGAGAAGACTTGGTCCTTGGTTCTTGGTCCTCCAAAATATTCCAAATGGAATTTCAACAGGAGGTGGCGGAGAGTGGGCTTAAGCAAAAAAGGATTCTTGGAGAAGAAGAACGACCTTAAATGTAGTTGCTTCTGGTTGAGTAACTTGATAAAAATGTACAAAATGATGAGCGGTATGGATGGGGTAGACATTCACAGCCTTTTTCCCAGGGAGTAATTGTCCAGCACTAGAGGGCACAGCTATAAGGTGAGAGGGGGAAAGTGGAGTGGAGATTTATTTACACAAAGACTAGTGGGGACCTGGAACCCACTGCCAGGAGCGGTGGTGGAGACAATAGACGATAGACAATAGGTGCAGGAGGAGGCCATTCAGCCCTTCGAGCCAGCATCGTCATTCAACTTGATCATGGCTGATCATCCCCAATCAGTACCCCGTTCCTGCCTTCTCCCCATATCCTCTGACTCCACTATCTTTAAGAGTTCTCTCTAGATCTCTCTTGAAAGCATCCAGAGAACCTGCCTCCACCGCCCTCTGAGGCAGAGAATTCCACAGACTCACAACTCTCTGTGAGAAAAAGTGTTTCCTCGTCTCCGTTCTAAATGGCTTACCCCTTATTCTTAAACTGTGTGTGGCCCCTGGTTCTGGACACCCCCAACATCGGGAACATGTTTCCTGCCTCTAACGTGTTCAAACCCTTAACAATCTTATATGTTTCAATAAGAACCCCTCTCATCCTTCTAAACTCCAGAGTGTACAAGCCCAGCCGCTCCATTCTCTCAGCATATGACAGTCCCGCCATCCCGGGAATTAACCTTGTAAACCTACGCTGGGCTCCCTCAATAGCAGATATGAGAGTGGTGTTTAAGAGGCATCTAGATAGGCACATGGAAGAGGGATATGGATCATGTGCAGGCAGATGAGATCAGTTTAACTTGTCATCATGTTTGGCACAAACATCTTGGGTCAAAGGGTTCCGGTGCTGTACTGTTCTGTTGAATGTTACTCCCCTCACTTGACCAACATCACCCCTTTCATTCTCCCACACCCAGCCTCTCCCCCTCCCCTCCCATACACACACACATGCCAAGGCAACTTACAGTAGCTAATTAACCCACCAGGCTGCATGTCATTGGGATGTGGGAGAAAACCCGAGCACACTGGGGAAACACCCAAAGTCTCCTGTACGCCGTTTGTTTTTTCCCCACGTCACCTGCGTGTGTTTTCTCTGGATGCTCTGGATTTCTCCCACACTCCAAAGAAGTGCAGGTTTGTAGGCTAATTGGTCTCAGCAAATTTGTCCAAAAAAATTTAAATAATTTTTTAAAATTAGAAGTCATATACAATTGGGTACATTAGGATTAATATAATACATTTTCATATACAGCTTCTGTCTTTGAATTTAATAATAAAAAAAGTAATATAAGCAAAAAGAGAGACAAAGAAAGGTAGGTAAAGTGGTGAAAGTGATAGTTTGTGAAAAGTATAAGAAAAAGAGAGAAAGAGGAGAGATATAAAAAAAAGGATAATAAAAGGAGGTAAATGGAAGGGATATACCTACTTTGTATCTTTGCGCACCCATCACCCGGTTCTGAAACTGTTTATTTTCCAGATTATGTTGCACCATATGCTTGTAATAAATCGATAAAGGGAGACCAAATCTTTAAGAATTGGTCTGATTTGCCTGCTAAGTACGAATCTCATATCTTCTAGGTGTAACAATTCAGACATGTTTGAAATCCATTTTAGGCGTCGGTGTTGGTGCATTTTTCTAGAATTTTAATATATGTTTTTTTGCCGTTATTAAGCCATAGTTAAGCAAACTCTCTTGGAACGAAGTCAGCTCACAGCCGGTCTCCGTTGTTCCAAAAATAATCAGTTCTGCGTTGGGGTTCATTTCTGTTTTAAATACTTTTGTAAAAATTTAGAAAGTTTCATTCCAAAACTTGGAATTTTATGCAAAAGACAAAAGAGTGTGCAATAGTTGCATCTTGAGATAGGCATTTATCACAGATGGGTGAGACATTTGGAAATATTTTATTCAATTCTATTTTTGAGTAATATAATCTATGTAAAATTTTAAATTGAATTAAGGTATGTCTTACATTTATCAAGCATTTATGTACACATAGCAAAATTTTATTCCATCTGTCTTTCGAGATATTTATAGATAATTCTTGTTCCCACAAATTTGTAAATTGTCCCCAGTGTGTGCAGGACAGTGTTAATGTGCGGGGGTCAAGGTGGGTACTGTATCTCTAAACTGGGTAAAAAACGAACAGAAAGGTGGTGATTTTCATTGAAATTCCCGGAAAAAGATGGAATGGAATACTTTAACTAGAGCAGTCAGAACATGAGGTTCTAGGTCCAACATAATCTCTGAGAGATACACAGGTACCAGAGGCTGGAAAGATTCAGGCATTGACAGATTTGATAAGAAAGTAAAGTTGTAATAAGATGTACATACTTGAATGTTTGCAATGTTACAGATAAGACGTTGTATTTAGAAGCTACTGAGGCCTTGGGCACCAGCTTTGTGAAGGGGAGTATCAGAACACACAGCTCAGTTTACAACCCAAAGTCTTAAACTAATGTATAAGGGTTTAGAGTGGGGGGAAAAGACAACCCAAAGTCTTAAACTAATGGACAAGGGTTTAGAGTGTGGGGAAAAGACACCGCAAAGTCTTAAACTAATGTACAAGGGTTTAGAGTGCGGAGAAAATACAACCCAAAGTCTTAAACTAATGTATAAGGGTTTAGAGTGGGGGGAAAAGACACCCCAAAGTCTTAAACTAATGGACAAGGGTTTAGAGTGCGGGGAAAAGATGGAATCAGACTTTGACTCAGGCCTTCAACATACATAGATACAAAGTGCTGGAGTAACTCAGCGGGTCAGGCAGCATCTCTGGAGAAAAGGAGTAGGTGATGTATCAGGTTGAGACCTTTCTTCAGACTCTTCTTCACCTTAAACTGCTGAAATAGTAGGGAATTAATTGAATTTGTGAGAGGTAAACCAGACACTAAATTAACCAGGGTAGAAAATACTACTGTACTGTGTAGGAAGGAATTGCAGTTGCTGGTTTGCATCGAAGATAGACACAAAATGCTGGAGTAACTATTCTTAGAATTAAAGGGAAGCCATTTAAGAATGAGGTGAGAAAAAACATTTTTCACCCAGAGAGTTGTGAATTTGTGGAATTCCCTGCCACTGAGGGCAGTGGAGGCCAAGTCACTGGACGGATTTAAGAGAGAGTTAGATAGAGCTCTAGGGGCTAGTGGAGTCAAGGGATATGGGGAGAAGGCAGGCACGGGTTATTGATAGGGACGATCAGCCATGATCACAATGAATGGCGGTGCTGGCTCGATGGGGCGAATGGCCTCCTCCTGCACCTATTTTCTTGTTTCTATGTTAACTCAGAGGGACAGGCAGCATCTCTGGTGAGAAGAAATGGGTGACGTATCGGGTCAAGCTACAGCAGCCATGATTGAATGGCGGAGCAGACTTGATGGGCCTAATGGCCTAATTCTACTCCTAATTCTGAAGATCCACTGGGTGGTGCCAGAAATGGCTGCCTCGCCACCAGTCTGTCTGTCCCTTCCATCCTTGTGTTAAATGTACTGTGCGTTTTTAGTTTCTCTAGCTTGTTTTATGTTGGGGGCGGTGGGGGGGAAACTTTTTCTAATCGCTTACCTCGACAGAGATGTGGTTTTTTTCCGTATCGCATCTCTGTCCGCACTGCGGCCTAACATCGAGGAGTTGGCGGCCTTTGCTGGAGACCGGTTTTGAGAGCTCCACCGCGGGTGCCTGTGGACTTACCATCACGGAGCCAGTGATCCCTTTGCCAGGGATCGACCGCTGAGCTCCAACCGTGGGTGCGCGGAAACAGGCCCTTCGGCCCACCGAGTCTGTGCCGACCAGCGATCCCAGTACACTTACACTAGGGACAATTTACATTTATACTAAGCCAATTAACTTGTGTAGGAGTGAACCGGAGCACCCGGAGAAAACCCACGCAGGTCACAGGGAGAATGTACATACTCCGTACAGACTTACACCTGTAGTCAGGATCGAACCCGGGTCTCTGGTGCTGAAGGGCAGCCACTCTACCACTGCGCCACCGTGCCTCCAAACAGCCATAATATGCAATGATCACATAAATGGGATTTGGTGCATAATCCAGAATTAATGAAAGCTTGAATACTTTATTGACACGTGTGACAAAAGAATAAGGGGTAAGCCAATTAGAATGGAGATGAGGAAAAACTTTATCACACAAAGAGTTGTGAGTGTGTGGAATTCTCTGCCTCAGAGGGCGGTGGACGCCAATTCTCTGGATGCTTTCAGGAGAGAGTTAGATAAAGATAGCGGAGTCAAGGGATATGGGGAGAAGGCAGGAACGGGGTACCGATTGTGGATGATCAGCTATGATCACGGTGAATGGCGGTGCTGGCTCGAAGGTATGCAAACAGTCATCACATAAAGAGCACTGACCATGTTTCAATGTTACCCCCACGCCGGATTCCCCTTTCTTCTCCCCCCCCACCCCCCCCCCCCCCCCTTCGCGGCCATTCTCCCATGCTGGGTCCTATAGATTCCTATAGATCCTATAGATTTATCCTTCTCTGCTGGGCTTGCAGAAACCTAAGCACCAGAGTAGAGATATTTAAAACAATTGGCAGCTTCAATACAATGAGAGCAAACTTCAAGGAATTATTGAAGTGGTAATACAGGTAAATTATGGTAATTATCCAATAATGGCCCGAAGGCATGAAGGACTGTATTTGAATACATAAATTCCAAGCCCAAATCTGAATGGGGTGGCACGGTGGCGCAGCGGTAGAGTTGCTGCCTCACAGCGCCAGAGATCCGGGTTCGATCCCGACTACGGGTGCTGTCTGTACGGAGTTTGTATGTTTGCCCCGTGACCTCGTGGGTTTTCCCTTGGTGCTCCGGTCTCCTCCCACACTCCAAAGACGTGCAGGTTTGTAGGTCACTTGGCTTCTGTATAATTGTAAATTGAGCCTAGTGCGTGTAGGATAGTGTTAGTGTGCAGGCATCGCTGGTCATTGCATCTCAAGGTTTTTTGGTGGCACAGCAGTAGAGTTGCTTCCTTGCAGTGCCAGAGACTCAGGTTTGATCCTGACCACGGATCTGTCTGTACAAAGTTTGCGCTTCCCACTGTGACCGCGCGGGTTTTTCCCGGGTGCTTTGGTTTCTTCCCACACTACCAAAGACGTGCAGGTTTATAGGGTAATTGGCTTGGTATAATTGTAAATTGAGCCAAGTGTGTGTAGGATAGTGTTAGTGTGCGGGGATCGCTGGTCGGCGCGGACTCGGTGGGCCGAAGGGCCTGTTTCCGCGCTGTTTCTCTAAAGTAAAATCTTGAAGGGGACAAGGAAGTTGCTACATGGAGGAAGATAGTTATTCACTCTGCCATGGTTGTTATTATTGGTTACCAAGCATTCATCCACTCTGAACCAAGGTCTCCTAGGGTTTAGCTAACCCCTGTCACTCACTGCCCTGGAATGTGGTGACATCTGCAGTGAAAATGATCCGAAACCCACAGTTTAATTGCAGCGGACCAGAGTTTTGCTTTAATTGCACTATCCCTTTACCTGACTGATTGGCCCGGGACCAATAAGTAACCTGAGCCACTTTTTCTTCTTTCGCTGCCTATAGTTATTTTAAAATGTAAATCAGCTGTCAGCTGCTGTATTGTTAAAAACAGAAATGTGAAACTAATCTATTAATAGAATCTGCAGCTCGGGTGCGAATGACGCGAGGAGAAATCATCCTTTTCATATCATTCAGCTCGCTGCTTCTTCCAGTCTGTCTTCTCACTTCAAACACTTGCAGCTTGAAGAACGGACAAAGGTATTGGGCCGGGCTAGGTGTGACAGGGAACCTTCAGCTTGGAGGCTGCACTTGTGCATGAAGTTGGACTAAGTTTAGTTTAGTTTAGTTTAGTTAAGTTTAGACATACAGCAGGGAATCAGACCCTTTGTCCCCCCGAGTCCGTGCTGGCCAGCGATTCCCGCACATTAACACCATCGTACACACACTAGGGCCAATTTACACTTATACCAAGCCAATTAACCTACAAACCTGTACGTCTTTGGAGTGTGGGAGAAAACTGAAGATCTCAGAGAAAACCCACTCAGGTCACGGGGAGAACGTACAAACTCCATACAGACAGCACCCATAGTCGGGATCAAACCCGGGTCTCCAGCGCTGAGAGCGCTGTAAGCCAGCAACTCTACCGCTGCGCCACCGTGGCCGGCCAAGTTGGTCCAAAGACGGGTCTCGACCTGAACATCATCCATTCTTTTTTTCTTCGAAGATGCTGCCTGTCCAGCTGACTTACTCCAGCTTTTAATGTCTACCTTCTTCTTGAAGTTGGAGATCCACTGCATGCATTCAAGAGAGAGTTAGATATAGCTCTTAGGGCTAATGGAATCGGGATGGTCAATGGTCAATGGTTCAATGGTTCAATGGTCAATGGTCAATGGTTCAATGTTCAATGGTTCAATGGTCAATGGTCAATGGTCAATGGTCAATGGTCAATGGTCAATGGTCAATGGTCAATGGTTCAATGGTTCAATGGTCAATGGTTCACAATGGTTCAATGGTCAATGGTCAATGGTCAATGGTCAATGGTTCAATGGTTCAATGGTTCAATGGTCAATGGTTCAATGGATCAATGTCAATGTTCATCAAGCTGGAAAGGGTGCAGAGAAGTTACGAGGATGTTGCCAGACTCAAGGGCCTGAATGGTTGCAGGCTAGGTCTGTATGAGTCAGGTGGATGAGGGGTGATGTACAAATCATTGGAGGAATAGATCGATGGAGGAATAGATGCACAGAGCCTCTTGCCCAGAGTAGGGGAATCAAAGACGTGATAGGTTTAAGGAGAGGGGGGAAGATTTAATAGGAACCTGAGGGGTAATTTTTTTCACACAAAGATTGTTTGTGTATGGAATGTGTTACTGGAGGAGGTAGTTAACAAGGTAGTTAACTATCGCAATGTTTACGAAACATTTAGACAGGTAGATGGATAGGACAGGTTTAGAGGAATGTAGGGCAGGTGGGACTGGTGTGGATGGAACATGTTGACTGGTGTGGGCAAGGTGGGCCAAAAGGCCTGTTTCCACACTGTATGACTTTATGACATCTCCCCTCTTATCCTTCTTCCAGTCATGTGAAATCTATAATACCCAGTCCCATTCAAATCCTCTGCACTTTCAGGGAGTGTGTATGTGACTGTATGGATATTTAGTCTCACTGCGTCTTGTGTCTTATCACCAGCCAACAATTTGCCTTCAATTCCTTTTCTCGACTTAGGTTCCATTTATCCATTACAATATCATTCATCTCTCTCTCTCAACCACTTCAGAATTCATCTCCTCTTATGCCTCCACTTTTAAGACCTGTGTAAAGTATTTATTAAACATCCACACCATTCTTTAATGGTCCTCTATAAATTGATAATTTCCTCCTCTCTGAGGTCCAACCTTGCGTTTTAACAATTCCATTCTTGCTGAATTACTTTTCATTTTTAATACTTCACATTTTCCATTGATACTTGTCCTGCTCTTAACCCTCTGAGTATACCCAGCCTTTAGAATAATAATAATGCTAAATATCTAAAGACCTTACAAGCCCTCTCGCTCAATTGTTTATTTATGATCTCCATCCTCAAACGAGAGGCGGATTTCCTTGCGTCGACACAAAATGCTGGAGTAACTCAGCGGGACGGGCAGCATCTCTGGAGAGAAGGAATGGGGGACGTTTTGGGTCGAGACCCTTCTTCAGACCGAGAGTTGGGGGAAAGTGAAACGAGAGATATAGACGGTGATGTGGAGAGATGTTGAACAAATAAATGAAAGAGATTCAAAAAAGTGACGATGATAAAGGAAATAGGCCATTGGTAGCTGTGAGCTAGGTGAAAATGAGTTACAGGCAATGAGACCCAACAGGCTGCCTGAAACGGCTTGGGTGGGGGGGGGAGGGGAGGACTGAGAGTTCATAAGTTAATGTGAAAGGAGCAGAATTAGGCCATTCGGCCCATCAAGTCTACACAACCATTCAATCATGGCTAATCTACCTCTCCCTCCAAACGCCATTCCTCTGCTTTCTCCCCATAACCCCTGACATTCACCAGATCAAGGGTTATTTGAAGTTAGAGAAATCAATGTTCATACTGCTGGGTGTGTCCATTATGCTCCAATCCACTCCCTTTGCTGTGTCATTGTTAAAAGTGCATTTCCTTCCACTTCACTTCAGCTCACTTTAGATTCCACACTAATGCAGGCTGGCTGGCTGCCCCTGCCTTGGTTGATACTGCATTTATCACTCAGCCAGCACTGTCACAACGGATTCACCAGCCTTCCGTCTCGCCGCTCGCTCTGGAACCTTGCTGTGTGCAAATTGGTCACCAGCTTCCCTCTGTAACTAGACGCCAATGATAATGTTATCTCTCACAATGTACTTTGGGAGACCGCGAGAATGAGAAAGGAGTTTAGTTTAGTTTCGTTTAGAGATACAGAATGGAAACAGGCCCTTCGGCCCACCGAGTCCGCACTGACCAACGATCCCCGTACATTAACACTATCCTGTACACACTGGGGACATATATATTTTACATTTATACTGGGTCTCTGTTTACTATAGTTTAGTTTAGAGATACAGTGTGGAAACAGGCCCACAGGCGTATTGAGTCCACACTGTCTAGTATTCATGCAAATACTAATTCTATACTACACTCTAGGGACAATTTACAGAAGGCAATTAAGCTACAAACTCGAACGTCTTTGGCATGTGGGAATGAACCCGAGCTCCCAGAGAAAACCCGCGCATTCGCAGGGTGAGCGTGCAAACTCCGTGCAGGCAGCACCCGAGGTCAGGATTAAACCTGGACCTCTGGAAACAAGGCACGCGGTCACGGTGAGAAGGTGTAAAGTCGGCACAGACAACACCGGAGGTCAGGATCGACCCTAGTCTCAGAAGAAAACTCATGTGGTCACAGAGAGAGAGCGCGCGACCTCCACGCAGACAGCACCCAAGGTCAGCACCGAACCCGGGTCTCCGGCACTGCGAGGCAGCAACTCTACCGCTTAACGGCGAGTTCCGATCGACTATCGGCAACAGCAAACCTCTTGGAAACCCCTTCCATAGAAACATAGAAATTAGGTGAACAGCGGCGGTAGAGCAAGTGGACTTTGCGAGGTGGTGTGCTAGAGTATTCAATGGATAGAGATATTCTTAAGGCAGAAATAGATAGATTCTTGATTAGTACGGGTGTCAGGGGTTATGGGGAGAAGGCAGGAGAATGGGGTTAGGAGGGAGAGATAGATCAGCCATGATTGAATGGCGGAGTAGACTTGATGGGCCGAATGGCCTAATTCTGCTTCTATCGCTTATGAACTAATGAATTCATAATGCTTGTACCGAGCATAATGTCAAGACCAACTCTTATTATCTATTTTCACCCAGCGAGTTGTGAATTTGTTGAATTCACTGCCTTAGAAGGCAGTGGAAGCTGATTCACTAGATGCATTCAAAAGAGAGTTAGATAGAGCTCTTAGGGCTAACGGAGTCAGGGGATGAGGGGAGAAGGCAGGAACGGAGTATTGAATGTGGATGATCAACCATGATCACATTGAATGGCAGTGTTGGCTCGAAGGGCCGAATGGCCTACCTCTGAACCTATTGTCTATGTTTCTATTTTATTTGCCTTTATTTTCTCCATATTTCTCCAGTCCCTGTATATCCATGTGCCTATCCAAGTCTCTTAAATGCCATTAACATATCTGCCTCCACCATGATTGAATAGAAACATAGAAACATAGACAATAGGTGCAGGAGTAGGCCATGCGGCCCTTCGAGCCTGCACCGCCATTCAATATGATCATGGCTGATCATCCAACTCAGTATCCCGTACCTGCCTTCTCTCCATACCCCCTGATCCCTTTAGCCACAAGGGCCACATCTAACTCCCTCTTAAATATAGCCAATAAACTGGCCTCAACGACCTTCTGTGGAAGATAATTCCAGAGACTCACCACTCTCTGTGTGAAAAATGTTTTTCTCATCTCGGACCTAAAAGATTTCCCCCTTATCCTTAAACTGTGACCCCTTGTTCTGGACTTCCCCAACATCGGGAACAATCTTCCTGCATCTAGCCTGTCCAACCCCTTAAGAATTTTGTTAAAGAAGGAACTGCAGATGCTGGAAAATCGAGGATACACAAAATGCTGGAGAAACTCAGAGGGTACAGCAGCATCTGCTACTGCACCCGCTGAGTTTCTCCAGCATTTTGTGTACCCTTAAGAATTTTGTAAGTTTCTATAAGATCCCCCCTCAATCTTCTAAATTCTAACGAGTACAATCCGAGTCTATCCAGTCTTTCCTCATATGAAAGTCCTGCCATCCCAGGAATCAGTCTGGTGAACCTTCTCTGTACTCCCTCTATGGCAAGAATGGCGGAGTAGACTTGATGGGCCGAATGGCCTAATTCTACTCCTATCGCTTCTGACCTCATGAGTACCGCTCAGCTGTGATTGTGCCGTAGCCAATTAAGCTTTGTGAAAGGGGTTAGGGATTCTGCCTTAGCTGAGTGGTGTGATTAAGGAGCTAATTGATACAGATGCTCTCTGGTAACTTCCCGACGCAAACGCAGTCCTAATGAACACTACACAGCTGCCAGGTAAACCCTGAACACCAACACCTTGCCATCAGAATCACACTGACATTCACTCTACATCTTTATCCCTCCATTATATTAAATTCCAAAACTTCCTTGCAGGTATGCATTATTTATAGTCCGCGGGTACATTATTATATTTTGCTGAATGTTGAAATTACCCTTCACTCGCAAATAATAATCAATTTCCATTTCAGCGATGGCGTGAAGAGGAGGGATGGAAAGGAGAGCGAGATGGAATGTGTGTGGGAAGGAACTGCAGATACTGGTGTTTAAGAAGGAACTGCAGATGCTGGAAAATCGGTACACAAAAATGCTGGAGAAACTCGCCGGGTCGGGCATCATCTATGGAGCAAAGAAAATAGGCAACGTTTCGGGTCGAGACCCTTCTTCAGACGAAGGGTTTCTGAAGAAGGGTTTCGACCTGAAACGTCACCTATTCCTTTGCTCCATAGATGCTGCCTCTCCCGCTGAGTTTCCCCAGCATTTTGGTCTACCTGCAGATACTGGTTCAAGCCAAAGATAGACACAAAATGCTGGAGTGACTCAGTGGGACGGGCAGCATCTCTGGAGAGTGGGAATGGGTGACGCTTCGGGTCGAAACCCTCAGTGTGAAGAAGGGCCTCAACCTGAAACATCACCCAGAGATCCAGAGATGCTGCCTGTCCTGCTGAGTCACTCCAGCATTTTGTGTCTATCTTCAATAATCATACCACTGGGTTGTAAGATGCCCAAACAAAATATAAGATGCTGTTCGTCCAACAGTGCAAGAGGCAGGATTGAAGGCCATCCCTGAGTCTTGTGTTCCTCAGTGAGAAGTGGGAATTGCTGTCCAGGTGGGAGAGTTTGCTCCACTTCGAGTTAGCAGAAAATAATTCCATTTATTTATAGAAAATAGTTCCTCCACTACAGGTGGTCGCTGGTCGGCGCGGACTCGGTGGGCCGAAGGTCGAAGGGTCTGTTTCCACATTGTATCTCTAAATTAAATTAAGTCAATCTGCCTCTCTCTCTCTCTCTTTCCATCAGGCATTTGACTTGCAAAGTATTTCCAGCACATGGTATTCCTATTCAATATTGTGACTGCAAGATTGTTCGATACTCAAAAGCTCCCACAAGTTGACGGCACTTTGCAAGTTAGGAAGTCACGTGTAAGAAAGAAACTTGTGTCCCTACTGACCATATCCATTACGTCTGTTATTATGTATCTTAGTTTTTAGTTTAGTTTACAGATTCAGCGCGGAAACTGGCCCTTCACCCCACCAAGTCCGCGCAGACCAGCGATCCCCGCACACTAACACTATCCTAGGGACAATTTACATTTTTACCAAGCCAATTAACCTACAAACCTGTACGTCTTTGGGCCAAAGGGCCTGTTTCCACACTGTATCTCTATACAAAACCGTTGAATACCCACTGTTCAGGACAATATATAAGGGTCGACACTGTGTCACCACTGGTAGAACAGCTGCCTCACAGATGGAGATTGCAACCTTCACGTGGTCCGCCCTGTTTCAACGAATGCAATCAACCTGGCGTGCCCAATCAGATAAGATCAAATAGATCAAATTGTCCTACAACTTTAGGCTGTGCACACCGTACGCAAGAAGAAGCAGAAGAAGAGACAGATTCTAAGAGAAATACCATTAAACCATTAGACCTTAAGGCACAGGAGCAGAATTAGGCCATTTGGCCCATCAAGGCCCAACAAAACAGGGCTGCTAACAGTTGACCTCAGGACAGGTGGAGAACATAATGGATCTTGTTGGCTGGTTAAGATGTGCTAACGAGGGGGATCTTGCCAGCCCTGTTTTATTCTGGCCTTCTCTATCTTTCAATCTGAAGAAGGGTTGCGACCCAAAACGACACCTATTCCTTCTCTCCAGAGTTGCTGCCTGTCCCGTTGAGTTACGCCAGCATCTTGTGTCTACCTTCGGTGTAAACCAGCATCTGTTCCTTTGTAAGCAAGCTGATTTGTTCCTCGGAGTCACTTGGTTGAATCCTGTTCAACAAATAATTGTCAAACTCTGGCTGGAAGGTCAATAGACGGAATGATTATTCATCGAGCATGACCACTGGCTTTGTGTAGAGGGGTTATAGAGAATTCTCGTCCCTGTTCTTATTGACTTTGAACAAGGAACTAGAAGCTGTCTGCGTGTCTGTTTTGGGATGCTGAACCATGACTAGTTATTGATCTCAGATGTTGCTGACAGCTCCTCTCCAAATAAAGATTGGCAGCCCATTTTGTAATTATCTCAAGGGAAGCCATCAGAGGGAGTTTCCATGCAGTCCCCGAGATATCAACTCCGACTGTGAGGCTCTATAAGGCACTGGTCAGTACTGTGAGCAAATTTGGACCCCCATATCTGAGGAAGGATGTGTTGGCTCTGGAGGGGGTCCAGAGGATGTTTACAAAAATGATCCCAGGAATTAGTGGGTTAACGTATGATGAGCGTTTGACGGCACTGGGCTTGTACTCGCTGGAGTTTAGAAGGTTAAGCGGGACCTTGTTGAAACATACAGAATAATGAAAGCCCTGGATAGTGTGGATGTGGTGAGGCTGTTTCCACTGGTGGGAGAGTCCAGAACCAGAGGGCACAGCCTCAGAATTAAAGGGCGCTCTTTTAGAAAGGAGGTGAGGAGGAACTTCTTTAGTCAGAGATGAGTTAATCTGTGGAACTCATTGCCATAGATGGCTGTGGAGGCCAAGTTAGTAGATGTTCAAGTAGGAACTGCAGATGCTGGAAAATCGAAGGTAGACAAAAATGCTGGAGAAACTCAGCGGGTGCGACAGTATCTATGGAGCAAAGGAAATAGGCAACGTTTCGGGCCTGAAGAAGGGTTTCGGCCCAAAATGTCGCCTATTTCCTTCGCACCATAGATGCTGCCTCACCTGCTGAGTTCCTCCAGCACTTTTGTCTACCCAAGTTAGTAGATATTTTTAAGACAGAGACAGACATATTTGTGATTAGATTGGGTGTCAAAGGATATGGGGAGAAGGGGACAATGGGTTTCAGCCCGAAAACGTTAGCTATTTCCTTCGCTCCATAGATGCTGCTGCACCCGCTGAGTTTCTCCAGCATTTTGTGTACCCAGCACATTGGGATAGGTAGGCAGGGGTGCAGTGAAAAGCTTTTCTGTTGTGTGCTAACCAGTCAACGGAAAGGCAACACACGATTCCAATCGGGCCATTCTCTGTAGGGTAGTGTTAGTGTGTGGGGATTGCTGGTCACCATGGACCCGGTGGACCGAAGGGCCTGTTTCTGTGCTGTACCTCTAAAGTCTAAAGTCTAAATGTGAAAGGCAAGGAAGTCATCCTGAGAAACGGACTAAGAGAAAGGACACGAGTTATTAACAGGAGGTCAATATGGGCATCGAATCAAAATAAAGAATTGAGTTGAAATTTAGCATGCAGTGCATCATTTTTTGACCTGGGACACATGCTGGTGGAAAGATTGATTGTAGATTTGCAGCAACTTAAAAGGAATTGGATAAACATAGAAACATAGAAACATAGAAATTAGTTGCAGGAGTAGGCCATTCAGCCCTTCGAGCCTGCACCGCCATTCAATATGATCATGGCTGATCATCCAACTCAGTATCCTGTACCTGCCTTCTCTCCATACCCTCTGATCCCCTTAGCCACAAGGGCCACATCCAACTCACTCTTAAATATAGCCAATGAACTGGCCTCAACTACCCTCTGTGGCAGAGAGTTCCAGAGACTCACCACTCTCTGTGTGAAAAAAGTCTTTCTCATCTCGGTCTTAAAGGATTTCCCCCTTATCCTTAAGCTGTGACCCCTTGTCCTGGACTTCCCCAACATCGGGAACAATCTTCCTGCATCTAGCCTGTCCAACCCCTTAAGAATTTTTAATAAATATTTGAAAAGAAAAAGTAATTGCCGAGCAATAGGAGAAGAGTAGAGAGAGAGGACAGATGGAATTCTCCGGATAACTCTGTTTACAGTCTGGTATTGTTTTCTCTTTTTGTCCTTTTGCATTCCCCCCCCGCCCCCCGTTTCTTCTGCTCTTGTGACCTATGTATTCAGCCGCGGGACTTTACTTACCATCACCCGGTGGGGTCACAACGTCGGAGGCCTGGGTCACCTCAGCGCAGAGGGAGAACAAGAAGGAAGAGACAAAGACTTTTGCCTTCCATCTCAGTGAGGAGGTGCCTGGTGGACTCACTGTGGTGGATGTTAAACTGTGTTGAGTCTGTGATTTTGTTATTTATTCGATGTTATGAGAGCAGGCTAAGCCATTTAATTGCACTGAAAAGTGCCATGACAATAAAATTGAATCTGAATCTGAATCTATGACGTATGAACATGGACCTATGACTTATGAATGTATGACACTGCCCTTTACAAGGTCTGTTGCTCCCTCTCAACTTTTTCACCCTTTTACCCCCTGCCTTCCTTCCTTCTAAGAAAATAACATCTCTTCACATTTCTCTTTGACTAAGCTCTCTGCCATCTTTTTTAATATCATCTTGATATCAGGTCTTGTTCGGGAATTGCTCCCTTGAAGCCCGTTTTGTTACATTACCGGCACTATATAAATGCAATTTGTCTTTGTTGGCTCTGTTGTGTCAGGGTGTTTCTCTGCCCCTGGCTATGATGCATGGGGAAGGCTCCCAGCTCGACTGAAACATGACCCGCTAAAAATCACCTTCAAATAGACTCCTTGGAGTTATGTCAAAGGAAATTGAAATTGAAATTGAAACTCGCTCCTGGGGGTGGAGTTGGAGTTGGATTCACTGGAGGTTGGTCTTGGAGGGGATGATGCTCCTCAAACTGCGGAGCATCCTGGACAATACAGCTCGTCCCCCCCATGACACACTGGTCAACCTGAGGAGCACCTTCAGCGACAGACTGGTCCCACCAAGATGCAGCACAGAATGCCACAGGAGATCCTTCTTCCCAGTGGCTATCAAACTGTACAACCCCTCCCCCTTCTGTCGTGGGGTAGACTGACTCCCCTCCCCCCCTCCCCAATCTTTGCACATCCCCAATCCTGGACTTTCCACTCATCACTTTAAATTTCATGTTACATGTATCTTGTTGTGTTTTTATGACTGTTGGCAGATAAATAAATCTCTATTGTATCGTATCATGTCATATGTTTTTCTGACATATGCGTGTCCAGCTTCAAGTTTCTGGGCACTCACATCTCAGAGGACCTCACATGGTCCACCAACACCGCTGCGCTGGTCAAAAAGGCACAGCAACGACTGTTCTTCCTAAGAACATTGAAACGGACTGGTCTGCCCCAACAGCTGCTGACGACCTTCTACTGCTGCACCACAGAGAGCATACTAACGTATGGCATCTCTGTGTGGTTTCTCAGCTGCACGGAGGCAGAGAAGAGAGCTCTTCAGAGGACACCGCTACCAGCCTTGGAGGGCATCTACCACACACGGTGCCTCAGGAAGGCCGTCAGCATCAATAACGACTCCTCTCACCGTTGTAATGGACTGTTCAAGCTACTCCCTTCCAGCAGACGTTACAAGGCCTTCTACGCCCGCACCTCCAGACTCAGGAACAGCTTCATCCCCAGAGCTATAGCGGCTCTGAACCGGCCCTGCTGAGTACCCCCCCCAGCCGCATGGACTGTCTCCCTCGGATGGTCACGTTGACACATCTGCACTTTAGTCTGCTTTGACTGTTTTACACGTCTAATGTTCTTTTCACAAACCTTGTTCTCGGGGTATCTAAACCTAAATTTTATTAGTCGTTTAAGTTATGACATTGGATGGAAGTTGCAAACCAAATCTCGTTGCACTTATGTGTGATGACAGTAAAAGATATTATTCATAATATTATTATATAGTAAAGATCCACCTTAAAGCCAGCTCCGGCCTCCAGGCAATTGAATTGAAAGGACCAGAGTTCCTTCTTAGGACCAGCCAATCCATCTCAGAACGCCTCACGTGACTTTTGACACATCCCCAACCAAGAAAATGTGCAGCAATAACAGCACATATCAAAGCTTCAATAAACCATATAGCATCTGTAGAAGTAGCCTGATGGATTATATCTATATTACTAAAAGTCTGATCTTGGCCGCTTTTGGCTCACTGTGGTGTGATTTCCGAAAGAACGCCACCACCTACGGCCATACTTTTTGGCCAGCTCGCTCAGAGCCCCCCTCTGCCTTCCTGGACCAGAGGATTTTTCCCATCGATGAAAGATCAGAGAGATATTAATGTTTTTAAAACATTCTCCATTCTCTCTGCTGCCCCTGCTGGAGGGAGGGGGAGGGACTATAAAACCAGGAAGTGGCGTGCCTCACTCTGCAAGATGGAGGAAGCCAGAGGGTCACGTCTCTCTGAGCTCTGAATACATGTATACTCAACTGTGAGTGCCCTTAATGTGGTTCTATAAATGCTTGCAAAAAGTGTCTCTATTGGTTCTAAAATGCTGCCTGGCCAGAGTGACTGAGCTGCCATCCCAAGAATCCATTCGGCCCACAATGTCCATACTAGCCCTCTGGAAACCAGTCCATTTGATCCACAACACATATACTAGCGCTCCAGAAAGTCCCCCCCCTCTCCCTCCCCCCCCCCACTGTCCAGCAATATTGGAATTGGTGGAGTGGTGGAATATTGCATTGGGGGACCAGCCCTCTCGTGTGAAGCTGGGACTCAACGGGTCCCACTTACTCTAGTTATGTATATATCACAAGGATGTCTTCCAGTGAACTATCGTGAGATCCTGCCTGTAGGATGATCAACAGTAATATTACTTAATGTTACTTATGTCAGCTGTGGCTTATAGGGGGTTATTATAGCAGAGATCAAATTATTCTGGAGCTGCACTGGTCCACTGCAATATTGGGAGAATATTGCAGTTTATTGTCACGTGTACCGAGGTGCAGTGAAAAGCTTTAGTTGCGTGCTAACCCGTCAGCAGGCCCTTCTTCAGACTCAGACTGTGTCTCTCTACTGCCGAGGTGTGGGCTGCTGTGTGAATTTACCAGATTGAACGCATAAACTAATAATTACACTATAACCCAGGTAGATGTGACAATCAAATATCATTGACTCATTGAATCTTTGCGACCTTCAGTTCTACACACCCTGTGTGTCCGCACCAGGAACAGGTGCAGCTTTGTTAGAAAGGAAAGTTGTCTTCATGCTGCTGCTTACAGTACAAGTCTGAAAGGTGATGTCCATCCTATTAATCTGCCTAATAACCCAGCGATATAACTTGGAACTTGGAAAACTTTATTGTCATTCAGACCTTTCGGTCTGAACGAAACTTTGTTGCCTGCAGTCATACATATAGTAAATAACAAAACACACAATAAACACATATTTAGCATCCACCACAGTGAGTTCACCAGACACCTCCTCACTGTGGTGGAAGGCAAAAATCTTGTCTTTGTCTCTTCCCTTCTTCCTCTTCCTCTGCGCTGAGGCGACCCGGGCCTCCGATGTTGTGACCGCACCGGGTGATGTAAATAAGTCCCGCGGGTGAACCGCGCTCCGCGAGCGGGCCGGGTCAACTCCGCGGCCCGGGGCGGCCGAAGCTGCCGAAGCTGCCGCCCTCCAGTCCAGCGGTCGCAGCTGTTGCCGCGGGAGCTCCGGAAAAACAGGTCACCAACCTGTGACCTGCGAGCTCCCGACGATGTTGTCCACTGGGCCCGTGGCCGGGCCTCCTAAGTCGCTGCCGCCGCCACCGCCACCGGAAAGCCGCCACAGCTCCGAGTCGGGCCGCCGGAACGCCTGAACCCGCCGCAGCCCCGAAGTCAGCCAGCCCCGCGCTGGTAAGTCCTGGCTGGCTCTGCCTCCGGAGCCTCGGGTCGGTCGCAGTTAAAGTTGGAGGCCGCCAGCTCCGCGATAGGCCTCAGCGCAGACGGAGACGGAGACGGGGGATACGACAAGAAAAGTCGCGTCCCCCCAAAAGGAAGAGACTAAGAACGTTTCTCCCACCCCTCCCACACACATACACTACATAATAACTCAAACTAACGCTAAAAACAAGACAAGAAAACAACAAATAAAAAGAAAAACAGACGGACTGCAGGCGAGCCGCTGCTGCCAGGGCAACGCCGCCACTCCCAGCAGAGCCGGCCACAATGCATGGTTGGGGTCACTGACTATGTACTTTTAAATATTCAGTAAGTCTCCATTGCAGATTCACTGCGGACCTCTCCATTTCGGGAGAAGATTGCTAACTGGCTCATACATCACCTACAAGACGTAAAGAAAATAGCCTTGATGTTCATTCAGTTTTAATGAAGCTTAGGGCCAGTCGAAAGGCTGCCAATTACGCTCTCGTAAATATGTTTTTTTTAACGCTGAAACATCACCCTATTCTGCTGTCCTGGCAATTTTCTCTTCTGCCAAGAAAACTTTTTTTTACATGCGAAGATTATTCTGATGTCCTTGCCCGGAATCTTGTTCGGAAACAATATGAGTTGACAAAACTGCACAGAAACTTTCCTGGTGGCAGCGTTACTGAGATGAGCGGGGGGTTTTGTGGTTTAGTTCAGTTTAGTTCTGTCCAACACATAAGAGTCAAACTTACTTATTGAATAGCAGTCTCCATCTACACCTCTTGTAGCAAGCCTCAGTTCAGTTTGGCGAGGTATGGAGGTACAGTGAAAAGCCTCTGCTGCGTGCTAACTAGTCACGGAAAGCCAACACATGATTACAATCATAGAAACATAGAAACATAGAAAATAGGTGCAGGAGCAGGCCATTCAGCCCTTCGTGCCAGCACTGCCATTCATGGCTGATCGAGCCGTCCATAGTATAGATACATGATAAAGGGAATAACATTTAGTGCATCCAGTAAAGTCCCCCTATCCCAGTTCCACTGACCTCCTGATTAATTTTACTGTGTTAAAGAAGGAACTGCAGATGCTGGAGAATCGAGGGTTACACAAAAAGCTGGAGAAACTCAGCGGGTGCAGCAGCATCTAAGGAGCGAAGGAGATAGGCGACGTTTCGGGTCGAGACCCTTCTTCAGACCTTCTGAAGAAGGGTCTCGACCCGAAACGTCGCCTATCTCCTTCGCTCCTTAGATGCTGCTGCACCCGCTGAGTTTCTCCAGCTTTTTGTGTAACTCCTGATTAATTTTACTGTCTGTATGCCTCGTTGTCACCTTCCCCTCAGCCAACAATGAACCATTCTAGAGGAGCAACCCATACCCGTCCACTGACACCCTCCTCCGCCTAGCAGAGTTGGTCCTCACCCTCAATAACTTCTCTTTTGATTCCTCCCATTTCCTCCAAACACAAGGCGTAGCTATGGGCACACGCATGGGCCCCAGCTACGCTTGCCTCTTTGTTGGGTACGTCGAACAATCCTTGTTCTCGGCGTTCCAGGGCCCCATCCCCGACCTCTACCTCCGTTACATCGACGACTGCTTTGGTGTCACCTCCTGCACCCACACACAACTGACAGACTTCATTCATTTCACCACCAACTTCCATCCGGCACTCAAATACACTTGGACCATTTCCGACACTTCCCTACCATTCCTTGACCTCACCATCTCTATTGCAGGTGATACACTCCTGACCGACATCCACTACAAACCTACTGACTCCCACAGCTACCTGGACTACTCTTCCTCCCACCCTGCTTAATGTAAGGACTCCATCCCCTATTCCCAATTCCTCCGTCTGCGCCGCATCTGCTCCCAGGATGAGGTGTTCCACACCAGGTCATCACAAATGGCCTCATTCTTCAGAGAACGGGGATTCCCCTCCCCCACTATTGATGAGGCTCGCACCAGGGTCTCCTCCATACCCCGTAACACTGCCCTCGCTCCCCATTCCCCCACTCGCAACAAGGGCAGAGTCCCCCTGGTCCTCACCTTTCACCCCACCAGCCGGCAAATACAACATATAGTCCTCCGCCAGTTTCGCCATATCCAACGTGACCCCTCCACTCGCCACATCTTCCCATCTCCCCCCCTGTCTGCCTTCCACAAAGACCGCTCCCTCCGCAACCCCCTTGTCCATTCTTCCCTCCCCTCCCACTCTACCCCTTCCCCGGGCACTTTCCCTTGCAACCGCAAGAAATGCAACACTTGTCCCTTCACCTCCCCCCTCCACTCCTTTCAGGGACCCAAGCAGTCCTTCCAGGTCCGACAGATGTTCACCTGCACCTCCTCCAACCTCATCTACTGCATCCGCTGCTCCAGATGCCAGATGATCTATATCGGTGAGACCAAGCGGAGGCTTGGCGATCGCTTCGCCGAACACCTCCGCTCGGTCCGCAATAACCAACCCGACCTCCCGGTGGCTCAGCACTTCAACTCCCCCTCCCATTCCACATCCGACCTCTCGGTCCTGGGCCTCCTCCACGGCCAGAGTGAGCAACACCGCAAGCTGGAGGAACAGCACCTCATATTCCGCTTGGGGAGTCTGCATCCTTTGGGCTTGAATATTGAATTTTCTCAATTCTGTTAACCCTTGCTGTCCCCTCCCCTTCCCACCTCTCCCTCAGCCCTCGGGCCCTGGCATTCCCTCTATCTCTATCTCCCTCCCCCACCCCAGTCGCACCAGCTTCTGATTTTCACACCACAAACAGCTTACAATGGCTTGTTCCCTTTATCACCGATACTTTTTTGCATATCTTTCACTCATTGTTCCTTATCTCTCCACATCACCGTCTATATCTCTCGTTTCCCTGATCCCTGACCAGTCTGAAGAAGGGTCTCGACCCGAAACGTCGCCTATCTCCTTCGCTCCTTAGATGCTGCTGCACCCGCTGAGTTTCTCCAGCTTTTTGTGTACCAATGAACCATTCTACATTTCTTTGATCATCGTCCCCTTTGATCTGTGTTTTCACACCTTACCCCTCCATACCTCTGTGCCTGCCTCTCCCTTGATGCTTAGTCTGAAAAAGGGTCTCGACCCGAAACGTCACCCATTCCTTCTCTCCAGAGATGCTGCCTGTCCCGCTGAGTTACTCCAGCATTTTGTGTCTTTCTTTGGTGTAAAGCCAGCACCTGCAGTTCCGTCCTACACATTTCTTCAATTCAGTGTCAGGTGTGATGTTTCACAGGGATCAGTAGATTTTGTGCAACCGCAAGAAATGCAACACTTGTCCCTTCACCTCCCCCCTCCACTCCTTTCAGGGACCCAAGCAGTCCTTCCAGGTCCGACAGAGGTTCACCTGCACCTCCTCCAACCTCATCTACTGCATCCGCTGCTCCAGATGCCAGATGATCTATATCGGTGAGACCAAGCGGAGGCTTGGCGATCGCTTCGCCGAACACCTCCGCTCGGTCCGCAATAACCAACCCGACCTCCCGGTGGCTCAGCACTTCAACTCCCCCTCCCATTCCACATCCGACCTCTCGGTCCTGGGCCTCCTCCACGGCCAGAGTGAGCAACACCGCAAGCTGGAGGAACAGCACCTCATATTCCGCTTGGGGAGTCTGCATCCTTTGGGCTTGAATATTGAATTTTCTCAATTCTGTTAACCCTTGCTGTCTCCTCCCCTTCCCACCTCTCCCTCAGCCCTCGGGCCCTGGCATTCCCTCTATCTCTATCTCTCCCCCACCCTAGTCGCACCAGCTTCTCATTTTCACACCACAAACAGCTTACAATGGCTTGTTCCCTTTATCACCGATACTTTTTTGCATATCTTTCACTCATTGTTCCTTATCTCTCCACATCACCGTCTATATCTCTCGTTTCCCTGATCCCTGACCAGTCTGAAGAAGGGTCTCGACCCGAAACGTCGCCTATCTCCTTCGCTCCTTAGATGCTGCTGCACCCGCTGAGTTTCTCCAGCTTTTTGTGTCAGGTGTGATGTTTCACAGGGATCAGTGCTGGGCTCCTGATTGATCTATATGACTGACGATGAGATCACAGGGTGCACAGTATCCGAGATTATTCCCCATTCAAAGCCCAGGCAGAAAAGGAACTGTGAGGAAGGAGCATGCATGGATTCTGCAAAAGAGGTTTGCAAACGGAATGGGAAACTAAACGTGCGGAAATGTGATGTTATTATTATTGGAAAGAAGAACAAAGGAATCTTTAGAGAACTCGCCGAGTATATTGGTGCAGAAGCTTCACTGCAGTTCACTTCATTAGTATTCACTAGAGTTTAGAATGATGAGGGGGGGATCTTATAGAAACATATACAATTATAAAAGGACTGGACAAGCTAGATGCAGGAAAAAATGTTCCCAATGTTGGGCGAGTCCAGAACCAGGGTCTTAGAATAAAGGGGAGATCATTTAAGACTGAGGTGAGAAAAAACCTTTTCACCCAGAGAGTTGTGAATTCATGGAATTCCCTGCCACAGAGGGCAGTGGAGGCCAAGTCACTGGATGGATTTAAGAGAGAGTTAGATAACGCTCTAGGGGCTAGTGGAGTCAAGGGATATGGGGAGAAGGGTGGGTACACAAAAAGCTGGAGAAACTCAGTGGGTGCAGCAGCATCTAAGGAGCGAAGGAGATAAGCGAGACCATTCTTCAGACTGCTACTGGGCAGAAGGCAGGCACGGGTTATTGATAGGGGACAATCAGCCATGATCACAATGAATGGCGGTGCTGGCTCGAAGGGCCAAATGGCCTCCTCCTGCACTTATTTTCCATGTTCCTATGTTTCTAACAACTAATATATTGGTAATATATTAACTGCAGCAGCTTAACATGAAGATTTCACAAGCAAATCGGAGGGGAAATGGCATGATGCTTTTTACCGCAAGAAAGATAGGACTAGAAAGGTAATGACGCCGGCCTTTGGAAGATTGCAGCTCTGTGCAATTTTGCTTGTGCAAAAAGGAATATATTTATTCTGGAGAAAATAATCCATGGATTCATTAAAGAAAATGCATGTGATGGGAAGTTGAGCAGAGATATCCCATATTTATTGGAATGGGAATGGGAAACTGTTTCCTCTGAATCATTTCCTCATGTTTCCTCATGATGTACAACAGGCCATTCGGCCCATCAAGTCTATGTCAGCTCTCAGCTCAAGCCTATCTCAACACCATTGCCCCACTTATGTTACTATAACCTCATCTAATTCACAAGGGTGCTGCACAGTGGCGCAGCGGGTAGAGCTGCTGCCTCACACAGCGCCAAGGACTCAGGTTCAATCCTGACCTCGGATGCTGTCTGTGTGGAGTTTGCACGTTCTCCCTGTGACAGGGTGGGTTTCCTCCGCTTTCCTCCCACATGCCAAAGATTTCGGGATTGGAAACATAGAAACATAGAAATTAGGTGCAGGAGTAGGCCATTCAGCCCTTCGAGCCTGCACCGCCATTCAATATGATCATGGCTGATCATCCAACTCAGTATCCCGTACCTGCCTTCTCTCCATACCCTCTGATCCCCTTAGCCACAAGGGCCACATCCAACTCACTCTTAAATATAGCCAATGAACTGGCCTCAACTACCCTCTGTGGCAGAGAGTTCCAGAGACTCACCACTCTCTGTGTGAAGAAAGTCTTTCTCATCTCGGTCTTAAAGGATTTCCCCCTTATCCTTAAGCTGTGACCCCTTGTCCTGGACTTCCCCAACATCGGGAACAATCTTCCTGCATCTAGCCTGTCCAACCCTTTCGGGATTGTAAGTTGAAGAGAGACACAAAAAGCTGGGAGTAACTCAGCGGGACAGGCAGCATCTCTGGAGAGACGGAATGGGAGGCTGTCGGGTGGAGACCCTTCTTCAGTTTGTAAGTTATGCCCCTGTCCCACTTAGGAAACCTGAACGGAAACCTCTGGAGACTTTGCGCCCCGCCCAAGGTTTCCGTGCGGTTCCCGGAGGTTTTTGTCAGTCTCCCTAATGGTCGAAAGTGGTTTCCGTTTTAAAAATTGATAATTTTTTAGTCGAAGCCGGTTGCGATGCTAGTTGAAGGTGGTTGCCGGAGGACAAAAACCTCCGGGAAACTCCGGGAACCGCACGGAAACCTTGGGCGGGGCGCAAAGTCTCCAGAGGTTTCCGTTCAGGTTTCCTAAGTGGGACAGGGGCATTAGATGGCTGCTGTAAGTTGCGTAATTGTGTGCACGGAGTGGACGAGAAAGTGGGATGACATAGAACTAGTGTGAACGGGTGAACGATGTCGACATGGACTGGGTGGGCCGAAGGGCCTGTCTCTAAACTAAACCATTTTATCTCCCTGTAATCTAATCTAATTCACACGCAACCAAATCCTCAACACAACCAAATCTACTCTTGTCGTTTCCGGGGATCGCCTCGAGGAGGCTTCTGTCATGAGCCCCATCATTGCAGTGATATAACTATATACAAAAATAAATCTCACTGTAGTAGGCCCCCCTCGGTCATGACTGACCATGGGTGATGCATCCTAGTTTGCAGGTGATGTGTGGTCGGATGCAAGCCGGGGCGATGTCATATGGAGGACAGGCTGTTGCCCATGCAGCACGTCCCCCCCTCTCCACGTCGCTGATCGATCCAAAGGAACAGCAGGGCCGTTACAGTTTGGCACCAGCGCCGTCGCAGGAGCTGCCAGAGTGAGGTTGTAGACAACGACAAACTGCCTCAGGGGCTCCGACTCCGGATTTTCTTGAGGTTTACTCCAGGAGCCTTTTCCATGACTGGATATGGCCACAATGCAGTGGAGGTTTTAAATCAGAGTTTTCCCTCTCCTAGATGGACTGCCTTCCCAGGCTGACGAGCCCCATCTGCCCCAGACTCGTGGGGGTGGGAGCGTCTACCTTCCTGTGCAGGTCTACAGCACCTGCCCAC
>CM069166.1:2445014-2455014 GCA_035221665.1 Okamejei kenojei
AGTAAGCCATTTAGAACGGAGACGAGGAAACACTTTTTCCTCACAGAGAGTGGTGAGTCAGTGGAATTCTCTGCCTCAGAGGGCGGTGGAGGCAGGTTCTCTGGATACTTTCAAGAGAGAGCTAGATAGGGCTATTAAAGATAGCGGAGTCAGGGTGATATGGGGAGAAGGCAGGAACGGGGTACTGATTGGGGATGATCAGCCATGATCACATTGAATGGCGGTGCTGGCTCGAAGGGTCGAATGGCCTACTCCTGCACCTATTGTCTATTGTCTACTGTCTAAACCTCTCCCACTTCCTCACAGCAGCCAAGGTTCCTCTTCTCCAACTCTCTCGGATGCTGCATCCTCTCCAATCACTGCCCCGATGCCAGAGCTCACACCTAACATCTTTAATGCAAAAGGAACAATGAATTAATTTGACGATTCAGTATTGATCGTTGCTTTATGAAGCCCTCAACAAGCAAAAATAAAAAATTGCGACTTTGTGTGTGCTATAAATCACCTCCACGCTGCAAGGAGCAAGTTCATCAAATGTCGAACTTCCCCCATTTCACCTCCTCGAGACTTGGCATGGGTTTCTTTCGTTCCGCCAGCACGATGATACACCTCCCCTCCCTCCCTTCCATCCCATCAGGGTACCTCCCCTATGTCCCCAGCTTAAGGAACATACTCATAAACTAACGACGTTACGTCCTGAACTCAGCTTCAGTCTTCTCATCTTCACTCTTCTCTTCTTCACTTATCTCCTCCTGCTATTTTTGAGTCATCTGTTCCTTCTCTTCTTCAGCCTCCGCCTCCCCAACCTTCCCTCCTTCATTCTTCTTTTCCTTTGCTGTCTCTTCTTCAGTCTTCCTTTCCTCCCCTTCCTCAATCTTCCCCAGTCTTATGTTCCTTGATCCATTCTCCTACCTACCTTCTTCTTTTCTCTCGGTCTGCCACCCTCTCTCTTTGTTTGACGATCTCCAATCCTTTGGCACTTCACTTCCCCCTCTACCCTGCCTTGCCCTAGAGTCCTAGAGTAATACAGCGTAATTCGGCCCAACTTGTCCACACCAACTGTGGACAAGTTGGGTTCCCGCTGCACGAGATCCACCTGCCTGCGTTTGGCCCATATCCCTCCAAACCTGTCCTATCCATAGGTAGATAAAAGTGCTGAAGAAAATCAGCGGGTGCAGCAGCATCTATGGAGCGAAGGAAATAGGCAACGTTTCGGACCGAAACCCTTCTTCTCACTTCAATGAGTTCTACCTCACAGAATATCTCTAACCTGTCCTATCCATATACCTGTCTAATTGTTTTTTAAACTTTGTGATAGTCCCTGCCTCAACTAACTCCTCTGGCAGCTCGTTCCATACACCCACCACCCTTTGTGTGAAAGGTTACCGCTCAGATTCCGATTAACTATTTCCCCCTTCACCTTAATTCTCATGTCCTGTTTGGACAACCTCCAATCTAGTAACGTCAAGCTTCTCGCCACGGAGGGACCAAGTTTTGGTCATCGCCAACCTTGGTGATGTCCTGCAAAGTGGAACTGGTCCTTTCACCTTGTTTGCTTGGTAATAAAACACCATCTCGTGTTCTCTGTGGAAGATGCAATCAGGAAACGCATTAATGCAATGGGACTGCTGCAGGCTATGGCTGTTTATCAGAACCACTCTGTTTATTTGCACTGAGAAAAAAGTCTACTTTCTAATTAAAGGAATTAGCATGTGGAAATGAGGTCTAATTAGAATAATTAATCAATACATTATTCATATCAACATTATAAATATACCCTTCAAGTATCTTCAAGGATTAGGTGGTAACTTGCCATCGGACTGGAGGGCAAAAGGGCACACAGTCTGGGACCCAGGAGATACACACACGCATATACACACACGCACACGCACACAATGGGCGAATTCTGCTCCTATCACATGGACTTATGACCTTATGACCCACACACTGCGGCCAATTAACCTACAAACCCACTCATCTTTGGGATGTGTGAGGAGGCCTGAGCACCTGGTGGAAACCCATGTGGTCACAGGGAGAGCGTGTCTCTCGATATCTAATAAAGCTCTCTCAGGTCACCATGCTGCCCTCATTGCTCCCAGCTCAGCCCATCTACTCCTTCAATAACTGAAGTTCACCACCTCAGGCAATACATGGAAACAGGCCCTTCGGCCCAACCAGCCCATTCTGACCAAGGTGCCCCATCTGCACTGGTCCCATCCACTCACATTTGGCCCAAATTCTTTTCAACCTTTCCCTTCCATGCACTTGTCCAAATGTCTTTTAAATGTTGTAATATTATCAGCCTCAACTACTGATGTGTTCAAGAGAGAGTTAGATTTATCTCTTAGGGCTAATGGAATCAAGAGATATGGGGAGAAAGCAGGAACGGGCTACTGGTGTTGGATGATCAGCCGTGATCATATTGAATGCGGTGCTGGCTCGAAGGGCCGAATGGCCTACTCCTGCAGTCACGGTGGTGCAGCGGTAGAGTTGCTGCCTTACAGCAAAATGCAACGCCAGAGACCCGGGTTCGATCCCGACTACGCGTGCTGTCTGTGTGGAGTTTGTACGTTCTCCCCATGGGTGGGTTTTCTCCGAGATCTCCGGTTTCCTCCCACACTCCAAAGACGTGCAGGTTTGTAGGTTAATTGGCTTGGTAAAAATGTAAAATTGTCCAAGTTGGCGAAATGCAGAGTACTGCCCTGCCCACTACAAAATTCAGAAGGTTCAGAAGGTATTTTCTATGTTTCTATGTTTCTATGTTGACCCCCTCTGGCAGCCCCATCCTCTAGTTGAAACACCTCTCCCCTCTTCCAACTTCCCCACTTTACCCCAGGAATTGACTATGGGCATTGTGTATGTAAGAAGGGTTCTGACCCAAAACCTAATCCTTTTCCCCAGGGGCTGCCTGATCTGTTGAGTTATCTTTGTGTCTATCTTTGGAGTGTGTACCAGCTGGAGGAGATGAGGAGAGTGGGATGGGTGGAAGCAATGATAGTCATTCATTTGTTCAACATCTCTCCACATCACCGTCTATATCTCTCGTTTCCCTCTCCCCTGGCTCTCAGTCTGAAGAAGTGTCTCGACACGAAACATCAGCTAATCCTTTTCCTCCAGAGATGTTGCCAGCATTTGGCTCCCAGCGTTTTGTGTCTATCTTCGGTTTAAGCCAGCATTTGCAGTTCCTTCCTACACATTCCCATTCCCATTCTCATTCCCATTCACATTCCCATTCCCATTCAAGGGTGCAGGGGTCACTATGGACAAGACGGATGGTGCTGCATGCCCTTCTATGACCAACTGAGACCTTAATTTGAACCTTGGGTCTGAAGAAGGGTCTCGACCCGAAACGTCGCCTATTTCCTTCGCTCCATAGATGCTGCCTCACCCGCTGAATTTCTCCAGCACTTTTGTCTACCTTAATGTAACATGCCGCTCATAAATCTCTATCCATCAGTTGGTGAATTTGGATGCAATTTCTTGAGTCTTAAGGGAAATGTTAAATCGGTACCATGTTCTGAGATGTTGTTTTTAACCTATTTGGCCCAGAGGTTTTCTGATTAACTTGGGCTATTTATAACAATAACGGTATAACAGCTCCAACTAATGGCTTTGACACCGAAAAACATCTCAATGCTTTTCCCAACGGGATGGCAATCTGTGGCAGAGAGGGTGACAGGATCTGAAGGACAAAGGGGTATGCTTCTGGTGGGAGAAGGAGGACAAATGTAGGGAGGGAGAGTGCGAAGGTGAGGGCATAACGTTAGAAAATAGGAGCTGAGAAGGCCACTCGGCCCCTCAAGCCGGCCCTGCCATCCTACATATCAGGGCTTATCTGCTCCATTTCCTCGAAGATAGACACAAAATGCTGGAGTAACTCAGCAGCACAGGCAGCATCTCTGGAGAGAAGGAATGGGTGACGTTTCAGGTCGAGACCCTGGTCTGAAGAATGGTCTCGACCCAAGACATCATCCATTCCTTCTCTCCAGAGATGCTGCCTGTCCCGCTGAGTAATGCCCCTGTCCCACTTAGGAAACCTGAACGGAAACCTCTGAAGATTTTGCGCCCCGCCCAAGGTTTCCGTGCGGTTCCCGGAGGTTCCCGGAAGTTTTTGTCAGGTTCCAGGAGGTTTCTTCAATTTTTTGAAATAATCGAGGGAACATAGAAGAAGCCGAAACCTTCGGAAACTTTCGACATTAGGGAGACTGACAAAAAACCTCCGGGAACCGCACGGAAACCTTGTGTGGGGCGCAAAGTCTCCAGAGGTTTCCGGTCAGGTTTCCTAAGTAGGACAGGGGCATTACTCCAGCTTTTTGTGTCTATCTTCGGTTTAAACCAGCATCTGCAGTTCCTTCCTTCACACAGCTCCATTTCCCCATTGCCCTCAGTTCACCAATCTTTCAAATCTTTTTCCTTCCTCGCCAGAGATCTAAACTCCAGGGAGGTGCATTCCAGAGATCGACCACGGGCGACAATCAGTGGGAGCCATCACTTGTTGCAATAGAGAGAGTGGTGAATCTGTGGAATTCTCTGCCACAGAAGGTAGTTGAGGCCAGTTCGTTGGCCATATTTAGTTGGATGTGGCCCTTGTGGCTGAAGGGATCAGGGGGTATGGAGAGAAGGCAGGTACAGGATACTGAGTTGGATGATCAGCCATGATCATATTGAATGGCGGTGCAGGTTCGAAGGGCCGAATGGCCTGCTCCTGCACCTAATTTCTATGTTTCTATGTTTCTATGATGGTGGTAGCAGAATTAGCTCCGGATACGTCCAGTTTCCAGCCCCGCAACGTGGACGCTTCTGCTACGGGGCCAGACTGGCGTTTGATGAGATGCCACACTGCCTCATCAATATTGTCCAAGAACCTTGGCCGTTCCATCTTTACACAGATCGTCTGTCATCTAACTTAGATAGTTGATGTAGGATGGTTCAGTTGCCTGATAACAGCTGGGAAGAAACTGTCCCTGAATCTGGAGGTGCGCAGATTTTTCACACTTCTATACCTTTTGTGTGCCTGATTGGAGAGGGGAGAAGAGGGAGCGGCTGGGGTGTGACCCGTCCTTGATTATGCTGCTGGCCTTGCCAAAACAGCGTGAGGCAAAGATCCTATAGTGGAGCGAGATAGACCACTCCTTCTAAAAGCAATGGGCTGACGTGTAGTACGCAACAGAGTGGAACATGGGCCTTTTTTTCATCCATTTCAGTAACCCGACCCGACCCGACCCGATCCGACCCGACCCGATCCGACCCGACCCGATCCGACCCGACCCGACCCGACTCGCAGTGTGATCAACGTTGCAGGGGGAACAGTTTGTGTTAATAAATTAAAATTCTGAAAATGAGGAGAAGATTTTTACCAAATAACTTTTATTTTTACGAGGATGTTTCCGTAACCGGCTTCTGTCTCCTGCACTAGTATCTTTGCTCCGTTACGGGATCTTTGGTGCGGAGACTGAAGTCGGTTACGGAAATGGGGCCGAAAATTACCCTTGAATCTGCCCACGACCGTACCACGTCTTTTTCGTCGAGTGATCTATCTTGCTCGCTAACGGATCTTTGGCGTGAGGTGTAGATGGAATGGAGTGAGGGAAAGGGAGGTTGCTTCGTGCGTTGGGCTGGGCTGGGCTGCGTCCACAATTCGCAGCGATTTCTGGCGGTCTTGGACGGAGCTGTTCCCAAATCGGGCTCCCGCCTCGCGGAGGTGGTTTAGCCAAAATGATGGAGCCGTCACATCGTTAGTGTCAACTCCCGCTGCAGAACAAAGCAGAAATGAGGTGAATAATTTTACCACTGGAACACCAAGCTGACAAATCGCTTTGTGGATCTCCTTGGCTGAATGCAGCTCCTGAATATTGCTTATGTGAATTTGATGAATTGTTCCTTGAATTGTGTGTGAGGTAGTGGGAAGGAGGGGGTGGCAGAGGAGGGGGGGGGGGAGCAGTGTGAAGGGAAGCAACAATAACAGCAGCGTAACTGCAAACAGAGGCTCACCAACTCTTAACCCATTCCTCTCTCCGGATTACCAAAGCCTCAGACTGCTTCACCAAGCCCTTTCGCGGATCTTAGTTTAGCTGTTTAGTGCAGAGATGCAGCATGGAAACAGGCCCTTCTGCCCACTCAGTCCGTGATGACGGTAGACACACAACGCTGGAGTAACTCAGCGGGACAGGCAGCATCTCTGGAGAGAAGGAATGGGTGACGTTTGGGGGCGAGACACTTCTTCAGAGTCCATGACGAACATTGATCGCCCGTTCAAACTGGTTCTATGTTATCCCATTTTCTCATCCACTCCCTACACACTAGGGGGCAATTTACACAGGGTCAATTAACCTACAAACCCGCACGTCTTTTGGATGTGTGAAGAAACCAGATGTTTTGTTTAGTTTAGAGATACAGCGTGAAACAATGAACCACTCAGCCCATCAGATCTTTGCTTCACATCAGTCCCAATCGCCCATTCATTTCCCTGTAACTTATTCTCTTTCCCAATACTTATCGATACCCCCCACATTGATACACCCCAGTTCCAACACCATCTGCCTACAAAGGCTAATTAACAATTGCTAATTAAGCTTATTGACAATAGGTGCAGGAGTAGGCCATTTGGTCCTTCGAGCCAGCACCGCCATTCAATGTGATCATGGCTGATTATCCCCAATCAGTACCCCGTTCCTGCCTTCTCCCCATATCTCCTGACTCCGCTATCTTTAAGAGCCCGATCTACTCTCTCTTGAAAGTAGAGAACTGGCCTCCACCGCCCTCTGAGACACACCACTATCTGTGAGAAAAAAGCATTTCCTCGTCTCCGTTCTAAATGGCTTACCCCTTATTCTTAAACTGTGTGGCCCCAAGTTCTGGACTCCCCCAATATCGGGAACATGTTTCCTGCCTCTATCGTGTCCAAACCCTTAACAATCTTATATGTTTCAACAAGATCCCCTCTCATCCTTCTATATTCCAGAGTGTACAAGCCTAGCCGCTCCTTTCTCTCAGTACATATTTGGGATGTGGGCTTATCCCAGTTCGCCAGAGATGTTGCCTGACCTCAGTTTGGTTTATGGTCATGTGTACTGAGGTACAGTGAAAAGCTTTTGTTGCGTGCTATCCAGTCAGCGGAAAGACAACACATGATTACAATCGAGCCATTTACAGTGTGTAGACACATGATAAGCGAGTAACGTTTAGTGCAAGGTAAAGCCAGAAAAGTCCGATCAAGGATAGTCCGAGGGTCTCCAACGAGGCAGATAGTAGTTCAGCACTGCTCTCTGGTTGTGGTAGGATGATTGCTGAGTTACTCCAGTACTTTGTGTCTTTTTATTTTGTAAACTAGCATCTGCAGTTCCTTGCGCCTTATTTAAGATAGACTTCCTTTCCCTTTGGGCCAAATCTTTGGTCTCCTGACCTAACACCTCCTCACAAGGCTATAGTATTAAATGTTTGGTTAATTGCACTCTGCAGGCATTAAGCTTGCTTCAAGAAATACCTTTCTGACTGCAAATCAATAAATCCTGTATTTGTTGGTGGATGCGGTCCACAAAACATTGGCTGAAGGAATAAGCCGATTCCTCTCCACACCAATAATCATCTTGCTGTGTTTGTACGCGCTGAACCCTCGCGCTCTGTTTAGGTGTAACATTCTGGTAATGAACAGACCCTGAATGAAATATTGGATGTTAATTATCCGAAACCTACTGCTGAAGAGCTGCATCAACAGCATTAAGCAATTATTCCATGGTGGGTTAACACCGAACATGTGTTTTCAGATACTTGAATGGATGGCAGAACAGGAACAGGCATTAATCAAACTTGCTGCAATATCGAGGCAGGAAAAAAAAAGCAGGAGTCCACAGCCATTCTAGATACAAGCCGGGGGGGAAGATCAGTCACGGAGATGGCTCGTGCCCCCGCCGATACATCCATCAGCGGAGACAGCCCTCTCTGAGAACCTGGCAGGTAGCATTTCAAAGAGTTTAAGAAGGAACTGCAGATGCTGGAAAATCGAAGGTAGACAGAGGTGCTGGAGAAACTCAGCGGGTGCAGCAGCATCTATGGAGCGAAGGAAATAGGCAACGTTTCGGGCCGAAACGTTAGCTATTTCCTTTGGGTTTCGGGCAGAAACGTTACCTATTTCCTATGGGTTTCGGGCTGAAACGCTGCCCATTTCCTTCGCTCCATAGATGCTGCCGCACCCGCTGAGTTTCTCCAGTACTTTTGTCTAGCATTTAAAAGTGACTCTATGCTCCTTCCGAGGCCTCGCCCAGTAAATGCACATTTTTTGATGTTTACTACAAATCACAAGAAGATCCCACCAAAAAAAAAATCTCCCGTTCCAATCCGTCATCCCCGTGCAAATTAAACATGGGTTCTTCTTGGTTCTTGGTTACTTGGTCCTCCAAAATACTCCAACTGGAATTGAAACTGGAGGTGGTGAAGGGAGGGGTTTAGCCAGCGAGGGCTGGTTCCACAGCCCAAACACGGTCTGAGTCCACAACCGCTACAGTCTGGTGTCCGCAGTGTGTAACACAAGGATAGCAGGGATCAGTGGTCAGCACGGTCTCGGTGGGCCGAAGGGTCTGTTTCCGCGCTGTCGCTAAACTAAACTAAACTAAACAAAACAACTAGAGTGGGGTCCATGCTACCCACTGGCTACCAACGGCCTGTTTCCTTCATCATCATTACTTTTTTTGTATCATTTCATTCATCTCTCGACATCGCCATCCATGTCTGCCTCGCCAACAGTCTGCCTGTCCCTTTGTTGTTTGTTTGTATGTGTTAAATGCATGTTTTTAGTGTTCTTTAGCTTGTTTTATGTGGGGGGTGAGGGGGGGAGGGGGGGTTGGGGGAAACTTTTTATAATCTCTTACCTCGACGGAGATGCGATTATTGTTTGCGATCCGTGTCGTATCTTCGGTCAAACATCGTGGAGTTGGCGGCCTCTTGCTGGAGGCCGACGTCGGGAGCGCCGGCCGCGAGACGTGCCATCGCGGAGCTCGTGGTCCCTGGCTAGAGACTGACTTCAGGAGCTCCAACCGCAGGAGCTTCGACCGCCCTGATGTGGGGGGGGGGGGGGCTTCCATCGCCCCCAACGCACGGGCTGCGGCAAAATCGACCGCCCCAATGGATGGTTCGACACCCTGACCGCGGGAGAACACAAAGGAAGAAGATTGAACACTTTTGCCTTCCATCACACAGGTGTCCGAGGTTATGGGGAGAAGGCAGGAGAATGGGGTTGAGAGCGAGAGGTAGATCAGCCGTGATTGAATGGCGGAGTAGACTTGAAGGGCTGAATGGCCTAATTCTTCCCCTGTCACTTATGACCTTATGTGAATAGCTTTGCATATAAAGCCAGGTTTTTCCGATGTTTCCCCCCACATAAGTGTGCATCCTTGCTGTAAGAACTCTAAGCCTCAGTAATTCAGTTAGTCAGGAGTACAGTGAATTAAAACACACTGATAAGGAGTAATTGACGCTGAAACTCCTTGAAGATACTGGATTAATATTCCACACACAGTCCCCATCAGTCACTGAGAGAGAGCATCACATTACTGATTTTTTTTTCCTACTGACTCCTGCAGAGAAGTGCGCATTAGAGAGCTCACGGAAAACTGATGGTATATTTAATGAAGGCAGGTTATGCAGGATGAACAGGTCTGGCGGTATTCTCTCCGTGTCCTTTTCATAGAACCTCCGGTCATTTATCTCTGCCTTGCAGTCCGGCGTACTGTCGGCCACAGCTGTCTCTCCCTCAAGGAGACAATCCCTGGGAAAGGCAGAGAGAAAATAAGGGCATTTAATAAATGGACCCAGAGAAGGTGTCACACAGCAGGAGGCCCCATTAGCCTGTTTTCACTCCATAATCAGCATGTCTGATCATCAGTAATTCTTACTAAAAGGCCATCAAATTCTGATGTCTCAGCTGTCTCTGGTCTTCACTGTCGGCTCACGCTGACGAATGTGAGCGGTTTTCTAATTCGCAGCCGCACAAAGTTCCACAAAGCAC
>CM069166.1:2460014-2537514 GCA_035221665.1 Okamejei kenojei
GGTGTAAACCAGTATCTGCAGTTTCCTTCCTGCACATAGAACAGTCCGACACAAGAACAGGCCCTTCGGCCCACAACGTGATGCCAAGTTAAACTGATCTCATCTGCCTGAACGTGACCCAAAGCTCTCCATTCCATACATTGTCTGTCTCTTCAGCGGGGAGTCGAGAACCCGGGGCCACACACAGTTTAAGAATAAGGAGTAAGCCATTTAGAATGGAGACGAGGAAACACTTTTTCTCACAGAGAGTGGTGAGTCTGTGGAATTCTCTGCCTCAGAGGGCGGTGGAGGCCGGTTCTCTGGATGCTTTCAAGAGAGAGCTAGATAGGGCTCTTAAAAATAGCGGAGTCAGGGGATATGGGGAGAAGGCAGGAACGGGGTACTGATTGGGGATGATCAGCCATGATCACATTGAATGGCGGTGCTGTCTCGAAGGGCCGAATGGCCTACTCATGCACGTATTGTCTGTCTATTTATGTCTATCTTCAGTGTAAACCAGCATCTGCAGTTCCTTCCTGCACTAAACTGGCTGCTTTATTCCCTAAATTACAGCAGTGGCTTCTACCTCTAAAGGTTGTGAAACATTTAAGGAACGACTAAAAATTGTAACACGTTTCAGAAATCCAAGTTGGTCTGGCTGTAAACCTGGCTGTTCCTGGTCAGGGTCGCTGCACATTGCGTTTGGTTTATCAATCACCACAGGCTATGTGTGATTCACATTTCACCAGGGATTCTGTATGAACAGGTTGTTACCGTGGCTGCAGTGATTGCTTGCGTAAACGGAACAAGGCAACGGAGTCACAGAGCGAAACACGACATTCTCCTCTGAAGAAGGGTCTCGATCCAAAACGTCACCATTCCCTCTCTCCAGAGATGCTGCCTGTCCCGCTGCGTTACTCCAGCATTTTGTGTCTATCTTCGGTTTAAACCAGCATCTGCAGTTCCTACACACTCTCCATCCAACACTCTTTTAGAAAGGAGGTGAGGAGGAACTTCTTTAATCAGAGTGTAGTAAATCTGTGCAACTCATAGCCATGCGGGGTTGTGGAAGCCAAGTCAGTGGATAATTTTAAGGCAGAGATAGACAAATTCTTGATTAGAACAGGTGTCAAGGGTTAGGGGGACAATAGAATTAGGAAAATGGGATTAGGAGGCAGGGATCAGCCATGATTGAATGGCGGAGTGGACTCGATGGGCTGAATGGCCTAATTTTACTCCTATAACGTATGAACGTGTGAACTCGCTGGGTTCAAAGTCAAAGTCTAAGTCACATTTATTTGTCACATGCACCAATGAAGGCAGAGTGAAATTAATTTGCCACACAGCGATACACCTAAAAAAAGAACATCACTGTCTATATCTCTCATTTCCCTTTTCCCGTGACGTTCGGTCTGGATAAGGGTCTCAGCCCGAAACGTCACCTATTCCTTCTCGCCAGAGATGCTGCCTGACCCGTTGAGTTACTCCAGCTTTTTGTGTCTATCTTCGGTTTAAACCAGCATCTGCAGTTCCTCCCCACACTGAACATTCTACTCTTGTCAGCAGAACTTCTAAATATACCCGAGTAAATCAACATGCCCGGCCCCACCTGTATTGGAATCTTTATTATTAGGTTATTAAAATAAGGTCCCTTAATGAGAATTGTCTTGATACACTTGTAACACTTAAATTATCGAGCTCTCCAGAAGAAGTTGAATTATACCATGCTGCTCTTATTATACATGACCTGTCATTGTAACATCCAGAGAAGGTTCCCTCAGCCAAAGTACTTGATTATCTTTTAGATAAAGTCATAAATCTCAATTTTACACACGGCTTCACCTGTCTCTTCCAGGTCCACGGTGCCTTTTCCAGTCACTCATTGTTATGGTGCATTGAACGTCATCCCACTTTGTTCACTTTCGTTCAGTCATATCCCTGAAGGATGCAGGACCGGGGCGAGAGCGAAAGGGAAGAGCAGGGAGAAGGAAGAAGGAAAGGAATGAGAGGAATGGATCGGGTAGAGTCTCTTGCCCAGAGTAGGGGAATCGAGGACCAGAGGACACAGGTTTAAGGTGAAGGGGAAAAGATTTAATAGGAATCTGAGGGGTAACATTTTCACACAAAGGGTGGTGGGTGTATGGAACAAGCTGCCAGAGGAGGTAGTTGAGGCTGGGACTATCCCAACAACTATCAGAAACAGTTAGGCAGGTACATGTAGAGGACAGGTTTGGGGGGATATGGACCAAGCACAGGCAGGTGGGACTAGTGCAGCTGGGACATGTTTGCCCATTTGGGCAAGTTGGGCCGAAGGGCCTGTTTCCACTCTGCATCACTATGATTGTGTTCTGTGTGACTATGAAGGATTTACATTTCTGGTGACCTTGCAATCACTCACCGCACTACAGTGACTGAATTTCAAGAGTAAATTCTTCCTCCACGAGATGCATTGGGATGTAGAGGCTATCTCACCATCAGTGGAGATGGACTTGCAATGCCTTTGGGAGGACATCACTCGAGTGTGGTGCATACAGGCACAACTCTTCTCTCAGGACACTTGAGACAAGGTTCACACAGAACACCACAAGGAACATTCAGCATCTCTGGAGAGAAAGAATGAAGAAGGGTCTCGAACTGAAACGTCACCCATCCCTTCTCTCCAGAGATGCTGCCTGTCCCGCTGAGTTATTCCAGCACTCCCATCTGGCAAAAGGTATAAAAATGTGAAAACGCACACCACCAGATTCAGAGACTGTTTCTTCCCAGCTGTTATCAGGCAACTGAACCATCCTACCACAACCAGAGAGCAGTGCTGAGCTACTATCTACCTCATTGGTGACACTCGGACTATCCTTGATCGGATTTTACTGGCTTTACCTTGCACTAAACGTTATTCCCTTATCATGTATCTACACACTGTGGACGGTTCGACTGTAATCATGTATTGTCTTTCCGCTGACTGGTTAGCACGCAACAAAAGCTTTTCACTGTACCTCGGTAGACGTGACAATAAACTGAACTGAAACCGAACAATCGAGCCATTTATCGTGTTGATCCAGTGTGGATGTAGGGCTGACAGTAATTAAGCAAGGACCTGCTTTCCGATTCCTAGATCCAACTTGGTGGGTACTGGAAGTGTCACTTTGGAGATCGCTAATCCAGGATTACAAGGGCAGCCGCTCCACTCCGACACCGCTCACCCCACTCAGGTGAGTTGCCAGTGCAGTGGGATGGGCAACACTAGCTTGTCCAACCACTGACGCCACTGCCTCTCTCCCTTTCTACCCTGCCTCTGGGAGCCAGACCCATCCATCCTCGCAACACGTCGCAGTGGAACACAGAACAAGTTCTTAATTACCCAAGGAACGGATGCTTGACTACAGGGCCAAGAACCTTTTCCATTTCCATCGGCAATAATCTGCCACAAATAAATGTCACATGCAATTATTTTTAATGGTGTAGTGATTTGCTTTCTCCCACGTTGCGTTTAGTAATGCCCGGATAAATCGTTGATTCCCAGAAACTACAGGCCAATCTTGAAGGCTGATTACTGTCCTCGCCTGCACGACCCATATCCTAAGATGATGATCCATAATCATAGCTAAAGAGCAGCTGCCTCACAGCGCCAGAGACCCGGGATTGATCCTGACCCTGGGTTCCGTCTGTACGGAGTTTGCACGTTCTCCCTGGGACCAAGTGGGTTTTCCCCGGGTGCTCCGGTTTCCTCCCACACTCCAAAGATTTGCAGGTTCAACACGGACCTTGTCGGCCAAAGGGCCTGTTCTTGTCTCGTACTGTTAGGAGGAAGGCCCCAGTAAATGGTGAATTACAGTAGGGAACCATTAAATGGTGAATTACGGTAGGGCACCAGTAAATGGGGAATTAGGGTAGGGCACCAGTAAATGGGGAATTAGGGAAGGGCACCAGTAAATGGTGAATTAGGGTAGGGCACCAGTAAATGGGGAATTAGGGAAGGGCCCCAGTAAATGGGGAATTAGGGAAGGGCACCAGTAAATGGGGAATTACTGTAGGGCCCCAGTAAATGGGGTAAATCTGAAACATGACAGCGCCACTCCTGTTACAGAAAGCCTGATGGAAAGTAATGACCTGGTTATGGGGAGAAGGCTGGAGAATGGGGTTAGGAGGAAAAGATAGATCAGCCACAATTGAATGGCGGAGTAGACTCGAAGGGCCGAATGGCCTAATTCCGCTCCTCTCAGTTATGAACATATGAACATTGCTCAGCTTTATTGAGTACTAGTGTGCATTAGACAACGTCATACAATGTAGATCCTCATTACTCAGCACTGAAAGACATAAAGTGCTGGAGTACTCAGCGGGTCAGACAGCATCACCAGAGAACATGGATAGGTGACGTTTCAAATCAAGACCTTTCTCGAGTCTAAAGAAGGGTCTTGAACCACAACGTTACCTATCCATGTTCTCCAGAGATGCTGCCTGACCTGTTGAGTTACTCTAACACTTGTGTCTTTTTGTGTATTAACCAGCATCTGTAGTTCTTTGTCTCCATATTACTCAGTATTACTCTGCATTACTGAGCATTAGTCCACATGAATTAACAGTACGCAGCATTGCTTCACATTTTTTAACATTATTCCACATTACTCAGATTGTTTGCCTGTGTTGTTGCCTCTCCACTCTGCACCTGTTCCTTCACAAGCACATGGATCTTCTGCGCTCATATTTCTATATGTTCACAAGTTATAGGAGAAAAATCGGCTTTGCCCAGAGGGCAACCATTTCCCCCACTCCCAGACCCATCAGAACTTTGCACCGACATCAGGTGGGATTATTGTCCCAATTGCCAGCGTAGAATGTCCACAATTTACTTCCACTCTAGCACACTGTATACCATCCACACTGAGTGAGATTCTTCACTGGTTCACAAGTTATAGGAGTAGAATTAGGCCATTCGGCCCATCGAGTCTACTCCGCCAGTCAATCATGGGATCTCTGCCTCTCCACATTCACTATGGCTTTCATTATTCTGTAAGTTTTAATGAGGTCCCCCCTCAGCCTTGTAAATTCTAGTGAGTACAGGCCCAGTGCCGTCAAACGCTCATCATATACTAACCCACTCATTCCTAGAATCATTCTTGTAAACCTCCTCTGGACCCTCTCCAGAGCCAGCACATCCTTCCTCAGATATGGGGCCCAAATTTACTCACAGTTCTCCAAATGCAGTCTGACCAGCTCCTTATCGAGCCTCAGCATTACATCTCTGTGGCTTGGTCAAAGTATTTATTTGATAGGGCGGCACTTTATTTGATGGTGCAGCGGTAGAGTTGCTGCCTCACAGCGCAAGAGACCCGGGTTCGATCCTGACCGGGTGCTGTCTGTACGGAGTTTGTACGTTCTCCCCGTGAGTGCACGGGTTTTCTCAGAGACATACAGGTTTGTAGGTTGATTGGCTTGGTAGAAATGTAAAATTCTCCCAGGTGCGTGTAGGAATGTCGTTAGTGTGTGGGGATCTCTGGCCAATGGGCCGAAGGGCCTGTTTCCCCACTGTATCTCTAAACTAAGCTAAACTAATGAATGTGCTGCGTGAAAAGCCACTGCGTTTTTGCACCGTCCTTGTTTTTTTATTCTGAATAAAGTTTATTTTGGGAGAAAAAAAACGCTCACAATTTGTGCAGAGTTCATCAGAATCAAATTAGACTGCAGACACAGAGCCATGCAGATATATGTGGGATAATTCAAGGCTGGAATTTTTGATTTCTAGCCTAGCGCCAGTTTGTCTGAGAAGCCAAGGGGCATTGTTAAGATCGGCTGGGTCTCTCAGTGATAAACATCAGTGGGAAAGGAAGTGAAAGGCATTCAGCAGAAAAGCACTCACTAATGGATAGAGAGAGCAAATCTCAAAGGAAAGACAGGCCATGAAAGGTGAAGCAATATGATGAAGCTGATGGGCTGGATTGTGTTTATTTCAATGCGAGGGGTATTGAGGAGAAAGTAGACAAACCAGGATTCACAGTTTAATAATAAGGGATCGGCCATTTGGGACTGAGATGAGGAACAACTTTTCCACCCAGAGAGTTGTGAATCTGTGGAATTCTCTGCCACAGAAGACAGTGGAGGCCAATTCATTGGATGTTTTCAAGAGAGAGTTAGATTTAGCTCTTAGGGCTAATGGAATCAAGGGATATGGGGAGAAGGCAGGAACGGGGTACTGATTGGGGATGATCAGCCATGGTCACATTGAATGGCAGTGCTGGCTCGAAGGGCCAAATGGCCTACTCCTGCACCTATTGTCTGTTGTCTATTGTCTATTGACACAAGGTGCTGGAAATGTATCTACATCTTTGGATAAATTCTTTAGATTAAACATCTATTAACTTAGAAGCAAGGAAAGGGTTTTAATTGAAGCTGAATAGATAATGTAACTATGCTAACTGTTCTGTAACATTTCTTTAGATGTTTCTTCAGAACCATGTTCGTGAGAGAGTAGGGCCGTGCTTAAAAGTGCCTCTGCTATTCTAAAGTTAATAAATAATGTGCCTCGACACTTATGAAAGTTAATGATAATGAAAATCTTCAGTAGAGGTTGTGAGATTAAAGGGAGATAATATGCCTTGGGGCAGTAAGGTAGTTTATGCCGATGAAACCTCGCAGAGCACAAGAGCGATTTTAGCTTCTGGCTTTTCGAAATCTTAAAAGCTAATTTTCTTAGAGAATCGAAGACAAATCTCATCAGGTGATAGGAGCAGAATTATGTCATTCAACCCATCAAGTCTACTCCGCCATTCAATCGTGCCTGATCTATCACTCCCTCCAAACCCATTCTCCTGCCTCCTCCCCATAACCCCTGATCACACCTACTAATCGCACTTCCGTATAGAATTCCTCATAATTCCGCTATTTTCCTTTGGTGGCATTCCTGACTCTGGCCCCATATTCCTTGCTCCAGTTCTTGGAACCCAGGATAATCTGCTCCTGTCATGTATGAAATGAACATGACCGTGGGAAGTGGAGAAAGGACTTTTGGGTGGGTATGAAACACCATGACAGCACATGGTTCAAGACCCTGGAGGTCAGGCTCAAAGACCAATCTAGTCTATCTAGTGTAGTCTAGTTTAGTCTAGTCTAGTCTTTAGTCTAGTGTAGCCTAGTTTAGTCTAGTCTAGTCTAGTTTAGTTTAGTATAGTCTAGTCTATCTAGTTTAGTCTAGGCTAGTCTAGTCTATCTAGTTTAGTCTAGTTTAGTCTACTTTAATCTAGTCTAGTTTAGTCTAGTCAGGTTTAGTCTTTAGTCTAGTCTAGTCTAGTTTAGTCTAGTCTAGTCTAGTTTAGTCTAGTCTAGTCTAGTTTAGTCTAGTCTAGTCTAGTCTAGTTTAGTTTAGTCTAGTTTAGTCTAGTCTAGTCTAGTTTGGTCTAGTTTAGTCTAGTTTAGTCTAGTCTAGTTTAGTCTAGTTTAGTCTAGTTTAGTTTAGTTTAGTCTAGTTTAGTGTAGTCTAGTTTAGTGTAGTCTAGTTTAGTCTAGTTTAGTCTAGTTTAGTGTAGTCTAGTCTAGTTTCATCTAGTTTCGTCTAGTTTAGTGTAGTTTAGTCTAATCTAGTTTAGTCTAGTTTAGTTTAGTCTAGTTTAGTCTAGTCTAGTTTAGTCTAGTTTCGTCTTGTTTAGTCTGGTTTAGTTTAGTTTAGTCTATAGTCTAGTCTAGTTTAGTCTAGTTTAGTGTAGTTTAATCTAGTTTAGTATAGTTTAGTCTAGTCTAGTTTAGTTCAGTCTAGTTTAGTCTAGTTTAGTCTAGTCTAGTTTAGCCTAGTCTAGTTTAACCTAGTCTAGTTTAGTCTAGTGTGGTTTAGTTTAGTCTAGTTTAGTCTAGTTTAGTCCAGTCTAGTCTAGTTTAGTCTAGTCTAGTCTAGTCTAGTCTAGTGTAGTGTAGTCTAGTCTAGTTTAGTTTAGTTTATTATTGTCATGTACTGAGGTACAGTGAAAAGCTACAGTGTTTGCGTGCAACCCAGTCAGAGAAAAGATAATACATGATTACATGAGGAACTTCAGTTGCTGAGCTTTGAAAGAGCTGATGTTGAGAGAGAGAATGTGAAATGCTGGAGAAACTCAGCGGGTGCAGCAGCATCTATGGAGCAGAGGAATAGGTGACGTTTCGGGCTGAAACCCCTCTTCAGTCTGATGAGAGAGAGTAGGCAGGATTTCAGTCGATTGAAGGCCACTGCCCTCTGGCAGCTAGGCGTTCCCACAACATGCCCGGTCGGTGACCCAGAGACAAGAACGCCTTTGTGGCTCCGAGGAGAGAAAGCTCATCTGTATTTTGTTCCAAAATAAAAACAACAAAAAAGTTATCTTGCAAAAGTTTTCAAAGAGGAGCCCTCAAGGAAAGCAATAGAGTGTGAATGCTAATATTGAGCAGACATTAGGGACAAGTGTGGAGATGAAGGCCAGAAGGCTATGTTAAGCAATCAGCCATTAATTAGAGCTGTAATTGATTCTAGGTTTAATGGGTGATTAAATAATGACAATAATTCCCTCACGCTCCTTATACTTATTAGGGGAATCGCAGGAGATGCTGGTAGTTGTCTGATGTGCTTCCATTCATCTGTGGACACATCCCACTGACCCCCCACCCCCACCCACCCCCCACACTCCCCACACTCCCCATACTTCCCTCACCCCCCTTGTCTACATCTTGCCATAGAGGGAGTACAGAGAAGGTTCACCAGACTGATTCCCGGGATGGCAGGACTTCCATATGAAGAAAGACTGGATAGACTCGGCTTGTACTCGCTAGAATTTAGAAGACTGAGGGGGGATCTTATAGAAACTTACAAAATTCTTAAGTGGTTGGACAGGCTAGATGCAGGAAGATTGTTCCCGATGTTGGGGAAGTCCAGAACAAGGGATCACAGTTTAAGGATAAGGGGGAAGTCTTTTAGGACCGAGATGAGAAAAACATTTTTCACACAGAGAGTGGTGAATCTGTGGAATTCTCTGCCACAGAAGGTAGTTGAGGCCAGTTCATTGGCTATATTTAAGAGGGAGTTAGATGTGGCCCTTGTGGCTAAAGGGATCAGGGGGTATGGAGAGAAGGCAGGTACGGGATACTGAGTTGGATGATCAGCCATGATCATATTGAATGGCGGTGCAGGCTCGAAGGGCCGAATGGCCTACTCCTGCACCTATTGTCTATGTTTCTATGTTTCTATTTCACTGGGTAAGACACTGAAGTTTGCCTCTCCACTGTGTGCTGGCATCCAGATCTGATGGAGCAGGTTTCTCTCCTCAGTGTTCATTTGTCAAGTCAAGAGTCAAGAGTGTTTTATTGTCATAGAGAATGTTTCCACTAGTGGGAGAGGAGAGTCTAGAACTAGAGGTCACAGCCTCAGAATTAAAGAGCATTCTCCTCGGAAGGAGATGAGGAGAATTTATTTTAGTCGGAAGGAGATGAGGAGTAATTTTTCTCTGTTCAGGGTGGTGAATCTGTGGAATTCTTTGCCACAGAAGGCTGTGGAGGCCAAGTCAATGGATATTTTTGAGATAGATAGATTCTTGATTAGAACGTGCTGGGGTTATGGGGTGAAGGCAGGAGACTGGGGGGTCAGGAGGGAGAGATAGATCAGACATGATTGAATGGCGGAGTTGACGATGGGCCGAATGGCCTAATTCTACTCCTATCACTTATGACCTTATAGGTCCCGGATAGAACATTGAAATTCTTCCTTACAGCAGCACATGTTATTGGCAGTTTGCTTCATCAACATCAAACCTTAGCAACCAGGGATATGTCATATTGAACGGTGGGCTAGGCTTAAGGGGCGGAATGGCCTTTGCCTGTTCCCATTTTGATGGGCATTCGCAGATAGAGCACACAAAAAGGCCCTTCGGCCCATTGAAACCATGCTGACCATCAGCCACCCATTTATATAGTCATACAGTGTGGAAACAGGCCCTTCTGCCCAACTTGCTCACATCAACCAACATGCCCCATCTACCCTAATCCCACCTGCCTGCGTTTGGCCCATATCCCTCTTAACCTGTCCTATCCTTGTACCTGCCTGACTGTTTCTTCAACGTTGGGATTAGTCCCAGCCTCAACCACCTCCTCTGGCGGCTCGTTCCACCACCCTTTGTGTCAAACGGTTATAGATTCCTATTTCAACCTTTTTCCCTTCACCTACAACCATTTTGCACCAATCCTACACTAATCCCATTTTATTCTCCACATATTCCCATGCGCCAGACTATTCCACTCACTAGAAGCAATTTACAGCTCCCCATTAACCCACTGACCCACTGAGGAAAACAAGAGCATCCGAGGGACACTACTCGTGGTTACAGAGAGAACGTGCACACTCCACACAGACAGCACTGGAGGCCAGGATCCAACGTGGAGCTGCGATGCAGCGGCTCTACATTTTCCGAAAAGATCACAGAGTGCTGGAGCAACAGCGGGTCAGGCAGCATCTCCGGAGAACATAAACAGACTGAGACCCGAAACATCCCCTATCCATGTTCTCCACAGATGCTGCCTGACCCGCTGAGTTACTCCAGCACTCTGTGAAACGTCACTATCCATGTTCTCCACAGATGCTGCCTGACCCGCTGAGTTACTCCAGCACTCGGTGAAACGTCACCTATCCATGTTCTCCACAGATGCTGCCTGACCCGCTGAGTTACTCCAGCACTCGGTGAAACGTCACCTATCCATGTTCTCCACAGATGCTGCCTGACCCGCTGAGTTACTCCACCAATTAGTGTCCTCACATTTATTAATCAACATCTGCAGTTTCTTGTTTCTTCAATTTGCTATTTTCTCTTATGCAAGGGTGGCAAGGTGGCGCAGCGGTAGAGTTGCTGCCTCACAGCACCAGAGACCCGGGTTCCATCCTGACTACGGGTGCTGTCTGTGCGGAGTTTGTACGTTCTTCCCGTGACTTGCGTGGGTTTTCTCTGAGATCTTGGGTTACCTCCCACACTCTAAAGACGTGCAGGTTTGTAGGTTAATTGGCTTGGAGTGAATGTAAAAATTGTCCCTGGTGTGTGAAGGACAGTGCGGGGGTCGAGGGCCGAAGGGCTAGTTTCAGCGTTGCATCTCAATACTAAACTAAACTCTAAAGCTGGTGCGTTTTAGGTTAAGGAATTTATCGCTCTTACATACCTCAACAAAAAGTACTAGTCTCGGAATGTTAGCAAAGGGCAGGGTAATGGGATCAAGTGAGGAGTCAAATTGTCCTTTTTATCTGCTGTGAAAATTTGCCACTCTAACGTCAAAATCATTTTAGCTGTCATTTCATCTTTGCAGTGTGGCCATGTGTTTCATCGTAAAACGCATGAAAGGCAATTTACAAAAATAAAAGACCTTGTTAAAAGCAGGTTAACAACTGTGCAAACTTTGTAAAGACAAATGGATGTGAATGAGTGAAAAACATTGCTGGGAGGAATGAACGAGACAGAGAAAAACAGCTCAGAATCCAGCTAACCCCGTATTAATTAAATATGCCAATACACTTCAATGAGGCATTTCATATTTCAGCTTGATTTGACCAATCGCTACAAGTATTAGCCTTCTGCTATTTTAATTCAAATAAAAGAGAGAGGAGAGAGAGAAGAGAAGAGAGAGAGAGAGAGAGAAAGAGAGAGGTGGGAGTGTGAGGAGAGAAAGAGAGAGAGAGAGAGAGAGAGAGAGAGGGGAGAGAGAGAGAGAGAGAGAGAGAGAGAGAGGGAGAGAGAGGGAGAGAGAGAGAGAGAGAGGTGGGAGAGAGAGGAGAGAGAGAGGAGAAGAGGAGAGAGAGAGAGAGAGAGAGAGAGAGAGAGAGAGAGAGAGAGAGAGAGAGAGGAGAGAGAGAGAGAGAGAGAGGTGGGGTGGAGAGAGAGAGAGAGAGGGGAGAGGAGAGAGAGAGAGAGGGGGGAGAGAGAGAGAGAGAGAGAGGGGGGGCAGAGAGGAGAGACAGAGAGAGAGAAGAGCAGAGAGGAGAGAGAGAAAGAGGGGGGGTAAGATAGAGAGAGAGAGAGGAGAGGAGAGGTATATATATATAGAGAGAGATAGAGAGAGAGAAGAGAGAGAGAGAGAAGAGAGAGAAGAGAGAGAGAGAAGAGAGAAGAGAGAGATAGAGAGAGAGAGAGAAACAGACAGACAGACAGACATAGCCTGAGGCAGACAGACAGAGAAAGTGACAGAGGGAGATAGAAGAGATAAAGAGGAGAGAGACGGAGAGAGACGGAGAGACAGATTCTGTCATTTCTAAATCTACACTACATGTGTGATGTCCAGTACAACTACACTGGAAGTGATTATGTCACTCTCTTTGTCTCACCATCGATGCTGACCTGCTAAGTGTTCGCAGCACAATACCATTTAAAATTCAGATTTCCACCATCTACAAGATTATTGATATTCAGAGACTGTTTACTTATTAATCTGGAAGTTCATGGCCTTGTCCGGGTCTCCAAAGAACCATGGGTGTCTTTTGAGAAATTATTGGGTTTAGAGACTTCCAAAATGACGCAATGTTTAAGACTTTCACATAGTCTGTCATATTTAATAGAGGATTAATAATTAATACCAACAATTAAATTGGTGATCTAGGCCGTGACATTGAGAAAAGCAATCTCCTTTGTAAAAGTGTAAGTTGCTGGAAATTGGAAGAGATCAGAATCAGGAGTGACATCATGAGGAATAGATTGGGTTTAATGTACTAAAGGTTGGTGGTAGCGAGTTGGGGAGATCGAGGGAGGATGGCGGGGGCCTAGAACGTTCTGCCAGGGGTGGTGGTACAGAGTCATAGGGTGATGCAGCCTAGAGTCAGGCCCTCCAGCCCAACTTGCCCACACCGGCCAACATGTCCCATCTACACCAGTCCCACCTGCCCGTGTTCGGCCCATATCCCTCTAAACCTGTCCTATCCATGTACCTGTCTAAATATTTCCGAAACACCACATGATAGTCCCAGCCTCAACTACCTCCTCCAGCAGCTTGTTCCATACACCCACCACCCTTTGTGTGAAAATATTGTCCCTCTGATTCTTATTAAATCTTTCCCCCCTCACCTTAAACCTCTGTCTTCTGGTCTTCGATTCCCCTACTCTGGGCAAGAGTCTCTGTGCATCTACCCGATCTATTCCCCTCATGATTCTATACACTTCTAAGTAAGTGAGTCAGTAAGTTTATTGGCCAAGTATTCACATACAAGGAATTTGCCTTGGTGCTCTGCCTACAAGTAACAACATGACATACAGTGACAGTTACGAAAGACTCAGAAAACACTAAACATTCTACAAGATCACCCCTCATCCTCCTGCACTCAAAATGTGCACAACCTCTCTCCATAGCTCAGGGCCGTTGAGTCCTGGTAACATCCTCGTAAAAGGTGGTGGCGGCAGATACGATAGTGGTGTATAAAAGGCTTAGTTTAGTAAGTATAGTTTAGTTTAGTTTAGTTTAGTTTAATGTCACAGGTACCAAGGTACTGTGAGAAGCTTTTGTTATGTGCTAACCAGTCATTGGAAATAGATTTCTGGATAGTTACAAGGATATGCAGGGAATGGAGGGATATGGACCACGAGCAGGCGGGTAAGAATAGTTTATCCCGGCGTTATGTCCGGCACAGGCATTGTGGTCCTAAAGAGCTTGTTCCTCTGCTGTATTATTCCATGTTCGTTGGAAAGTTTGGGGTTAGGGGACAGAGTCTATTGAGGATTGAAGAAGGGTTTCGGCCCGAAACGTCGCCTATTTCCTTCGCTCCATAGATGCTGCCTCACCTGCTGAGTTTCTCCAGCACTTTTGTCTACCTAGAGTCTATTGAAGTTCATTTGCGGGTGGCATGGTGGTTCAGCGGTAGAGTTGCTGCCGCAAGGGGCTGTCCCACTTTCACGACCTAATTCATGACCTCTTGCCCTTGACTCATACTCGCAGTATGGTCGTCACGAGATCGTAGGTAGGACGTAGGCAGGCCGTGATGCTAGTCGTAGGTACTCCTGGCATCAAGTAGGTCGGGGCGTTTTTTCAACATGATGAAAAATGTCCACGAGTAACAAAGGTCGTGAATTAGGTCGTGAAATTTTGACAGGCCCTTTACAGCACCTGAAACCCGGGTTCGATCTTGACATAGAAACATAGAAACATAGAAAATAGGTGCAGGAGGAGGCCATTCGGCCCTTCGAGCCAGCACCGCCATTCATTGTGATCATGGCTGATCGTCCCCAATCAATAACCCGTGCCTGCCTTCTCCCCATATCCCTTGACTCCACCAGCCCCTAGAGCTCTATCTAACTCTCCCTTAAATCCATCCAGTGATTTGGCCTCCACTGCCCTCTGTGGCAGGGAATTCCACAAATTCACAACTCTCTGGGTGAAAAAGTTTTTTCTCACCTCAGTCTTAAATGGCCTCCCCTTTATTCTAAGACTGTGGCCCCTGGTTCTGGAAATCTGGAACGTCCAGGTTCAGGAACAGCTTGACACTATTAAACACAACATCAAATAAGCTCTGAGCAATAACAGTCTATAGCACTTTATCTGTTTATTTATTGTGTATATATATGGTCTATGGTACATAGACACACTGAACTTTTATCTCCCGTTCTGTACTATGTTTACATATTCTGTTGTGATGCAGCAAGCAAGAATTTCATTGTCCTATCTGGGACACATGACAATAAAACTCTCTTGACTCTTTTGACTATTCTCCTGCCTTCTCCCCATAACTCCTGACACCCGTACTCATTAACTAATCAATAATTTATCTACCTCTGCCTTAAAAATATCCATTGATATTTTGAATTTTGGATTTCTATGCCGCCTTTATTTGTCAGGAAGGAACTGCAGATGCTGGTTTACACCGAAGATAGACACAGAGTGCTGGAGTAACTCAGCGGGTCAGGCAGCATCTGTGGAGAGAAGGGATGGGTCCAGGTAAGTCCTGAATCGGTGCTTCCCTACCGAATACTCTCTGCTCTCAATACCAATAGATGCCAAGAAAATAGTTCATTTTCAATCCAACCATAGTAGATTTTAATTAAATAGACATTTTCAGCCATGGAGCTAAAGGTAATAGATTAGCCATGATATTTTAGACTGGAGTCATGTTTTCTGCATTGATATTATCCCCAGTAAGAACATGTCCCTCTTACATGTATTTAATTAACTTCACCTCTCCCCTTTCCCCTCGTGCTCGCACAAAGCCTTGGCTCTGAGACGCTGCTCTAAAGAGCTAACTATTTTTCCAATTTAAAAAAAGGCACAAAGTGCTGGAGTAACACAGTAGGTCATGCAGCATCGCTGGAGAACATGGACAGGTAACGGTTTGGGTCGGCCGCCTTCCCCAGACTGATCGTGGGGAGGAGATGATGTAAGCTGGGAGAGAACAAAGCTAACAAGTGATAGGAACAGCAAATTGTAGGTACAGATACTCACAGTTCACTTGCGCAGATTACAACCCAGCGTTGTGAATTTCACATAAACCCCTGCATTCTCTCTCTCTCTGTCCCTCCACCACCCTCGACATCCTTCTAGTTTCACTGTTCACATCCCTTCATTATCAATTCTTCCACGTCGGATCTGAAGAAGGGTCTCGACCCGAAACATCACCTATTCCTTCGCTCCAGAGATGCTGTCTCACCTGCTGATTTTCTCCAGCAATTTTGTCTACCTTCCACAACCAACAATGGACCATTGTGGGCTCCACCTATCCTTGGTCATCGATGCCGGCTCTGATTTGTTCTCCACCTGTTCATCCATTTATTTTCACTCCCCCCTCACCCAGTCGACCCAATACATCACCCATTCCTTCTCTCCAGAGATGCTGCCTGTCCCGCTGAGGTACTCCTGCATTTTTTGTGTCTATCTTAAGTGATAGGTGGATGGGGTGGCAGATTGCAACCTTCACGTGGTCCGCCCTGTTTCGACTAATGCAATCAACTCGATGCGCACAAACAGAAGATCAAATAGAACAAGTTGTCCAACAACTTTAGGCTGTGCACGCCACACGCAAGAAGAATATAGGTGGGGGACATATATGGGTGGGGGGGTTGATAGGCAGGTGGTTGGACAAAGGCCAACTACTTTCCACGTTGGTCACCGCGAATGTTGGGATGAGAAGGGAACGTTGCAGATCTCTGCGGCCACGGTGGCGCAGCGGTAGAGTTGCTGCCTTTTAAACCCCCTGCCCCACTTAGGAGATCTAAACAGCAACCTCTGGTGACCTTGCCGGCCACCCAAGGTTCCCATGAGGTCACCGGAGGTTTTGGTCACTCTCCCTAATGGTCGAAAGTGGTTTCCGCGTGGTCGAGGCTTCATCTAGGTTGCTGCTATTTTTTCATCGTGATTAAAACCGGCCTCAACTAAAAATAGGTCGCCGTTTTAAAAATCGATTATTTTTTCGTTGCAGGTCTAGTTGAAGCCGGTTTTCTTCATAGTCGAGGAAGGTTTTCAACATGTGCGTGGGAGGTGGTAGGAGGTTGCGGGTCATCTCGACCTTGATTTTTTTTTTGGGTGGCGGGCAAGGTCACCAGAGGTTGCTGTTTAGGTCTCCTAAGTGGGACAGGGGCTTTACAGAGCGCCAGAGACCCATGGTCAGGATCAAACCTGGGTGTCCGGCGCTGTGAGGCAGCAACTTTGCCACTGCCCCACCGAGTGACACTGAAGTGCGGCTCACATGAAGACTGGGGGAGTGAGCTCATTTATAGTAAGAGAGATTGTAAATCAGTGTATTATGGCAGTGAGATGACTCAATTAAAAATGTTCCTGTATCTAAATTGAGAATTTAAATAGCATTCTCAAAGGCATTATTTAAATATGAAAACATAGGCGCTGCTAGCAGCAATGCTATCTGACGGCGCAGTGTGTTAGAGAGTCTGGTTATATGTCAGTACTTACTGAAGCCATGCAGGATAATTTGCAGAAAGCTATGGCTTCTCAAATCCCTATTAGTCATGGGCACTGAGCCATTTATTCTGCTCAGCTAAATATATTGGTGAATAAATAGTTTAAAGGGCCAGTCACGGCTTTTACTTAAACGCGCAAGAGATTATTAGGGGAAATGTGAGAGAGTGATTCACCGCATGGTGGAGGCGGTAATCAGAAAAAGTCTCGGTGAGGACGTGGGGTGGATTGGAGGGGTTTAGACAGAGCAGGGTGAAGTGGGGGTGGTAGGTGTGGGGTTGTATCAGGCTGGCTCACCGAGAGGTGGGGGGGGGGGGAGGGGGGTACATCAGGCAGGGTCACAGAGTGAGATGCGGGGTGTATTAGAGAGTTAGAGAGAGTCACAGTGAGAATGTGGGGTATATCAGAAGGTAGACAAAAACGCTGGAGAACCTCAGCGGGACAGGCAGCATCTGTGGAGCGAAGGAACAGGTGATGTTTCGGGTCGAGACCCTTCTTCAGACTTCAGGCTCCATAGATGTTGCCTCACCCGCTGAGTTTCTCCAGTATTTTTGTCTACCTTCGATTTTTCCAGTATCTGCAGTTCCTTCTTAAACGGTATATCAGAGAGTGTCACAGTGGAACTAAGGTCCTGACTGTCCACTGAATTGATGCCTCACACAACAGCCAAAAGTCTGTAGTCTCCACATGTTTAAATTATAATGTTTTAATTTTAATTGTCTACTGTATATCGTGTTGTTACTTGCGAGCAAAGCACCAAGGCAAATTCCTTGTATGTGTATATCCTTGGCTAATAAAATTTATTCAATTCAATTCAATTTTATATACCTTTATCAAGTCTCCTCTCATCCTCTGACCTTCGAGAGAAAATGTGTGGTGTATATCAGAGAGTCTTGCAGTGAGAGTGTGGGGTGTTTAGTGAGGAGTGTCACAGTGAGATAAAGGTTCTGACTGTCTAACCCTTTTGATGCCTCTCATAATTTTATATACTTCTATCAACTTCTATCAATGAGTGTGTGGAGTGGATCAGAGAGGGCCACAGTGAGGTATATCGGAGAGTGTCATGGTGAAACATAGAAACATAGAAAATAGTTGCAGGAGGAGGCCATTTGGCCCTTCGAGCCAGCACCGCCATTCATTGTGATCATGGCTGATCGTCCACAATCAATAACCCATGCCTGCCTTCTCCCCATATCCCTTGATTCCACTAGCCCCTAGAACTCCATCTATTACTCTCTTTTAAATTAATCCAGTGAATTGAGAGAATGAAGTGGCTGGGCTTGTATACTCTGGAATATAGAAGGATGAGAGGATATCTTATTGAAACATATAAGATTATTAAGGCGTTTGGACACGCTAGAGGCAGGAAACATGTTCCCGATGTTGGGGGAGTCCAGAACCAGGGGCCACTTTAAGAATAAAGGGTAGGCCATTTAGAATGGAGACGAGGAAACACTTTTTTCTCACAGAGAATGGTGAGTCTGTGGAATTCTCTGCCTCGGTGGTGGAGGCAGGTTCTCTGGATGCTTTCAAGAGAGAGAGCTAGATAAGGCTCTTAAAGATAGCGGAGTCAGGGGATATGGGGAGAAGGCAGCAACTGGGTACTGATTGGGGATGATCAGCCGTGATCACATTGAATGGCGGTGCTGGCTCGAAGGGCCGAATTGCCTATTCCTGCACCTGTTGTCTGTTGTCTATTGTTTAATTGGCCTCCGCTGCCTTCTGTGTCAGAGAACTCCACAAATTCACAATTCTCTGGGTGAAAAAGTTTTTTTATCATCTCAGTTTTGAATGGCCTCCCCTTTATCCATACATATTGGTGGGATGTAACGGAGTGGGTAACAGTTAGAGTGTGGAGTATATTAGAGTGTGTCTCAGTGGGAGTGTAGAGTGGATCATAGAATCATAGAAAATAGGTGCAGGAGTAGGCCATTCGGCCCTTTGAGCCTGCACCGCCATTCAATATGATCATGGCTGATCATCCAACTCAGTATCCTGTACCTGCCTTCTCTCCATACCCCCTGATCCCTTTAGCCACAAGGGCCACATCTAACTCCCTCTTAAATATAGCCAATGAACTGGCCTCAACTACCTTCTGTGGCAGAGAATTCCACAGATTCACCACTCTCTGTGTGAAAAATGATTTTCTCATCTCGGTCCTAAAAGACTTCCCCCTTATCCTTAAACTGTGACCCCTTGTTCTGGACTTCCCCAACATCGGGAACAATCTTCCTGCATCTAGCCTGTCCAACCCCTTAAGAATTTTGTAAGGATCGGAGAGGTTCACAGTGAAATCATAAATGTTTTCTGGTTGCCTTGCTATAAATTAGATGTTGTTTTATGTAGATTAACTTTGTGAAAATCACCGTTTCTTGTTGTAGGTAAAATGTCAATGTATAAATTAGAACTAAACACTTTTGGGTTTTGGATAATTTATTCAGCGACAAGAACTAAAGAAGCAATTTTCGATCTGTGGGACTGGGCTGATGTGAAGGCCTCCATTGCACCGAGCATTTCTCCAGTAATGAGTGCAAGTCAACCTTCTCGTGTCGCCCTTAATGATAGCGGCTGGTGTAAAATGGATTTTGTTGAGTCCCCGTATCCTGAACAGAGAACGCCACGTCCTTAGAAAACAATAGCAGATGTAACTCGGGGAACGAGACCAGAGTGAAACGGTTCTGTCCCTGTACTGAAGGAGTGATCTTCACCATCTGTTGTGACGTTACAAACTGCTGCCCCAGCTTCAACCAACGCACCACGACAGCAGAGCAAATCATACAATTCACCGCGTCAGACAGACCGAGGTTAATTTAGTTCCGTTTGGAGATACAGCGCGGAAACGTGCCCTTCATCCCACCCAGCCATCCCCGCACGCTAATGCCCCTGTCCCACTTAGGAAACCTGAACGGAAACCTCTGGAGACTTTGCGCCCCACCCAAGGTTTCCGTGCGGATCCCGGAGGTTTTTGTCAGTCTCCCTAATGGTCGAAAGTGGTTTCCGTTTTAAAAATCGGTAATTTTTTAGTCGAAGCCGGTTGTAATGCTAGTTGAAGGTGGTTGCCGGAGGACAAAAACCTCCGGGAACCGCACGGAAACCTTGGGTGGGGCGCAAAGTCTCCAGAGGTTTCCGTTCAGGTTTCCTAAGTGGGACAGGGGTTTTACACTACCCTGCAAACACTAGGGACAATTTACAATTATATACCAAGCCAATTCACCTACAAGCCTGTGCATCTTTGGAGTGCGGGAGGAAACCGGAGCACCCGGAGAAAACCCACGCAGGACACGGAGAGAACGTACAGACTCCGTGCAGACAGCACCCATAGTCAGGATCGAACCCGGGTCTCTGGCGCTGAGCCACTGGGCTGCCCTCAATTGCTTGGCATTGCTTGGCAATGAGACCAGGATTAGGAAGCAAAGTGTTTCAAGTCAAGTCAAGTCTATTCGTCACATACACATACGAGATGTGCAGTGAAATGAAAAGTGGCCGTGCTCACGAATTGTTCAAAAAACTACAAAACAGAATGGAACAGAATCACATATTCACATATTCACTTATTTGTGGGAGGGAGGGAAGAAAAAAGAAAAAAACAGCTATTTTAAAAAGACACCTCACAACAGTAGAGTGGTCCAGTAAAGTTAGTCCCTGGTGAGATAGGAGTTTGCAGTCCTAATGGCCTCTGGGAAGCAACTCCTTCTCATCCTCTCCGTTCTCACAGCATGGCAACAGAGGCGTTTGCCTGACCGTAGCAGCTGGAACCGTCCGTTGCTGGGGTGGAAGGGGTCAGGGTGCGGTGGTTGCAACCTCTCCGTTCTATTTATGATTCCAAAGTGGATGAGGTTTTAATCAGCCGTCAATACCCGATGAGCCTCCACCGTCCTCCCACACATCTACGCTATCCAGCACCATTCTCAATCAGCGATCTCTGCCAGGAACCTACAGGGCGTGATGGAGGTGGCACTGAAGAGACATCACCAGCATGAAAGATGGCTCAGTCGTAGAGGGAACGGGACAGCAGAAGTGATGAGGGTTTGCGAACCAGGAGGTCATGTTTACAAGAAAGCAATAGCCTTTAATCTGTCTGGTGAACAAGATGTATTGACTGAGGTCAAAGGGTAGGATGAGGAAGCAATCAGATCAATAATCCCAACAGTACACAACAGGGTAAGCAGCAGTTTTATTCTCTCCGCTGGAGTTTGTTACCTGGGGCATTTTTTCACAACAGGCCCTCATTTCTCTCACCTTAGTACATTCCTAAATGCTCCCCTTTTCAGGAATTCTATAAGAAGTTGGTGAGACCGCTTTTAGAATATTGTGTTCAGTTCTGGCCACCATGTTATAGGAAAGATATTGTCAAGCTTGAAAGGCTTCAGAGAAGATTTACGAGGATGTTGCCAGGACTAGAGGGTGTGAGCTACAGGGAGAGGTTGAGTAGGTTGGGTCTCTATTCCATGGAGCGCAGGAGGATGAGGGGGGATCTTATCGAGGCGTACAAAATCATGAAAGGAATAGATCATGCAGATGCAGATTTAACCCAGAGTAGGGGAATCGAGGACCAGAGGACATAGGTTCAAGGTGAAGGGGAAAAGATTTAATAGGAATCTGAGGGTGACTTTTTCACATCGAGGTTGGACTAGTTTGGGCAGAGTTGGCCGAGGTTGGATCAGGTTGGATTGGTTTGGATTGGGTTGCTCTACATTGTCTGGGTTAGATTGGATTACACTGGTCGGACTGGGTTGATGAAGACCAGTCTGATGAAGGGTCTCGATCTGAAACGTCACCTATTCTTTTTCTCCAGAGATGCTGCCTGTCCCGCTGAGTTACTACTTCATTTTGTGTCTATCTTTGGTGTAAACCATTATCTGCAGCTCCTGCCTACATATTTAGACTGGGTTGGACTAGATTAAACTAAGTTAGATTTAGACTAGAGTTGGATTGTGTTGGAACAAGTTGGACCAAGTTGCATTGGGTTGGACTGAGTTGGAATGAGTTTGACTGGATTGGAATGGGTTGGACCAGGTTGGACTGGGCTGAACTGCATTCGACGAGGTTGGACCGTTGGACTGGCTTGGACTGGCTTGGATGAGGTTAGGCTGAGTTGGATTGAGTTGGGCTCGGTTGGTTCGGACTGGGTTTTGGGCTGAAGCGGACTAGGGAGAGGGCCAGTTCTCACCGAGACTGCACAGAAGCAGAAAGGTGAGCAGATCAGACAAGTAACATTGGCAGCCAAGACAGGAATTATTGGTTCCCTTGGCCACAGATAACAACACAACTCATTTACACTGCTGTAATACTCGGTCTGCAATTACCGGAGGAGTCAGGATTTGAAAGACAACTTACTTGGAATAACATCAGACTTGAGAAGCTGACAGATGATTGGCACTTTGCTGAGCAATCAGAAATGAATAATTGGGAATCCAGAGCTGGCTGAGAAACGTTCTATCCGTCAGAAGTGGCCTGTCGCCCTGTTTCGCGATGCGTTGTTTACTGGCATGGCTCTCACTTCCCCCTCCAGTTCTCCATCCCACATCCAGGTCTCAAGTGTTCTTCATGGGAGGACACCAGCCGTACCTTCAAAGGTGGGGGTACATGTGACCCCACACCCTCTGCTTGTGATTAAGTTCATAATTCATAACTCATAAGCTCATAAGTGATAGGAGTAGTATTAGGCCATTCGGCCCATCAACAACTCTGTCATAATAAATTTCTCTTCATCTCCTTCCTAATAGAATGTCCTTTAATTCTGTGGCTGTGACCTCTGGTCCTGGTCTCTCCCACTAGTGGAAACATCTTCTCCACATCCACTCTATCCAATCTTTTCACTATTCTGTACGTTTCAATGAGGTCCCCCCTCATTCTTCTAAACTCCCGCGAGTACAGGCCCAGTGCCGTCAAATGCTCATCATAGGTTAACCGACTCATTGCTGGGATCATTCTTGCAAACCTCCCCTGGACCCTCTCCAGAGCCAGCACGTCCTTCCTCAGATATGGTGCCCAAAATTTGCTCACAATATTCCAAATGCGGTCTTACCAACGCCTTATAGAGCCTCAGCATTACACCTGAGGTGTGATCGGAGCAGAATTAGGCCATTCGGCCCATTGTGTCTACATTGCCATTCAATCATGGCTGATCTATCTCTCCCTCCTGCCTTCTCCTTATAACCCCTAATTCCTAACCACCACCTCAACTTGGGCCAAAACAGAGAATAGATGCCACCGATGTCCTCACCATGTGAAAGAACAAGTCCTCTCTCTGATGAGATGACACAGAGTGCTGGAGTAACTCAGCGGGTCAGGCAGCATCTGTGGAGAACATGGATAGGTGACGTTTCACAGAGTGCTGGAGTAACTCAGCGGGTCAGGCAGCATCTGTGGAGAACATGGATAGGTGACGTTTCACAGAGTGCTGGAGTAACTCAGTGGGTCAGGCAGCATCTGTGGAGAACATGGATAGGTGACGTTTCACAGAGTGCTGGAGTAACTCAGCGGGTCAGGCAGCATCTGTGGAGAATGTGGACATTTTGGTTCTGGACCTTTTTTTCTCATCCTCTGCTCAAAAGATCACCATCTTGCCATTGTGTATCACCCCATTCTGACTATCATTGCCCTTTCATTCCATTTAATAAATTAGCCATTCAGCCCATCAAGTCTCTACCATTCAATCATGGCTGATCTATCTTTCCCTCTCAACCCCATTTTTCTGCCTTCTCCTCATAACCCCTGACACCCATAGAAACAGTTGCAGGAGGAGGCCATTCGGCCCTTTGAGCCAACACCGGCATTCATTGTGATCATGGCTGATCATCCCCAATCAATAACCCGTGCCTGCCTTCTCCCCATATCCCTTGACTCCACTAGCCCCTAGAGCTCTATCTAACTCTCTCTTAAATCCATCCAGTGGTTTGGCCTCCACTGCCCTCTGTGGCAGGGAATTCCACAAATTCACAACTCTCTGGGTGAAAACGTTTTTTCTCACCTCAGTCTTAAATGACCTCCCCTTTATTCTAAGACTGTGACCCCTAGTTTTGGACTCGCCCAACATTGGGAACTTTTTTCCTGCATCTAGCTTGTCCAGTCCTTTTATAATTGTATATGCTTCTATAAGATATCCCCTCATCCTTCTAAACTCCAGTGAATACAAGCCTAGTCTTTTCAATACAAGCCTAGCCCTTCAAGAACTGATCAAGAACCTGTCAAACTCCCCTTTAGAAATATCCAATGATGGCCTCCACAGCCATCTATGGCAATGAATTCTACAGATTCGCCACCCTCTGAATAAAGAAATTCCTCCTCATCTCCTTCAAAAAGGGCCGTCCTTTTATTCTGAGGCTATGACCTCTGGCCCTTGGTCAATGGCCAATGATTCCAGGTCAATGGTCAATGGTTCAATGGCCAATGGTTCAATGGTTCAATATTTATAGACACATATACAACTCAACATTACAGTGAAATTAATTTTGCATTTATGCTGGCGCCCCCATGTGCGCCATTTCATCGAGTCCAAAGTCCGGATTCCCGGGTGTTCGTTCTACCGTAGCGGCCCCCACTCCGCTCCACCGCCCACGGCCGGACCGGCCCGCGAACCGTCATCCCTCTTTTTTAGTTTTTTTAGTTTTGGTTTTAGAGACACGTCGCGGAAACAGGCCCCACCGAGACCACACCGACTAGCAGTCCCCAGACATAAACACCTTGCTACACACACTAGGGACAATGCACATTTATACTACGCTAATTAAGTACGTCTTTGGAGTGTGGGGGGACCCGGAGAAAACCCACGCAGGTCATGAGGAGAACGTACAAACTCCGTACAGACAGCACCCGTAGTCAGGATCGAACCCGGGTCTCGGGAAAGGGGCTGTAAGGCAGCAACTCTACCGCTGCGCCACCGTGGCCTCCACTCTCCCAGCGTACTTAAACTCGATGTCTAACTTGAACCCTAATTCAGCCAGCATGTCACATTTGTACTCATTTGAAATAAGCACTTCCTGAGCAGTCAGTTTCTTAAAAACCTTTGCATGTTCATTTTCCAAAATATCATTTGTTTTCCATCACCATGGAGTGAAAAGTCTTCTCAAAAACAATACATTTAAAATAAAGGCCACATGTCAAAATGACTGACACCTCTGCGGTATGTTTCCGGAGAATTCCATCAAGCTTTGGTATTAAACTTCAAACAGCTTGTTTTAATTTATGGATCTGTGAACGTGACTTTGTTACTCCTGCGAGCTACCTGCTGGCTGACATCTTTGGCTATTTTAGTTTAGTTTTCGAGGTACAGGGTGGAAACAGGCCCTTCGGCCCACCGAGTCCGTGCCGACCAGCGATCCCCGCACACTAACACTATCCTACACACACTGGAGGCAATTGACAATTTTACCAAAGCAAATTAACCTACAAACCTGTACGTCTTTGAAGTATGGGAGGAAAGCGGAGATCCCGGAGAAATCCCGTGTAGGTCACGGGAAGAACTGTCTGCAAAACGGGTGCTGTCTGTAAAACTCCGTACAGACAGCACCCGTAGTCGGGATCGAAACCAGGTATCCGTCGCTGTAAGGCAGCAACTCTACCGCTTATCCCCCGTACCGCTCTCAGGAACTTAAGATCTATGTATATCTATGGCTGTGACCTATCTACAGGTCAAAGGGTGGGTGGTGCCATTTGGCTACCCCTGTTTACAGGGACCATGAACTGAAGAGCCTCTTAGAGGGACAGAAGGATTGACGCAAGATTTTAATAAATGACAAAAAACCAGAATTCCTTATCCCGTGATAAAGGTTGAAATATTGCAATGTAACGAAAGATTCATGTAACAGTCTTGTTTAATAAGGAACCGCATATGCTGGAACATCAAAGGTAGTCTGAAGAAGGGCCTCGACCCGAAACATCGCCAATTTCCTTCGCTCCATAGATGCTGCCTCACCCGCTGAGTATCTCCAGCACTTTTGGCTAATGTAACTGTATTGGTTCCGTACCCAGAGGGTGGTGAATCCGTGGAATTGCCACAGACGGCTGTGGAGGCAAAGACTTCTGGTATTTTTACGGTGAAGATACAGTAGATAAGTAAGTAAGTTTATTGGCCAAGTATTCACATACAAGGAATTTGCCTTGGTGCTCCGCCCACAAGTAGCAACATGACATACAGTGACAGTTACGAATGACTCAGAAAACACTAAACATTAATAATAATAATAAGACATTAATGATTAATGATTAATAGATTCTTGAGTCATTCTGTGGAGATTCTGTGGAATTCTCTGCCTCAGAGGGCGGTGGAGGCAGGTTCTCTGGATGCTTTCAAGAGAGAGCTAGATAGGGCTCTTAAAAATAGCGGAGTCAGGGGATATGGGGAGAAGGCAGGAACGGGGTACTGATTGGGGATGATCAGCCATGATCACATTGAATGGCGGTGCTGGCTCGAAGGGCTGAATGGCCTACTCCTGCACCTATTGTCTATTGTCTATTGATTAGTACGGGTGTTGGATTATAGGGAGAATGAGGTTGAGAGAAAAAAATAGATCAGCCATGATTGAATGGGGGAGTAGACTCAATGGGCCGAATGGCCTAATTCTGCTCCTATCACTTATGAACACGAATGGGGTTGAGAGAGAGATAGATCAGCCATGATTGAATGGCGGAGTAGACCCGATGGACCGAACGGCCTAATTCTGCTCCTATGGCTTGTGAACCTCTGAAGGAAACAGCGCCGAGCAATGAACACTGGCTTCGCTCCCGATGTTCACCCACCATTTGCAAAGGTGTCAAAAAATAAAACATCCTATCAAGCAAAACACTTCTCTAAAAGACACAAAAGAAATAGAGAGTGCAAAGTTCAGTGTTGTGCGGATGTTGAACAGGCACTTTGCTTGTCAGTATCTGCAGATAGTAACTTACATGAAACAGAGCGCTTGATTCAAGTTGCTTGGCTCAGCTGTTTGCCAATTGAAGTCTGCTTCCAAAGGCCTAATTACGTGTGTTGTTGAGACTGACTTGTCTCTTCGTAGCACTGATTGATACGGCGCTTGTCAGTGGCTGGGAAACATGTTTCGTTTTTTTTTAATATTTGTTGGAGATATCCTTGTCATTTTGCATACTCCTAACTTGAGCCTTGGAAACTGAGTGTGAACCTTAGACTGACATTCACAATGCAACGGTCAACATGTGGAGGTAGGTTCTCTGGATGCTTTCAAGAGAGAGCTAAATTTAGCTCTGAGGGTTAACAGAATCAGGGGATATGGGGTGAAGGCAGGAATGGGGTACTGATTGGGGATGATCAGCCATGATCACATTGAATGGCGGTGCTGGCTCGAAGGGCCGAATGGCCTCCTCCTGCACCTATTGTCTATTGTCTACTGTTGGAGGTGATGTCCTTTTGTTTCGTTGTTAAAACAAAGCCTTGTAAACCTTCTATGGAAGAAACGAAAGATCTCACACCAATATGAGAAGAGGAGGGATTTTTTCTCCATTGTACGGTTCGATATTTCTCTGCACAGATGTTAGGAAAACAAGTCTCTCAACCCATATTTGAGCACAATATTTGACATAGACTCTCCTCTACTTAACACTGCAAGTCATCAGGGTGTCAGGGGTTATGAGGGGGGTGGGAGGTTGCAACCTTCACGTGGTCCGCCCTGTTTCGACGAATGCAATCAACCCCGCGTGCACAAACAAATAAGATCAAATAGAACAAGTTGTCCTGCAACTTTAGGCTGTGCACGCCATACGCAAGAAGAAGCAGGGGTTATGGGGAGAAGGCAGGAGAATGGGGTTAGGAGGGAGAAATAGATCAGCCATGGTTGAATGGTGGAGTAGACTTGATGGGCTGAATGCCTTCATTCTGCTCTTATCAGCTGTGGTTTCCAAGTTAGAACCTTGTCCCTAGAAGTCACCAGCTTAGGTACAAAGCAGATCAGATACATCGATCCATGTTCCCTCAACACTGTCCCATCGAATGTCCCCAAAATAGTTCCAATTCAGATCAGATACTGAGTGAAGTTACCTCTTCATTGCCCCAGGACTAGTATAGCTCACGTTAGATACAGAGTCAGTTCCCCTCTACGCTATCCCAGACAGGGTATGGTCAGGTTCAGTACAGAGTGAAGCTCCCTCTACACTATCCCACTGGACCTCCAGTTAACACTTGATCCACAAAGCAACACTGATGCTCAACAGTGTGGGATTGTCAGCCCTCACATAACCGGAGTTGAACCCCCAACATGGTTGAGTTCTGGATGCTAATGTTTTATGAAGACATTTTCCGTAACCTGACCTGACAAACATTGCCCTGCACCTCCACTCTTCTAGCTTTCTAGACTTCAGATTTAGAGATACAGTGCGGAAACAGGTCCTTCAGCCCGATGACTCCGCGCCGACCAGCGATCTTCACACATCAACGCACACGAGGGATAATTTTACATTTACACCAAGCCAATTAACCTACAAACCTGTACGTCTTTGGAGTGTGGGAGGAAACCGAAGATCTCGGAGAAAACCCACGCTGTGCCACCGTGCGGCCCTATGACAGGTACATGTACAGGACAGGTGTCGAGGGATATTGGCCAAATTAGATGGATTAGTGTAGATGGGGCACGTTGGCGGCTGTGGGCAAGTTGGGCTGAGAAGCCTGTTTCCACGCTGGAAGACTCGATGACTCTATCCCCACCCTGGGAGGGGATAGCACTGTTCTGGTACTGCGGAGATGATCAGCATAGATCTTGCCACTTGACTTCACTGGGCATCCAAATCCATAACCTCGTGACTGGGGCAGCAGTGCCACCCCCTGGGTGCAAGAGGCTAGCTCCAGCAATCCATACTTCATCAGGAATATCTTCAGCCAGAGGGTGGCGAATCTTGTGGAATTCATTGCCACAAGACAATGGTGGAGGCCAAGTCATTGGGTATTTTTAAAGCAGAGATTGATAGGTGAAGGAAGGAACTGCAGATGATGGTTTAAACCAATGATAGACACAAAAAGCTGGAGTAACTCAGCGGGACAGGCAGCATCTCTGGAGAGAAGGAATGGGTGACGTTTCGGGTCGAGGCCCTTGATTAGCAAGGGCATTAAAGGGTATGGGGAGAAGGCAGGAGAAGGTGGTTAGGGTGAAGAAATAGATCAGCCATGATGGAATGGTGGACAGTTTTGATGGGCCAAATGGCCTTATTCTGCTCCTATGTCTTTGTGGGCTTCTGGTCATATGCTCCTTCTAGGCTCTCCGAGGGTGGGCAAATACAGGGCCGTTGTCCGCCCGCACCATTTGCTGTGGACTGCACAAGCAGCTGGTCAAAGTGGACTCCAGAGGAGGTTGTCAGCTCACCGGGATGACTGCGCAGTCAGAAACCTAGCATGACAAAGCCTACTGTGCTAGTACTCCAGCAGGCTTCTCCACATCCCCTTGAGGGTGTCTTTGAAACTCTGTGAGAGCATCGTCAAAAACTCCAGATCTACAATCAGGATCTCAATGTCTGACTGTCACTATACCCTTGGTCTCCAGAGGCATTTGACTGATCTGCCAAATACAATGGCAGGGAACGTCTGAGAACATGTCAGTGGTTTGATGCTGAAGTTGCATGTAATCTCATTCTTCATGTTTCATCTGTGACAGTTCAAAGAGGACACTCACAAAGGAAGGCAGAGGAAGCGCGATTCAATTGGCTTTTGACAGGGTTTTGATATCTAGTAAGTAGCCCCAGACAGATTTCCTTTTAACGTCTTTCAGAAGAGCGCTCCGTGGGTCGGAACACATGACAATGGAGCCGCAATCTATGGCAATGCGCAAAGTGCACAGGGAAAGGCAGGTGATGTTTCGAGTCAGGACCCTACTTCGCACTCAAGATGGAACTTCTGAAGATATTCTGAGGCTATGACCTCTAGTCCAAGACTCTCCCCCTGAACATCCACTCCACATCCACTCTATCCAAGCTTTTCACTATTGGTAAGTTTCAATGAGGTCCCCCGTCATTCTTCTAAACTCTTTATTTTGCACGGAGCACTGATCGATTCAGAAGACTATTCGATGAACGTTTTGTAACTTTGCCTAGGTGAGGTCTGTATGAATTTACCGGATAGTATGCAATCCTCCCACACTCCAAAGACGTACAGGTTTGTAGGTTAAATGTCTTTGGTAAAATTGTAAATTGTCCCTTGTGTGTGCAGGATAGTGTTATGGGCCTGTCCCACATTGGAGATTTTTTAGGCAACTGCAGGTGATCAGTTTGTCGCCACATGTTCGCCGGGAGTCGTCTCCTCAGTCGCGCAAAAAGTCGTAGCGTCTTTCTGGTCGCCGCTAAATTTTCAACGTGTTGAAACCTCTTCGGCGACAGTGGATTGACGCCAATGAGCGTAGCTTGCCTTCTCCTGACGTGGGCGCTGTCGAAGGTTGTCGCCAGGATGATGTAGGTTGCCGCCGGTTTTTCACCGACCTTCTACGACTATGACAGTCACCGGCGGTTGCCTAAAAAATCGGCAAGTGGGACAGGCCCATTAGTGTACGGGGGGATCGCTGGTCGGTGCGGACTCGGTGGGCCGAAGGGCCTGTTTCCGGGCTGTATCTCTAAACATAAAAAAAAGAAACTGCACACACAGCAGGTCAGGCAGCATCCGTGCGAAGATGGATACAGTCAGTGCTTCGGGTCAGGGTCTGGACTGAATCTACCCTCTCCTTCCCACTCCCCATTGAACTTTAATATTACTGTAGATAGACACAACATGCAGGGGTAACTAAGCGGGTCAGGCAGCATCTCTGGAGAAAAGGAATAGACCTTTCTTCAGAATATTACTGGTAGACAAAAATGCTGGAGAAACTCAGCGGGTGAGGCAGCATCCAGGAGCAAAGGTTTTTCACACAAAGGGTGCTGGGTGCATGGAACTAGTGTAGATGTGGCACATTGGTCAGCAAGGGCAACATAGAAACATAGAAAACAGGTGCAGGAGTAGGTCATTCGGCCCTTCGAGCCTGCACCACAATTCAATGTGATCATGGCTGATCATCCAAAATCAGTACCCCGTTCCTGCCTTCTCCCCATATCCCTTGATTCCGTTAGCCCTAAGAACTACAGTATATCTAACTCTCTCTTGAAAACATCCAGTGAATTGGCCTCCACTGCCTTCTGTGGCAGATAATTCCACAGATTCACAACTCTGGGAGAAAAAGTTTTTCCTCATCTCAGTACTAAATGGCCGACCCCTTATTCTTAAACTGGGACCCCTGGTTCTTGACTCCCCCAACATCGGGAACATTTTTCCTGCATCTAGCCTGTCCAATCCCTTAAGAAATTGTAATATGTTTCTATAAGATCCCCTCTGATCCTAAATTACAGTCAATACAAGCCCAGTCGACCCATTCTTCCATCATATGACAGTCCCGCCATCCCGGGAATTAACCTGGTGAACCTACGCTGCACTCCCTCAATAGCACGAATGTCCTTCCTCAAATTACGAGACCATAACAGCACACAATACCCGTCTTCTTCTTGCATGTGGCGTGCACAGCCTAAAGTTGTAGGATAACTTGTTCAATTTCATTTCGGAGTCACGCGAGTGTCTTCGTGAAGACCCCGCCAGCACGCATGCGCGACATATCGTTGCTCGCAGCTGCTGTCGACGGCAGGAGGAGGAGCGCGCTCCACCACCAGCCCTTCATCAGGACCGCTCAGGTAAGGGGAACGAACCTTGAGCTGGTTAGTTTCTGTGTGGAAAACTTGTTTTGTTTCACAGGAACGATGGATAGGAGTAAGAGCATTTCTAGCCGCAGGACTTCCGATAGAAGTCAGCGGGTGCATACCCCGGAGCTGCCCGCTACAACGGCAGCACCCGCTCGTCGGGCCGGGAAAAGAGCGCGGACGTTGGGGAGTCCCACACCAACGGGACCCAACTCTCCACCACAGCTGTCTCCAGAGCAGCAGAGTGGAAGGAGCACCGGGCAGGAGCAGGGTAGGCAAGACCCTGACTCCTTGCCACTGTCCCCTACACATAGGGGAAGTGTGGCCAAGGTGCGTACGCGTGTTACCCGCTCGACGGCACGTTCTCTCTCCCCAGCCACACAGGTCACCAGAGGGTGACCCAGGGGAAGAGCCGCACGCCAGTCGGTGAGCCCCGCTGTAGGAGCCGGGGTCGACGTTCCACCGGAGCAGACCGCCAGAGCACGGACGGGTGAGGGATCGAGACCAGAGCCTGCTAGCTCCGCAGGTGGGGCCGGCATAGACTCACCACCGGGGGGAGCCTGCTAGATCACGGGCCAGTGCAGTCTCATCTCGGTCACCGCACCGCCCTTTAGCGGTAGGACGTGACTGAACGTCGCCTTTGTCCCTAAGGAGAACAGGCGGCAAGCCCACGTGGACGTCGGGGCACCACACTGCGGCGGCCGGGTCCGACTCGTCACCCTTATGTCCTATCAGACTCGCGGGCCGCCTCCGTCCGGAAGAGGGCGGACCAGCGGCAGGTCCGCGCGGGAGTCGCAGAGCACCGCGGGCAGCGACATCCTGTCACAACACCCGTGTTATCACCTCGACGAGGTGTGGGCTGATGACAGAAGCCTCAGGAATTCCCCGGCACCTGAGGAAGTCGACTTGTCGTCCGCAGATGGTGGCGGCGGTTGCATTGAACGCATGGAGCGCATGATGGAGCGTCTCCTGGAACACAATCTCCAGCAGCAGGACCGTATGTCCTCTAGTTCAAGGAGATATGTGGCTGGGGCCCCTAGCATGTCCCCATCATTGGTGGGGAGTGCCAGGGATCAGCACAGGTGAAGAGGATGAAGGCTTACAGCAGGAACCTGTGGTGCTTGAACAGGCCCAGGAAGAACTTCTAGGAGTTGTCTCCAAGTTCGCCCAGCCAAAGCCCTCGGGTCAACCTCTTCAACCCAAATTGGCGGCTAGTATTGACTTCCTCGCCACCCACCAGCTGCAAGAACAGGTCCTTAATGAGGCAATGAACCAGTACAAGGCACCAAACAACTGTAATTCATTGAATGTGCCACAGTAAACACTCCCATTTGGGGCAACATCAGCTCGGGGCTCAGAGCGCAGGAGCTTAAAGTGTAAAGCATCACTGACGCAACCGTCGAGACAGTTGTTTGGGGAAGACCTGCCCAAACAGGTCAAGGACCTGGATGACCAAGCGAAGGCAGTTGGGTTGATGAGACCGCCTCCTTCCAGCAGGCAGGCATTTCGGAGGTTGCCATATTCAAGGCCTCGGGGGCCGCCTGACAGGCTAGGAAGGACCTACACGCCGGCAGCACCACATCAACAACTACAGAAGCCTTTTTTAGGACTAGGCCCTCAGCGTCCGGCGTGGAAGATGCGGCAAACCCAAAACCCAGCACCTCCAAGGAACACCAAAAATGTCAAGGCCCGCCGGTAACCATGGAGGTGAGGCGGTCTGGTTCTCATGCACGGGGTTGCATGTGAAACCTCACAAATTGGTGGGAGATTGCGGTTTTTTGGGGATGCATGGAGTTCTATCACCTCAGACTTGTTTATTTTACAAAGTATTCCGGGGTACGAAATTGAGTTCATGAATGAACAACTTCCCCCGCCTCAACATGTACCAGACCGTAGATTTGCGCTTTTCCATAAGGAGATAGCGTAAGGGCATGTTGAAATTTTGAGGCTACAACAAAAAGGGGTGATAGAAAAAACGATTCACGAACCTCTTGAGTTCGTATCCAACATCTTTACCAAAACCAAGAAAGATGGTGGATGTCGCATCATTATTGATCTAACCCATCTGAATACCTTTGTGCAATATACCGGTTTTAACATGGACACGTTTGAAACAGCCAAATTACTGTTTTCCAGAGGTTGCTTCATGGCATGCATCGATTTAAAAGATGCATATTATTCAGTATCCATACGGGAAGTTCTTGAAGTTTGTTTGGATGGATCAGCTGTGGCAATATAGAGCCCTACCTAATGGGCTTACTACAGCCCCTAGATTATTTACCAAATTATTGAAACCAGTGTTGGCAACACCGGGGTGACAAAACCATATAGTCATGGCCTATTTGGATGACATCCTAATAGTAGGAGATACCATAGAATCGACTAATTTCGCAGTAACAGCTACTACATCATTGTTTCAAAAAATGGGGTTTGTAATACATCCAAACAAATCTCAGTTCTACCCATCACAGGTTAAGGACTAACTGGGATTCACGATTGACACCAATCAAATGATTGTTTCCATCCAGCTAACAAAGCTATGGATACCATTGGAGCATGTAATGAACTTGTTTGCGCCAGGGCACCGACAATCAGACATGCTGCTAAGGTAATTGGGAAATTGGTAGCTACATTTCCAGCTGCCCAATTTGGACCTTTACATTATCAAAATTCACAAAGAACAAAGATTTCAGCATTAAAAATGAATGCTGGACATTTTGATAGACCTATGCAGCTACCAATCAAGGCAAAATTTGAGTTACAATGGTGGATTGATAATATTCGTAATTCATTCAAGTCCATCATTGTGTCTAATCCGTCGGTGGTTTTACAAACTGACGCAAGCGCCCAGGGTTGGGGAGCTACCAACACCACTTCCAGTTGTGGCGGCAGATGGGATTCACATGAATCTATCCTTCTTTTATCACAAGGGATAAATTATTTGGAGATAATGGGAGCATTTCACGGACTACGAGCTTATTGTACAAGCCTCTGTGATACGCATGTCCGTCTCCAAATAGACAACACCACTGTGGTGGCATATTTAAATCATATGGGTGGTATCAAGTCAATATCTTGTGATGAATTGGCTAACTCAATTTGGCTCTCGTGCATAGAACAAAATATTTGGATATCAGCAACCTATCTTCCAGGTAAGCTCAATACAGTGGCGGACACCAGGTCACGAGTATTCAACGATAACATTGAATGGATGTTCAATCCCCAAATATTTGCAAAAATCACAGCCAAATTTGGTACACCAGATATCGACCTTTTTGCGTCCAGGTTGAACTATCAGATACCAACATATGTATCTTGGGAACCAGATCCTGGGGCAGTAGCGATGGACGCTTTCTCACTGCACTGGGGGAAATGGTTTTTCTATGCAATTCCTCCATTTTGCCTCATCAGTCGGGTATTGCGGAAAATAAAATCAGATTCTGCAACAGGTATTTTAATAATACCCGACTGGCCTACACAACCATGGCATCCGGTGGTCCTTGGGATGATTATAGAACCTTGGGCACTTCTAAACAAGAGCCCAGATTTGGTGACTAACCCGACTACAGGGGAATACCATCCGTGCCACGGTCATTTGAACCTGTTGGCCTGCAGGTTTTGAAGAGACCTCTGCTACAATATGGACTCACACCAAGGACAATGGACACCATCGGAGCATCGTGCAGAGAGTCTACCAGATGGCAGTACCTGACACAAATCAGAAAATGGGAGGCCTACTGCACACGGATCAACATCACGTATGACTCTGCCACGATACCACATGTGCTGGAATTTCTCGCGGGACTGCACCATGACGAACGCCTCAGCTACAGCGCCATCAACAGCGCCAGGAGCGCACTGTCCTCCTACCTCTGCACAGGGGTAGGATGACACCAGCTGGTGTCGAAATTAATGAAGGGTATCTTCAATTCAAACCCTCCCCGACCACGTTACAACGTTACCTGGGACATTGGAGTGGTGCTGACCCTCCTCAGGAATTGGTCGCCTATGATCGGACTACCACTGGACAAACTACCCCTGAAAGTGGTGATGTTGATGGCCCTAACATCAGCTCAGCGGGTTCAGACCTTACATAAGATAATTATGGATAATATGGTCTCTACCCCTGATAGAATAACCTTCTATATTGATGAGTAACTCAAGCAGCATAGACCTGGGTTCACAGGGCTGCAGCTGATATTTCCGGCATACCCCGCTGATGAGAGGCTCTGCATAGCCACCTATATCCGTCACTACATTAAAGTGACGCATACCCTCAGGGGAATGGAGAGGTACCTGATGATTAGCCATAAGAAGCCCCATCACAGGGTGACGGTGCAGACGATCTCCAGGTGGCTCAGGGTGATACTGGATGCAGTAGGTATTGATATTAATATCTTTAAATCCCATTCTACCAGGGCTGCATCCACATCAGCGGCAAGGACCATGGAGGTGCCCATGGACCATATCCTCGCCACAGCGGGCTGGGCTAGCGAAGCTACATTCCAGAGGTTTTACAACAAACCTGTGACCGCTCCTTCTATGTTTGGAGGACCGTGCTGAGTGCTGGTCAGCAACATACCTTTATCCCCGAATGAGGGTTTTTTTGTTTGTGATTAATAAACATTATTATTCTTCAGATTGTCAAGTCTGAAATACGTTAATATACTCCTTCCATCAATATTGTGGCCGTGTGTGAGAATGGACGTGATCCAGGGCATGTAATCACAGAGCTTTGAAATCTTCACAAAGTCACTCACGTGACTCTGAAATGAAATAGTAAGATTAAACGAGAACTTACCAGTTTGAAGTTTGAACTTTATTTTATGAGGAGTTGCGATGAGGGGTTTCTTGCCCTCCGCTCCCAACCCTCTACTATAAGGTCAACTGGTAAATAGAGTCTCTTCAATCTTACTATACTAGCCATTTATGGATAGTTCTGTGATTCCACACCGCTGCTTTGAAGAATGTCGCGCGTGCGTGGCTGGCGGGGTCTTCACGAAATCCCTCATCGCAACTCCTCGTAAAATAAAGATCAAACTTCAAACTGGTAAGTTCTCGTTTAATCTTACTATTTGATCTTATTTGATTGTGCACGCTGGGTTGATTGCATTCGTCGAAACAGGGCGGACCACGTGAAGGTTGCAATCTCCCGCCCCTGCACACAATACTCCAGGTGCGGTCTCACCAAGGCCGTGGGAAACTGCAGTAGGACCTCATGTTTAAGAATGAAGAAGGGTTTCAGCCCGAAACGTTGCCCATTTCCTTCGTTCCATAGATGCTGCTGCACCCGCTGAGTTTCGTCAGCATTTTTGTGCACCTGCAGTAGGACATCCTTGTTCCAATTCTCAAGTTGAGCTGAAGGGCCTGTTTCCACGCGGTATGACTCTGCGACACTGTCATGTGTACCTCTGCGATAGACCCACTTCATTATTCACAGCAGTCTCTTATAATGTATGAGTTATGAATCAAGCAAACCTAAGAGGCATCAGGAGTTTGTAATTAATTGTATTTGCATATGTAAATTGAGTTAGATTAGCACATTTGTGCTCCCCTTATCAAGAATAGTGAAGTGACAGACCTCTTCAGGCTTGTTAAAGATAAATTTTGAGGCATAAGCGAAAGCTATTTTACAGCGCATGCAATCTGAGTAGGAACGGGTCTCGTTAATGGAACTAATTTAATGAAGAATCATCTCTGGTCTCTTGTGTCCCAGCAGTGTTACAAAGCAGAGCAGTCACGGTGGAACATGTTCAGGTGTACGACACGGACTGGGGCAAGACCTGCCCCGGGCATGTCTGGTGCATGTGGGGAGATTAGGGTTAGTGTTCACGAAGGAACTGCAGATGCTGGAAAATCGAAGGTAGACAAAATTGCTGGAGAAACTCAGCGGGTGCGGCAGCATCTGTGGAGCGAAGGAAATAGGCAGCGTTTCGGGACGAAACCCTTCTTCAGACTGATGCGGGTGGGGGGGTGGGGGGAGGAGGGGCGGGAAGAAGAAAGGAAGAGAAGGAGCCAGAGGGCTGAGGGAGAGCCGAGAAGGGGAGGAGACAGCAAGGGCTACCAGAAATTGGAGAATTCAATGTTCAGGCCACCTGATTAGAGATTAGGGTTAGAACGTTACAACGCAAGGATCAGCTGCAGGACAAAGCCATTCGGCCCATCGCCCATCTACCATTCATCAAAACGTCATTAAAGGGTCTGAAAAAGGGGTTGGATCCGAAACGTCACCTATTCCTTTTGCTCCAGAAATGCTGCCTGACCCACTGAGTTACTCCAGCACTTTGTACCTGTCCAGGTTCTCCAGAGATGCTGCCTGACCCGCTGAGTTACTCCAGCACTTTGTATTTTGCTTAAGATTTCATCATCTGCAGAACCTGCTACCCCCTGGACTGTTCTATGTTCTATGTTAACCCCTCCACCCCAGATACCGGTGTTGGTGAATCTTCACAGCACCCTCTCCAGGGCATGTAGATCCTATTTTAATGAGTCATAAGGAACAGCAGATGCTGGAGTCTTGTGCAGAACACTAAGTACTGGAGTAACTCAGCAGATCAGACATCATCTCTGGAGAACATGGTTTCGGGTTGGGACCATTCTTCAAACTGATTGAAGAAGGGGGAGGAAAGTTGGAAAAGAGAGGTGGGGGGGGGGGGGGGGGGGTGTCAAAGCCTGCCGAGTGATAGGTGGATACAGGTGAGTGCGGCAATATTTGGAGAAGGGTGTTGACCTGAAACGTCGCCTATTCCTTCTCTCCAGAGATGCTGCCTCACCCGCTGAGTTACTCCAGCACTTTGTGTCTATCTTGAGCCAGGGTGTTAGTCAAGTCACTTTTATTTCTATAGCATGTTTAAAAAACAACTCTCGTTGGCCAAAGTGCTTTACATTGGTATAAGAATAGTATAACAAACAACAGTGTTTCATAGATTAAATACAAACATCACTACATACATACAGCCCTCGCTCAGAGGACGTCAAGAAAGGCTTGGGAGTAGAGATGAGTTTTAAGTCTCGACTTAAAGGAGTCGATGGAGGGGGCAGTTCTGATGGGGAGAGGGCTGCTGTTCCACAGTCTAGGAGCTGCAACCGCAAAGGCGCGGTCGGTCGCCCCTGAGCTTATGCCTAGACCGCGGGATGTTCAGCAACCCCAAGTCGGCCGATCTGAGGGACCTGGAGGTGGTGTGGTGGGTGAGCAGACTTTTAATGTAGGTGGGGGCAAGCCCATTGAGGGCTTTGTAGACATGAAGGAGGATCTTGAAATGTATTCGGAACCGCACAGGGAGCCAGTGGAGAGAGGCCAGGATCGGGGTGATGTGGTCCCTTTATCGGGTGCCCGTCAGGAGTCTCGCTGCGGCGTTTTGGACCAGTTGCAGGCGGGACAGGGAAGATTGGCTGATGCCAGTGTAGAGGGAGTTGCAGTAATCTAGGCGGGAGGAGATAAATGTGTGGATGATCTTTTCGAGGTCATCAAATTGGAGGAATTGTTTTATTTTAGCTATCATCCGAAGCTAGATTGACGGGTGTGTGGACGAAGGCCATGAAGACTAGTTTATGTCGAAAAACTGGTGATGGCTTCATTGTCCTGCTGTCCTGAAAGGTGGTGCATTAACGTGAAATCATTAACGCTTTGCCTCGTTACTTATCTCAGCTTCCACGGTGCAGGTTTGGGGCTGTTTTTTTTACGCTGAGTAAAGGGATGTAATTAAAAATAGATTCTGAATCCACCAGGCCTGGTGAAGACCCCACCTGCCAATACGAGGTCAAGGTCCCCACAGAATGTACACTCCTTGGGGGCTGGTTGCGAGGAGAAGCCAGCACATGCTGTCTAAATGAGAAGCATCATTAGTTTGTCAAGCAACAATTAATAAGCCATTTTATTTGTAACTTATTTCCTATGCATGCCAATCTTGCAGCAATCGCCCACCCTTTGTGGAGAGGAATTATCGCCTTATATCCACCTCCTCATAACATTCAAACGACTGCCAAGAGGAAATTCTCGGCTAAAGTCTGCTCACATTTGTTTCATGCTGAAACAACACCTGCCTTCTGTTTCCCAGTCAATTGCTCCAAGTAACCACAAACAGCGGCTCGAGGCAAATGACTTCCCCGAGATCTGTCTCGGAGATAGACACTAAAAGCTGGAGTAACTCAGCGGGACAGGCAGCATCTCTGGAGGGAAGGAATGGGTGATGTTTCGGGTCGAGACCCTTCTTCAGACACAGTCTTGGAATCAGTGTGGTGCTTCTTAAAAATTGATTTATTCAAGTATTTACAAAGCCAAATAATTCAAAGCAAAACCCATCACCACAATACAAGTCAAACCAATTTTCCTAAAACAACTGAAGAAGGGATTTGGCCCGAAACGTTGCCTATTTCCATAGATGCTGCTGCACCCGCTGAGTTTCTCCAGCATTTTTGTGTATCTTCCTAAAACAACTATTTCTCCATCCGCAATAAGGATGCATTCCCCCCCTCCCCACCGCCAGCGGTGCCCAGCGGTCCCGGAAATCCCCCAGGGCACCGGTGGACAGCGCATGGTCCCTCTCTTAAACTGGATTTAAGAGAGAGTTAGAGACTTAGATCGATCTCTAGGGGCTAGTGGAGTCAAGGGATATGGGGAGAAGGCAGGCACGGGTTATTGATAGGGGACGATCAGCCATGATCACAATGAATGGCGGTGCTGGCTCAAAGGGCCGAATGGCCTCCCCCTGCACCTATTTTCTAAGTTAACCGGGCGCGGACATAACCCCGGAAAAGGGGCAGGCAGCCGGCTCGGGCAGAGCCCGATGCAGACACAAAACGCTGGGGTAACTCGGCAGGGCAGGCAGCATCTCTGGAGAGAAGGAATGGCTGACGTTTCGGGATCATGACCCTTCTTCAGACAGGTCAGCCCGGCGCCGCGACTCGCAGATGGCCAGTTTTCTTTGGTATCAAAAAATAATGTATTTAATTTCAACACACGATACAAAACCCAAAAAAAACCAAAGACCGTGGTGACCTTACCCACCACCAGGTTACAAAATCATCAAACAACTATTTTACAAATATTCGTTCTTTCTTTCTTGTTTATTTCTTTAGTTTAGGGGGGGGTTTGTTTCTTCCTTTTTTTCCGTTTTTTGTCTTTTTATCTTTGTGTTTTTTTCTACATATATGGTTTTTTTTTTAAACATTTAACTATATTTACATAGAGACCAGGAGGTCTATATTCAATGTGTATTTTGACACTGGACTCATATTTAGGTTATACCTGTTATTAATGTAATCCTGATCCCTATGTATCAATAACATTGTTATGTTTATCATTACTCTTTTTGTTTTGTTTTTGTTATTTGGAAAAAAAATGAATAAATAGATTTTAAATGATCAAATATTCTAATGACTACTGTACAACCCCGGTAAAGGGGCAGGCAGCCGGCTCGGGCAAAGCCCTCTTCCGCCTGGCACCGTGACTCGCGGATGGCGTTAAGGGGTTGGACAGGCTAGATGCAGGAAGATTGTTCCCGATATTGGGGAAGTCCAGGACAAGGGGTCCCTTAAGGATAAGGGGGAAATCTTTTAGGACTGAGATGAGAAAAACATTTTTCACACTGAGAGTGGTGAAGTAGTTGAGGCCAGTTCATTGGCTATATTTAAAAGGGAGTTAGATGTGGACCTTGTGGCTAAAGGGATCAGGGGGTATGGAGAGAAGGCAGGTACAGGATACTGAGTTGGATGATCAGCCATGATCATATTGAATGGCGGTGCAGGCTCGAAGGGCCGAATGGCCTACTCCTGCACCTATTTTCTATGTTTCCACGTTTCTATGTTTCTGTGGCGTGGGGGGGGGGGGGGGGGGGGGGAGGAATCAATGCCTGGTTGTGGCTGCCAGCGTTTCGAGATTCCACTGTGACATATCGGCCAGAGTTACCAGCCGCTCTGCATCACCCTCTCCCTGCTGACTCCTACAGCCTCTGATATCTGTTGAGAATGTTTGCAGAGCGAAGCGCAAGGCCATAAAGACTAACATGGTGGTGTGCTGACTGCTTATAATGAGGCTGGATGGTTCCCTTTTACAATCTGTCACGGCGTATCTAAAAAAGTATATTTAGAACTGCTTGTTAAACCCGCAGCATCCTTAGAAATGGAGTTTATTTTTCTGCTTCCAGTCGAAGACCCTGGAGAATTGTTCTGTTTTGTAAAGCTTTTATTTTTCCGTCAGCTTAAGGGGGAGGAACTTCAGCAGAGGGAGGTGGACTGACGTTTGGACGCGCGACATCAGTCTTGGTCTTTCCGGAGTTTGTTCATTAGTTCACAAGTGATAGGAGCAGAATTAGGCCATTCAGCCCATCGAGTCTACTCCGCCATTCAATCATGGTTGATGTATCTTTCCCTCTCTGATGCAGAGCGGCTGGTACCTCTGGCCATTGTGTCACAGTGGAATCTCGAAACACTGGCAGCCACAACCAGGCATTGATTCCTCCCCGGGGGGGGGGGGGGGGGGTAGAACAAAGGGTGACCTGGCGCGGGTACTGTGCATACTTTGCATAATGTGCATACATAATGTGCATGCTTTGTAACATTGTCAGTGCCCTTTAGGTGGCGGCTATTTGCATACCTTGTGTACTCACTGTGACTTTCCACATGGGATAATGAAGTATTCATTCATTCATTCATTCATTCATTCATTCATTCATTCAATGACTTGGCCTCCACAGCCGTCTGTGGCAATGGATCTTCGACACCCTCAGTTCTTGGAGGATATGTGAACTCAGATAAGGGCAGCACTTGCTGTCTAAACTTGCTGTGATTCTCTCCTCGGCATGAGGAATTCATTGTGATTGTAAACTCTATCCATTAAAAATCACAATGATGTCCCGGTGATTAAACTTGTTAGTACTGCACCATACTGGTAATCTCCCTTTTTATTAATATTGAACTGCTAACCGTAGACAGCAGCTGTTTACTGCCTCTGTTAACGGCTGACACAGTTAATAAAGGTATTGATTAGCTTGCATGGCTTACGTCAATGATGGGCAGTTTTGTGGTCAGTGCATCTGCGTGCCGACAGCGACCATCCCGTACACTAGCAGTGTCTTACACACGAGGGACAAGTTTGCAACTTGCCGAAACCAATTTACAAGACAGCACCCGTGGTCAGGATCGAAGCGGAGTCTCTGGTGTTGTTATGCCCCTGTCCCACCTAGGAAACCGGAACGGGAACCTCTGGAGACTTTGCGCCCCACCCAAGGTTTCCGTGCGGTTCCCGGAGGTTCCCGAAGGTTTTTTATCAGTCTCCTTAATGGTCGAAACTGGTTTCCGCTTCTTCTATGTTCCGGCGATTATTTCAAAAAATTGAAAAATCTCCGGGAACCTGAAAAAAACCTCCGTGAACCGCACGGAAACCTTGGGTGGGGCGTAAAGTCTCCAGAGGTTTCCGTTCAGGTTTCCTAAGTGGGACAGGGGCATACAGCAGCAACTCTACCGCTGCGCCTGATCTCCTGCTCTCTAAACACTTAAATTCTCCTTCCCATTCCCACACGGACCTTCCTATCCTAGGCCTCCTCCATTGCCAGAGTGCAAATTGGAGAAACAGCATCTCATAATCCGCTTGGGCAGCTTACAGCCCAGTGGTATGAATATTGATTTCTCTAACTTCGGGTAACCCCAGCATTCCTTCTCTCTCTCTATCCCTCCCCCGCCCAAGTCGCACCAACTACTTATTTTTACCCAACAAACAGATAGCAATGACCTGTTTCCTTTATCATCGTTACTTTTTTGCATATCTTTCATTCATTGTTCTTTATCTCCACATCACCGTCTATATCTCTCGTTTCTCTTATCCCTACCTGGCTACCTGGACTACTCTTCCTCCCACCCTGTTTCCTGTAAGGACTCCATTCCCTATTCCCAATTCCTCCGTCTATGCCGCATCTGCTCCCAGGATGAGGTGTTCCACACCAGGTCTTCACAAATGTCCTCATTCTTCAGAGAACGGGGGTTCCCCTCCCCCACTATAGATGAGGCTCGCACCAGGGTCTCCTCCATACCCTGCAACACTGCCCTCTCTCCCCATTCCCCCACTCGCAACAAGGGCAGAGTCCCCCTGGTCCTCACCTTTCACCCCACCAGCCGGCAAATACAACAGATAGTTCTCCGCCAGTTTCGCCACCTCCAACGTGACCCCTCCACTCGCCACATCTTCCCATCTCCCCCCCCTGTCTGCCTTCCGCAAAGACCGCTCCCCCCGCAACTCCCTTGTCAATTCTTCCCTTCCCTCCCGCTCTACCCCTTCCCCGGGCACTTTCCCTTGCAACCGCAAGAGATGCTACACTTGTCCCTTCACCTCCCCCCTCCACTCCTTTCAGGGACCCAAGCAGTCCATCCAGGTCCAACCTGGAAGAAGGATTTCGGCCCAAAACGTCACCTATCTCCTTCGCTCCTTAGATGCTGCTGCACCCACTGAGTTACTCCAGCATTTTGTGTCTGTCCCATACACCTCGTCAATACCAATGGAAACACTCTGATGTCCCTCCACAAACAGCTCAAATCCAACTGCCTGGATATGGTCCAGGAAAAGCAAGGTGGGATTAGAGTCAGCAAAAAGAAGCTGTCTAATTAATCTCCCTGGGACACCACTAGAATCTGCTATCAGTGCCGAGCAAAATAGTAATTTATAGCTAAGCATACAGACTATTGGATTTACAAACTCAATCATCAATGTGGGCAGTAAGGACTAACTGTGCATGTGACAGGGATTGTGTGTGTAACACACTGGGTGTGTATCAGGGACTGTATGTGTAACATTGTATGTGTAATATTGTGTGTGTAACAGGGATTGTGTGTGTAACATTGTGTGTAACATTGTGTGTGTAACATTGTGTGTGTAATATTGTGTGTGTAACATTGTGTGTAACATTGTGTGTGTAACATTGTGTGTGTGTAATATTGTGTGTGTAACGTTGTGTGCAACATTTTGTGTGTAACATTGTGTGTGTAATATTGTGTGTGTAACATTGTGTGTGTAACATTGTGTGTGTAACATTGTGTGTGTAATATTGTGTGTGTAACATTGTGTGTAACATTGTGTGTGTAATATTGTGTGTGTAACATTGTGTGTAACATTGTGTGTGTAATATTGTGTGTGTAACATTGTGTGTAACATTGTGTGTGCAACATTGTGTGTGTAACATTGTGTGTAACATTGTGTGTGCAACATTGTGTGTGTAACATTGTGTGTAACATTGTGTGTGTAACATTGTGTGTGTAATATTGTGTGTGTAACAGGGACTGTGTGTGTAACACACTGGGTGTGTAACAGGGATTGTGTGTGTAACATTGTGTGTGTAAAAAGAGTGTGTGTGTAACATTGTGTGTGTAATATTGTGTGTGTAACATTGTGTGTAACATTGTGTGTGTAACATTGTGTGTGTAACATTGTGTGTAACATTGTGTGTAACATTGTGTGTGTAACATTGTGTGTGTAACATTGTGTGTGTAACATTGTGTGTGTAACAGGGACTGTGTGTGTAACACACTGGGTGTGTAACAGGGATTGTGTGTGTAACATTGTGTGTGTAAAAAGAGTGTGTGTGTAACATTGTATGTGTAACAGGGACTGTGTGTGTAACATTGTGTATGTAACATGGTGTGTGTAACAGGGACTGTGTGTGTAACAGGGACTGTGTGTGTGTACAGATGCTGCCTGTCCCGCTGAGTTACTCCAGCATTTTTGTGTCTAACTTCGGTGTAAACCAGCATCTGCAGTTCCTTCCTACACAAACCCAGAGCTTTAGTGGGAACAAAAGCCCCCCGACAAGATGAGTCAGGTCTATAATTTAAATTATATTCTGATATCTCATTAACTGTAATAATATTTAGGTATGATAATGATTGAGCAAAATCTACATTTAATATCCTAATTAGGGATTATGGATAATCTAGTCGTTTGGCGTGTAATGTGAGTTGCTTTCATTTTCCCCAGTCAGTTAATTACTGATAGCTCTCACTGTAATTCTGCCACTTTATCTACACTGCAGAAGGACTGGAGGAACAGCTTAAAGAGACAGTGCTCCTCAGGGCTGTGTAACACCAGCATCAAGCGTTGACATGCGAAGTTGACAGTGACAAATGGACTTTTGTTTTTATCCCATCATGTCCACGGTACCTTACAATAGTTTTTGAGTCTTAGTTTAGAGATACAGCGCGGAAGCAACTCTTCGGCCCACCGAGTCTGTGGCCACCAGCCCACCAGCCATGATCACATTGAATGGCAGTGCTGACTCGAAGGGCCGAATGGCCTACTCCTGCACCTATTATCTATTGTCTATTGAGTCTGCTCCGACCAGCGATCCCCGCACACTAACATTGTCCTACACACGCGAAGGAGAATTTACAATTTTGCCAAACCAATTAACCTACAAACCTGCACGTCTTTGCAGTGTGGGGGGAAACCGGAGCACCCGGAGAAAACCCACGCAGGATGTGCGGGTTTGTTGGGTCAATTGGCAATCTGTGAATTGCCCCTAGTGTGTAGGATAGAACCAGTGTATGGGTGATTGCTGGTAGCTGAAGAGCCTGTTTCCACGCTGTATCTCTAAACTAAACTACTGAAAATGGTCTCGACCCGAAACGTCACCCATTCCTTCTCTCCAGAGATGCTGCCCATCCCGCTGAGTTACTCCAGCTTTTAGTGTCTATCTTCGAGCCAGCAGTTCCTTCCTGCACTAAACTAAACTAAAAAAATATTTCAGGTTTTTGAGACTGCAGAGGCTAGGAATCTCATTCCATGTGGATAGTATGCATTGTGTTACAGCCAAAGCAAATTGCGGACATTCTCAGCTGGCAAGTGGGAGGTGGGACAATATTCCCACTGTGATGGCAAGGAACAAATTCCTGATGGGTCTGGGAGTAGCGGAAATGGTTGCTCTCTGGGCAAAGCAGATTTGCAACACCCTGACAGCTGTTTCTAAGCAAAAGCCACGAGAAACTTTAGTCTTTAGGGAGATACAATGCGGAAACAGACACTCCTGCCCAGCCAGTCCGCATCGACCAGCGATCACCCCGTATGCTCGCACTGTCGTACAGACACTGGGGACAATCTAACATTTTTATTACTGAAGCCAATTAACCTACAAACCTGCGCGTCTTTGAAGTGTGGGATGAAACCGGAGCGCCTGGAGAAAACCCACGCAGGTCACGGGGAGAGCATACAAGAGTCAAGGCAAGAGTGTTTTACTGTCATATGTCCCGGACGGGACAATGAAATTCTTACTTGCTGCAGCACAACAGAATATGTGACTATGTAAACATAGTACATAACGGGGGAAAAAAAAAGAAAAATGTCAATAAGTAACAAATATAGCGCAAATAACAAATAATAATATAGTACAGACAGCACCCGTAGTCAGGAATGAACTCGGGTCTCTGAGTCTGTGAGGCAGCACCTCTACCTCTGTGCCACTGTGCCTCCCCAGTTCGGCAACATCCTCGGAAATCTTCTCTACACTCTTTCCAACTTCCTATAGCAGGGTGACAACAACGGAAAGGAAATGCAGACACTGGTATGTGCCGGGCGGCGCTGGATTTAAACCACCAGTCGGAGTTCCAACCAGCGCGGCCTGAACACTACGGGCAGCGTGGTCTCCGGGGAGCGAGCGGCCGCTCCAGACATTTCCAGGCCGCTGAGGAGTGTTCACCCGACGCCGGAGTTCCATCTTCCCGGCAAGAGGGCCGGAAAACATCGGGCTGGCTGCAGAGGCCGCAAATAGGCCCCGACCTCGGGTGATCACAGGGGAAGAGGATTAAACTTTCTGGTCCTTTTCCCCACAGTGGAAAATGTTGATTCTGCTGTGGGGGATCGTGCATGTTGAATTCTATAATGTGTTGTGTCATTTTACTTTAAAAAAAAAAAAAATTCTATGGATGTACAGAAACTTAATTATTTCTTCTATGTAAAGAACTTTGGTTTCAACGCTAGTTGATTTAAACGTGCTATATAAATAACATTTACTTACTTACTTACTTACTGAAGACAGACACACAGTGCTGGAGTCACTCAGCGGGTCAAGTAACATCTCTTTTTTTAACCTACAAACCCGCGTGTCTTTGGAGTGTGGGAGGAAACCAGAGCACCCAGTGGAAACCCACATGGTCACGGTGTGAGCGTGCAAACTCCGTACAGACAGCACCCGTAGTCAGGATCCAACCCGCTTCTCTGGCGCTGTGAGGCAGCCGCTCTACCACCATGCCGACCTTCACACTCACATAATGGGGAGGTGTGGGCTTGGATACACATCAGCCACAGCCACTGGCGTCCACATTATCTCTCCCTAGCCCCTGCTTGAGGTCAGCTCAGCTAAGCTGACTTGCCAATGTCTGGGTCTCATTTGAAGCCACATTCTGGAAACTCATTAACACTACTAACACTGAGCATGGTTACCGATTGAGCAGAATCTGCATTTAATGTTATGATGAAGAAATAGGGGTAATGCTCTGGCACTGTGTGCCATGTGAGCTGCTTTTGTTCGCTGCTCCTGTTTAATTATTTGCACTTGGTACTGAAATTGTGACATTTATCTGTGGTTCGGAGATAACAGGACTGAGCCAAGTAGTGGGGATGGTGAGGGGATGGTGTGCGGCAAACAGCGCCACACCAGCGAGGGAGATTCACATAACTGTGAAGCCGCATTTTGTCGGGTAGGCGTCACAGCACCGTTTGGGAACAGCGCTCCTTCCAACACCACAAGAAATTGCAGCGAATTGTGGACGCAGCCCAGGCCATCGCACAAACCAACCTCCCTTCCATTGACTCCATCTACACCTCACGCTGCCTCGGCATAATCAAGGACCAGTCACACCCCCGCCACTCCCTCTTCTCCCCTCTCCCATTGTGGAATTCTCTGCCTCAGATGGCGGTGGAGGCCGGTTCTTTAGATGCTTTCAAGAGAGAGCCAGATAGGGCTCTTAAAAATAGCGGAGTCATGGGATATGGGGAGAAGGCAGGAACGGGGTACTGATTGGGGATGATCAGTCATGATCACATTGAATGGCGGTGCTAGCTCGATGGGCCAAATGGCCCACCTATTGTCTATTGTCTATTGTCTATTGTCATTAGGCAAAAGGTATAGAAGTGTGAAAACGCACACCCCCAGATTCAGGGACAGTTTCTTCCCCAGCTGTTATAAGGCAACTAAACCATCCTACCACAACCAGAGAGCAGTGCTGAACTACTATCTACCTCATTGGTGACCCTCGGACTTTCCTTGATCGGACTTTGCCTGCTTTACCTTGCACTAAACGTTATTCCCTTATCATGTATCTGTACACTGTGAATGACTCGATTGTAATCATGTATTGTCTTTCCGCTGACTGGTTAGCACGCAACAAAAGCATATGGTTATATGACACAGCATATAACCATATAACCATATAACCATATAACAATTACAGCACGGAAACAGGCCCTCTCGGCCCTTCCAGTCCGTGCCGAGCATCATCCGAGGTTAGGGAATTGCCTAATCCCAGAGGGACTGGGGTTCCTGAGCCAGGGGTTAATGGGTTTAGGCACCTCACACAAGAGGAGGTCTCAGGTTTGATCCTTTGGCTTTAACTCGCGTTGGGTAGATCCCCCAGACCCACACAAGAGAGAAAGAAGCATTCACTGATCGAGTCTGTTGCCAAACGAAAAGTCTGAAGAGGAGTCCCAACCTGAAACATCACCCACCCTTTTTCTCCAGAGATACTGCCTGGCCCGCTGAGTTACTCCAGCACTCTGTGCCCGTGTTTGGAAATTCAAAGCATCTTTATGGCCTCCAATTTTTAGTTTTAGTTTTTCGTTTTAGAGATACAGCGCAGAGACAAATATTAGATTTAGTTAACATAAGAGGTATAGGTATTATTAACTCTGGAGTTATCAATTTTATCAACAATGGTGGTACAGATATTAATAATGTTCAAGATGTTGATATTATTAATGTAACTAATATTGGTATCATTAGCCCAAGAGGTGGGTGTATGGAATGAGCTGCCAGAGGAGGTAGTTGAGGCAGGTACCATCACAACTATTAAACGTCATTTGGACAGGTACATGGATAGGATGTGGACCAAACACAGGTAGGTGGGAGTGGTGTAGATGGGGCAACTTGGCTGGCATGGGCAGGTTGGGCAGAATGGTCTGCTTCCATGGTGTATGACTCTACCTCCATCTAAGGTATTTTTATTAGTAACACAGAGGTTTAGATAGTGTTAAACGCAACAGGTACAAATATTATTAATGTTGGACATATATAATTTCTTAACATAGGAGGAATTTATATTATTGGATCGAACCTATAGATATTATTAAAGTGGGTGAAGGTATTATTAATGATGGCAGTACAGGTATTAACATAGGAAGTGGAAATATTATTAATATGGAAGGTACAGATATTATTAAAGTCAGAGGTATAGATATTATTAACATGGGAAGTAGAGATATTATTAATGCAAGAAGTATAGCTGTAATTAACACTGCAGGTAAAGCTGTTATTAATGTAGGAGATGTAAGTATTATTAAAAAAATACAATATGTTGGAGCAACTCAGCGAGACAGACAGCATCTGTGGAGGGATTGGACAAATGATCTTTCGAGTAAGGACCTTTCTTCAGACATTGTAATTGGAGGGGAGAAACAGGAGGTATAGGTATATTAAATATAGGAACTAGAAGCATTATTACAGCAGGAGGTATGGATATCATTATATTGGAGGTAGCAATATAATTGACGCAGGAGGTAAATATATTATTAATGTTGGAGGTACAGATATTATTAAGCCAGGAGCTAAAGATATTATGCAGGAGGATTGAATATTTTTAGTGTAATAGCTATAGACATTATTAACACATGAGGTAAGGATATTATTAACAGGAGATAGCTATGGTTAATATGGGGAGTATAGATGTTACTAACCGAGGAAGTATGTTAGTAATATATATTATATAAGGCAGTAATTTATATATTACTAGACCAAGTGGGACCCCCAACACAACACGCTCCCCCAACTGAATATTCCACCACTCATCCATAGCCCCCACGGGAGGCCTGGTCCCCCAACGCAACCCGTTCCCCAAGGCAATATTCCACCACTCACCCGTTCCCCCAACGCAACCTGTTCCCCCAACGGAATATTTCACCACTCACCCATAGCCCGCAACTGCACAGGGGCTGCTCATTTCCCCTTATTCACCCTCCCTTATTTTAATTTTGCTAGGGCTGGCAGGACTCAGTGTCCTGGGATTGCAACACTGTAGCGGGCAGGGCTACAATCCCATTGTGACGTCATAGTTGTAACTGCCAGTGCAGTGGGAAGACATTTTTCTCAAATTGGGATTTTGTAAAGTAAAAAATGTGAATTACTTGTAAAATATAACATCAATCTGAACGAAATGTGACACATCACACCACAGGGAAATGGTGAGTCAGGAGGTCCAAAAATTGTAGTGCTATTGTGTACTGTTTTGGCCTAGTTCAGGCCATGAAAAGCACGAGCACAAACAAACACGCAAACTCCCTCACAGACAAGATGAGAATTTTAGTAATATATAGATATTATGGAGCAATTCTACTGCAGTGGTAGAGCGCTGCCTTTGACCTGAGTTTGATCCTGACTATGGGTGCTGTCTGCACGGAGTTTGCACGTTCTCCCTGTGACCACGTGGGTTTCCTCCGGGTGCTCCGGTTTCCTCCCACATTCCAAAGACATACAGGTTTGTAGATTAGACACAAAAATCTGGAGTAACTCAGTGAGCCAGACAACACCTCTGGATAAAAGGAATAGGTGATGTTTCGGGTCGAGACACTTCTTCAGATTTATTATGTTATCTATTTAGTACTGTGTTTGCAAAATGGTTGTCCTTCTGCAAGTAAGGATTTAATTGTTCTGATTTGGTACAAATGACAATTATACAATCTCTTGATTGTCTTGACTCTTAACCTAAACACGAGAAACATATTACCATAAATATGAGGGGCATAGTTCGGGTAGGCAGTCAGAGGCTTTATCCCAGGGTGGAGGTATCCAGTACTAGAGGGCACAGCTATAAGGTGAGAGGGGGAAAGTTTAATGGTGATGTTGTTTTTTTACACAGAGAATGGTGGGAGCCTGGAACGCATTGACAGGGATGGTGGTGGAAGCAGATACAATAGTGGTGTTTATGGATAGGCACATGGAAGTGCAGGGAATAGAGGGATATGGATCATATACAGGCAGATGAGATCAGTTTAACGTCATCATATTCGCCACAGACATTGTGGGCTGAAGGGCCTGTGCGGTCCTGGTCTATGTTGTATGTTCTATGTTGTATGTTCTATGTTCTATGTTGTATGTCCACCGCCCTCTTGAATGCTAAAACTGAATCTGTATCCACTGCAGCCCCAGTAGTTAATTCCATACTCCAAACACTTGAGCCATCTGAAGAAAGGTCCAGACCTGAAACATAGCCTATCCCTACCCTCTACAGATGCTGCCTGACCTACTGAGTTCCTCCAACACTTTGCGCTTTGCCCGGGTTTGATCCCGACCACGGGTGCTGTCTGTACGGAGTTTGTACGTTCTCCCCGTGACCTGCGTGGGTTTGCTCCAAGATCTTCGGTTTCCTCCCACACTCCAAAGACGTGCAGGTATGTAGGTTACTTGGCTTGGTACAATTGTAAACTTATCCCTAGTGTGTGTAGGAGAGTGTTAATGTGCGGGGATCGCTGGTCGGTGCAGACTCGGTGGGCCAAAGGGCCTGTTTCCGAGCTGTATCTCTAAACTAAACCAAAACTAGGCTCTCACCCACTTATTCCTCTGCAGGTGAAGTCAATGAAGCCCTGAAATGTCTTCAATATAACTGAGGAAAATGCTGCACATTAATCTAAATTACTAACTCCATTAGCCCACTCTGTGCAGCTGCACTTCACAATGCCTTCCATGTTCCCACGGTCACCACTGTTAAGTCCCTCGCTGTGTTCAGGTCTACTTTGCCCAGCTACTCATCCACCTGCTGTCTATTCACTGTCTCCCTCATCAGTCTCCTCCTCTCTGCTGAATGCGGTGCCTGGGGGAGCAGGGCCCTGATGTACCGACAATGTCCTTGTACTTCAATAGTGAACTTGCACAAAGCGGTCACATCAATTTTCACACAGCGTCCAAACGCACACTCACACATGCACACATATGCACAGACACGCAGGCACGAGTGCACACACACGCACATGCACACAGACACACACACAGACACAACTGCATACACACACACACACACAAGTACACAATGCACACACGTTCAACACACTGACACATGCACACAAACACCCTCAGATTGACACCTGTGCAAACACACACACACACATGCGCACACATACGCACACTCACAAAAGTACACAGGCCGACACATGTGTGCAGGCACACACAGCCACACACACACACATTCACACATATTCACACACTCACACACACTCACACACATGCACACACTCACACTCACACATGCACACACTCACACACACACATGCGCACACACATGTATGTACACACTCATGCGCGCACACACACACACTCACGCACACACACACTCACACATATATCCACACACACAAACACACACACACATGCACACACACATATGCACACATACTCACGTGCACTCACGCACACACACACACTCACACATATATACACACACACAAACACACACACATGCACACACACACAAACACTCACGCACACACGTACACTCACGCACACACACACTCACACATATATCCACACACACAAACACTCACACACATGCACACACACACACACTCACGTGCACTCACGCACACACACTCACACTCACGTGCACTCACGCACACACACTCACACACACACACACACACACTCATACTCACACACACACTCACACATATATACACACTCACACCATACCATATTTAAAAGACTGGAAAGGAAAGGTTTAGGGCATGGGGCATGCGAATATCTAGTGGGTCGAGTGTAGTTGGAGCATCTTGGTCAGAATGGACAGGTTGGGCTGAAGGGCCTGAGCCCATGCGGTACGTCTCCCTGCCACTGCCCTGGGTGGTCTGGTGTCTCCCGTTGGAGCCACACATTGAAGCTCGGGGAACCAGATCATGTCCCTGACTTCTGCCACTCAGAGCAGCTGCTAATTTTCCCATCTTTAAGCAAGTATTTGTCTTTCAACAAGTTAAATATCGCTGTGCAAGGCTGGATCCTATTCCACATACCCGCTAATCACATTTAATACTCTCTCACATTTTGTTTAAGGCTTATTAATTTGTCCACTTGTCCTCCATCTTTGAGCTGATCGCTGATACTCATCACTTTTAAAGCTTGGATTATGCGTCCTCACTTTTTGTTCTGCCTCGGTTTTAGCCTAAACTGTTCTAACACCCAAGGGATTTGAGATTCTTTCATTCATTGTTCTTTGTCTCTCTACGTCAACGTCTATATCTCTCGTTTCCCTTATCCCGAACCAGTCTGAAGAAGGGCCTCGAAGCCGAAACGTCACCCGTACCTTCTCTCCAGAGATGCTGCCTGTCCCGCTGAGTTACTCCAGCTTTTTGTGTCTGTCTTTGGTGTACACCAGAAGAAGCATCTGCAGTTCCTTTCTACACAAGAGATTTGAGTCCTTGATTATGAAGCTTCAGCAATGCACCAGAGTATCTTGGATGGATTGGTGCAGAGAAAGATCCTCGCCGTCGCTAATGGAGCCTTGATGGTTTCTGTTGAGGTGAAGTCACCAACCTTTGCTGCAACTGTGAATGAGTACGCCTTGAAATCCAACACAGCGCTCGCAGCGGTAGAGTTGCTGCCTCACAGCGCCGGAGACCCGGGTCGCATCCTGACTATGGGCGCTGTCTGTACGGAGTTTGCACGTTCTCCCCGTGACCACGTGGGTTTTCTCCAGTTGCTCCGGTTTCCTCCCACACTCCAAAGATGTGCAGGTTTGTAGGTTAATTGGCTTCTGTAAAAATGTCCCTAGTGTGTGTAGGATAGAATCAGTACATGGTTGATCGCTGATCGGTGCGGACTCAGTGGGCCGAAGGGCCTGTTTCCACACTGTATCACTAAGCTAAACTAAACTGATTTAAAACTGGACATTTAAATTTATCTTGGCCACAGCTTGCATAGTCAATGTCAATGTCAGTTGACACAAAATGCAGAAGGGTCTCGACCCGAAACATCACCCATCCCTTCTCTCCAGAGATGTTGCCCGTCCCGCTGAGTTACTCCAGCATCTGTCTACCTTCGATTTAAACCAGTCTCTGCAGTTCCTTCCCACACATTTTGTCAGTTGATAGGGATTGGCTGCTGAACATGTCATGCACCGCGCTGTGCGAATTCTCCGTTCGGTGCTTACCTGATGACCATGCCACATTGTCTTCCACAACCGTGTCGAGACCTTTGTTCCTCTCCGTCCGGTCCTCACCTGATCTCTGTCGCCTGGGCTTGTACTCACTGAAGTTTAGAAGAATGAGAGGACATCTTATAGAAACATATAAAACTTCTTAGATTGGACAGGCCAGATTCAGGAAAAATGTTCCCCATGTTGGGGGAGTCCAGAACCAGGGGTCACACAGTTTAAGAATAAGGGGTCGGCCATTTTAGGACTGAGATGAGGAACAACTTTTTCACCCAGAGAGTTGTGAATCTGTGGAATTCTCTGCCACAGAAGGCAGTGGAGGCCAATTCACTGGATGTATTCAAGAGAGAGTTAGATTTAGCTCTTGGGGCTAATGGAATCAAAGGATATGGGGCGAAAGCAGGAACGGGTACTGATTTTGGATGATCTGCCATGATCATATTGAATGGCGGTGCTGGCACGAAGGGCCAAATGGCCTACTCCTGCACCTATTTTTCCATGTTTCTATTCCAGCACTTCACAGCATATTGGGGGCAATTAACAACAGCCAATTAACCCGCTAACGTATTCGGGAAGATAGATACAAAGTGCTGGAGAAATGGTGAATCTGAGGAATTCTTTGCCACAGAAGGCTGTGGAGGCCAAGTCAAGGGATATTTTTAAGGCAGAGATAGATAGATTCTTGATTAGTACGGGTGTCTGAGGTTAAGGGGAGAAGGCAGGAGAATGGGGTTAGGAGGGAGAGATAAATCAGCCCTGATTGAATGGTGGCGTAGACTTGATGGGCCGAATGGCCTAATTCTGCTCTGAGAACTTATGAACTCAACTGGTCATGGAAATCACGACAGCTGTGTGGCCAAGCGTCTTGCTTTTGAGACCAAAGATGTAGCGATGTTACAAAACATACCTTCTCAGCGGCGCTGCAGTTCTGCCGCTGGCCGTGTGCGCAACTTTGGCGCCTTTGAGGGAGGGGGGGACGGGAGTAAAATGCCTTTTTCTCCTGCATGCCGGAGGCGGATTTCCTCGGGCTGCTAGCTGCTGAAGAAAAATCGATCCTACTTCCGTTCCCGATTTTTAAATGTTTTAAACGCGAGACAATTTAATAATTACATTAAAATAAAAAGCGACTTCTAACGCCCTCAACGCCTACAACGTGACGGATCGCAAGAAAATGTAAGTCGTTTATTTTACATAAAATCTTGTTTCTTGGGATGGCTTTAATCAAATTTTACAATGCGAAAATGTGATTTGGGGCCCGTATCAACCGGCAGTGTTTTTCCTGCTGATATGGGGTTCAAATTCACTGCAAATGCAACGTTCCAATCGATCGCGTTCCAGAAAATCCCACTCGCAAGATGATTTAAATGCTCTTTTTTTTTAACAATCATGTCATAAGAGCATCTAAATCGTCTATATTTTGTGTTATTGTCTACCCATAGTCAATATTTTTATACTAAATATCAGTTTTAGTCCCACGTATTGTGCAAAAAAATAATAATCTTAATTATATTGAGTGGATGTTTCTAGATTAATTTATGGGAATTACACATTAAATGCCTTCCATCTGGCATGTAAATTAATGACAGTGAGATTAAAAAATCATGTTATATTGTGAATTCTTGTGTGAATGGGATTAGTTTGTCATTTGGATACTTAGACCATTTAAAAAATATATCCTTTTCTTAAGAAATGGAATCTACAGGACATTCTTAATGGGAAAGTAGTGGGCAGAAAGGCATGTCATGCGTGGTTTGAAGAGCAAAGACTTGTAGTTTACAATGCCAAAATTGAAAAGTTAAGGAAAAACAAGGTGTACAGAGTTGCTTATCGGTTACAATCTGAGGAGTATGATGATGCTACTGATTATGATATGCCAATGTACCAGCTAGCAACTGATCTTATCCATAAAGACTTGGTCTATTGCTAGAAATTGTAATTTATTTACCTATCTGTTACAGACTTACAGCATATAATACAATAATATTAAAGTTCTGATCTTGAGAATATCACATTTTGGGATTTTCAAGGCAGTCTGGGTGTTTATTACTATTTCTGTCACAACAGTCAATTTTATAATTAGCTACAATTAGGTAACTAACTAATTATATGCTTTAATTTCAGGTCATCCAAGTAAGATGTTTCATATTTGTTTCAGAATGCTTCAATCTATAATAACTCAAAATTTCATTCAGTTCTCTTAATTTTTAAGAAAGTTATGGGCTTTTGACTGTCCTCGATCACAGCTTTTGTGTTAAGTCAATGGAAAAGCATTAGGGAACACGATGCTAATCTCCGAGTATGAAAATGGCCATAACTTTTTTAATACTGAAGATATGAAAATGAATTAGGTGTCAAATTAAACTTCTTTTTATGCTTTATCTGATGGGATAAATTGCAGACTTGATGTTTAAATCTGAAAATGTTGTAACATTGGTAAAAGATTGGTACAAAAAGCTGGAGAAACTCAGTGGGTCAGACGGCATCTCTGGAGAAAACAAGATGGGTGGTGTTTCGGGTCGGGACCCTTCCTCAGACCGTGTATATTTCTTCAGACCTTGTATATTTATTCAGACAGTATGTGGGATGCGTAGGAAACTGCAGCATCTGTGGAGATCCAATACGGTCACGGGGGAAGCATGCAAACTGCACACAGACAGAGCTGGAGGTCAGGATCGAACCTGTGAGGCATCAGCTCCACCAGCTGAGCCACACTGCCGCCCCAAGAAAAGGCAAGCTGCTGTAGTTTAAGTTGTGCCTTCCCTAGACTCTAATCTTTTCCTCCACCTCTTGAACCCTGGCACATTGCAGAGAAAACCCGAGGTGGCAGACTTAACTCCACACAACGCCCTGAATATTTTTAAAATCTGCAGAGAGAACGTCTTGAGAAAGCCTGCCTCCCGGTCAACCCAAACTGTTGACTGAGCAGAAATCAAAAAAAGGATGTCTCGCAGTGTAATCATCGGGAATAAATCACTTCTGGCAACGGGAAAACATCTCCTCGCGGACGGAGTGCCTCTCAAAGGCAGAGAGCTGTCGGAACAGAGGACCCAGCTTCGCCTGAGATAACATTAAAAAGATTCAATTAGGACTGACAAGTCTAATGAGCAGTGATAGATGGGCTGGGATGCAGAGAATGGGAAGAATAGTTCGCAGGCTTAGATTTCACTCCCACAATGTCCTCGAAACAATGAGATCTCCCATATTGTCAGCCTCTGAGTGGTGTTATGAGATGAAGGGCGATGTGCAATTTCAGGTAATCATTTAAGCAATAATATTGCTGCGTGTACAGGTGAGGCGCTAGATTAGTTGTTTAAAGTTCCGGCACTTTGATGGTTCAAATCCCGGAAACACAGATTTGAAAATGATGATCGGCTTTTTCTATGGAAATAAATCCCCCTGTGTGAAGCGAGGAACAATATACCAGTATCAGCAAGTTTTCTATATCTCAATGTGACAATGTCTTGTGTTCTCAATGAGGCTGGTCGACAAAAAACAGCAGATGGACTTTTTAATATCTAAATGTCTCTGGTTCAATACTAGGGGTGTCCGAATTGTGAATGGCCTGTACATTGAGTGGGCAATACTCAGTTTCTGTCAGAAAATTCGAGCACCAGTTTCATCAGGAAATTTTTTTTTTTTTTAAATATACTGCAGATGCTGGAAATTTTAAACAAGAATACAGAATCTGCAGGTAAAGGTCGGCAGGTTTTGTTTAGTTTAGTTTCTAGATACAGCGCGGAAACAGGCCATTCGGCCCATCGAGTCTGTGTCGACCAGCGATCCCCACGCACTATCCTACACACACTAGGGACAATTTATATTTATACCAAGCCAAATAACCTACAAACCTGTATGTCTTTGGAGTGTGGGAGGGAACTGGAGCACCCGGAGAAAACCCACGCAGGTCACGGGGAGAACGTACAAACTCCGTACAGACAGCACCCGTAGTCAGGATCGAACCCAGGTCTCTGGCGCTGTGAGGCAGCAACTCTACCGCTGCGCCACCGTGCCACCCAGGCTGCCCTCAGTAAAAGCCCTGCCCCACTGTACGAGTTCATTCCAAGATCTCTCCCCAGTTTAAATAAAATCAAACTCGTGGTAAGCACGGAGAATGAACGTAGCGGGTACGTCGGAGCTCGGGGACGTCTCTTAGCGCTCGTAACGCTAACGGCAGGTACTCGGGAAGACTCGCTAACGGCAGGTAAGCACGGGAAGACTCGTGAAGATTTTTCAACATGATGAAAAATGTCCACGAGAGCCCCGAGTACCGACGAGCGGCCATTACCGTAAATCTCCGAGTTCGAATCAGGGCAAACTCGGGCGAACTCTTGGAATGAACTCGCACCGTGGGACAGGGCTATTAGTGCTTGTGGAAAGAGAAATAGTCACCATTTTGGGGCTAGGACAAGGTTTATTATTGTCATGTGTCCCGAGGTAGACTTCTGCTGTTCCTTCCGATACAAAATAGGAGGCAAACTGTGTTAAAATGCATGTGAGAGTCAATAAACTAAAAGGAGACACAAAATAGATAAGAAAAGAGCTAAATATAACACACCCGGGGAAAATAATACATACAGGAACTATACATAGATGTCCCAGAAATCACTAGGCAAGGAAGGACTGGTACAGGAAACTGTTTAACCAGAGCAATGAATCTTCCCAAAACTGGGCCACATGAGCAGGTAGACCAGCATCTTTACACAACACCAGAGTCCATGTGATAAAGGCAACGTGAGCTTCAGGATGGAGCTAACTGGGGTGGTGAAAATGGAGCAGCGTAGGAAGGAACTGCAGATGCTAGTCTAAAGACGGGTCTCGTCCTGAAACATCACCCATTTCTTCACTCCACAGATGCTGCCTGACCCGCTGAGTTACTCCAGCACTCTGTGAAACGTCACCTATCCATGTTCTCCACAGATGCTGCCTGACCCGCTGAGTTACTCCAGCACTCTGTGAAACGTCACCTATCCATGTTCTCCACAGATGCTGCCTGACCTGCTGAGTTACTCCAGCACTCTGTGTCTATCAAGGAACTGCAGATGCTGGTTTACACCGAAGATAAACACAAAAAGCTGGAGTAGCTCAGCGGGTCAGGCAGCTTCTTCGAAGAGAAGGAATGGGTGACGTTTTGGGTCGAGACCCTTCTTCAGACAGAGAGTCAAGGGAGAGGGAGGCACAGAGATAAGGAAGGGTGAGGTATGAAAACGAGACATCAAAGGGGCAAAAATCAAGGAAAATGTAGAATAGATTATTCCATGGAGCGCAGGAGGATGAGGGGCGATCTTATAGAGGTGTACAAAATCATGAGAGGAATAGATCGGGTCGAGGCACAGAGTGTTTTGCCCAGAGTAGGGGAATCGAGGACCAGAGGACACAGGTTCAAGGTGAAGGGGAAAAGATTTAATATGTGTTCGTACAGTCAGCACCCATAGTCAGGATCGAACCCGGGTCTCTGGCGCTGCAAGTGCTGTACATGGCCTGTCCCACTTAAGAGACCTAAACAGCAACCTCTGGTGACCTTGCCCGCCACCCAAGGTTCCCATGAGGTCACCGGAGGTTTTGGTCACTCTCCCTAATGGTCATCTCGGTTGCTGCTATTTTCTCATCGTGATTAAAACCGGCCTCGTCTAAAAATAGGTCGCCGTTTTAAAAATCAATAATGTTTTAGTCGCAGGTCTAGTTGAGGCCGGTTTTCTTCATAGTCGAGGAAGGTTTTCAACATGTGCGTGGGAGGTGGTAGGAGGTTGAAAGCAGGCACGTGCCCTGAGTAATTACCCAGGGTAGGCAGTCAGCCGGCTTTATTAAAAAAATCTTAAACCGAGCATGCGCAGATTGTTCTCTTCATAAAAAATAAAAAATAAGTAACAATTCAAATTTACCAAGGCTTCTCAATCTCCTTCATTTTCTAATCACTGAATGGGTGGGGGACGGAGGATGAAGGCAGGTGGAGAGATGGTGGGGAAAACGGGAGCACACCGGGACGTTGAACCAGTTGTCATCTTATTAAATGACAATACTAATTCAAGGGTCCATTTGGAGGGAGAGTTCCTTTCACAGCGTGTGGAGAGTCTGTGCCAGGGGTTAAAGATGCGGGGAGGGCAGGAGTGTTGAGAAGGAGGAGGGTCAGAGATCATGTCAGGCTCACTCACCGCTGCCGCAGCGCTCCGGGCACGGACAGCAGAACTGCCCGCCACTTCCGGGGATAGAAGCAGCTCGGGTGCGAGCGGCCGCCGGGACCCGACAACAGAACCGGCTGCCACTTCAGCACCTTCTGCCGGCCCGCTCACCTCTGGCAGTTCTGTCCGTCTGAACATCTCTCACCTGCCGCTCGCCGGCTTCGCTCATGTCAACCGCGTCCCGCAAATCCTTACATTCCCACAGCCGAGTAACCTCAACTGGTCCCGTGAACGCGCTGTCGGAATTTAAAGATTTGCGGGATGCCGGCCGGCGAGCGGCAGGTGAGAGATGTTCAGACGGAGACACTGCCAGAGGAGACGGGGACTAGCAGACGGGGCTGAAGTGGCTGAAGTGGCAGGGTCCCGGCGGCCGCTCAAAGTCAGTCACCCGAGCTGCTTCCTTCCTTGGAAGTGGCGGCCAGTTGTGCTGTCCGTGCCCGGAGCGCTGCGGCAGCCGCCCAAGCTAATTCACTCCCCGGCCACAATAAAACCATATAGCAATTACAGCACGGAAACAGGCCATCTCGGCCCTTTTACTCCGTGCCGAACACTTACTCTCACCTAGTCCCATCTACCTGCATTCAGACCGGAGCGTGGCAAGTGGGCTACTGACCCCGAACCTCTCCTTCACAACGCCAGACTCCCCAAACACTGTGAACGGAGCTCTCCCCCCCACCCCGGGAAATACAGTATTTATAAAAAATTAAAGCACCAAGAAATGCACTTACCTCGTTATTGGATACATTAAGTCCATTCTTCACTCTTTGTTTCCTGAGAAACTATTAAAATAATGGCAATCCATATTCGAAAATCCCGCCAAGAAACTCGCGCTGGGCCTGCGCAGTATACTGCTACAGCAAAGGCAGAATTTCTGCTGCCTTCAGCTCCCCTTGAAACTGACGGCTTCAGTCAGCGCTGACGGCCCGTGGGCTGCACAGACCTTCCCGTGTTACAAGCGCTGCGGATGAACAGGCACGGAGAATTATGCCTACCTTAGAGATCCATCGCTTAGATAGGCATAATTCTCCCATGCCTTTACGATTTATATTTAATAATTGCCATTCCATAATCTTAGTCAGGGTAGGCAGTGCCTACCTTGCCTACCACTCGACAACGGCACGTGCCTGGTTGAAGGTCACCTCACCTTGATTTATTTTTGGGTGGCGGGCAAGGTCACCAGAGGTTGCTGTTTAGGTCTCCTAAGTGGGACAGGCCCGAAGGCAGCAACTCTACCGCTGCGCCACCGTGCATGTTGTGTGTGTTTTTTTTCTGGGTTGAGATAAGTTGAAATGACACACACCTCCAGCCCAGGTAGACCAACCTGTCAGTGTAGCTGCATGTGTTGAATCCCACAGACATCTAATATGAAGCAAACAAAACCACAGACAGCAAAGAATGATGTAACTGCGTGAAATTAAAGTGCTATAAAATAACATATAATTAGCTCGTAGAAATGAGAAGCAATTTTCGCTATTTGTGCCTCAATAATATATCATTATCTGTTTTGCTAACTCTGAGTTAAGGAGGTTTGTATCAAATGAAATTCAATGTTACGACTGAGATGTCTCCAGCGGTACCTGAAGTCCTGTCTTGGCAATCCTAGGGCGGCACAACTCAGGGTGGCACGGGGGCACAGCGGTAGAGTTGCTGCCTCGCAGCTCCACAGACCCGAGCTCAATCCTGACTACGGGCACTGTCTGTACGGAGTTTGTACCTTCTCCCCGTGGGTTTTCTCCGGGATCTCCGGCTTCCTTCCACACTCCAAAGACATGCAGGTTTGTAGGTTAATCGGCTTGGTATAATTGTACATTGTCCCTGGTGTGTGTAGGATGTGTTAGTGTGCGGGCATCGCTGGTCAGCGCAGACCCAGTGGTCCAAAAAGCCAACCTCCGCACTCTACCTCTAAACTAAACAAACTAAATTAAACTCGTCAGATGAAGATCATCCTACATCACAAGTGCTGAATGCAAAAGGGCCGCATCCTCGCAGATCCAAGGACCCTGGCTCCATCCAAACCTCTGATGCTGTCTGCGTGGAGTTTGCACGTTCTCCCTGTAACTGTGTGGGTGTCTTGCAGATGCACTGGTTTCCTCCCACGTGCAGTTTAGTAAGTCAAAGCTTAATTGCTGCAAGTGTGTTGGCACGTGATCGAAGCTGGCTGCAATAAAGCCCCTGTCCCACTTGGCCGACCTATGCCGACCTTTTTTCACTTGTGGACATTTGTTATCCAGCTGGAAAAAACGCTGCGACCTACTTGAGGCCACGAGTACGCGGAGACCACTCAAGAGCATGAGGAAGAGTTACGAAGACCTCCTACGACCTCCTTCTACCTCGTGGCGACCATGCTGTGAGTATGAGTCAAGGGCAAACTCGGCAGAGGTCGGCAATTAGGTCGTGAAAGTGGAACAGGAAAGTAGGCCCAGAATTATGCAGGTTAGCGGCAGAGGTGGTGAATCTGTGTAATTCTTTGCCAAATAAGTCAGTGGATATTTTTAAGGCAGAGATAGATAGATTCATGATAGTACGGGTGTCAGGGGTTATGGGGAGAAGGCAGGAGAATGGGGTTAAGAGAGAGAGATAGATCAGCCATGATTGAATGGCGGAGAAGACTTGATGGGCCGAATGGCCTAATTCTGCTCCTGTCACTTGTGACCTTTTGAGGTAATGAAGTAGAGGTGATGGGGCATGTGTGAGCGAGAATAAGTTGCAGAGCAACAACGAACAGCTTCTTCCCCACAGCCATCAGGCTGTTAAACATGAGGAATAAGCTCTGAGCTCAGAACTGCAAAATACTATATTATTATTTGTTATTATTTGTTATTTATCAAACTTTTTCTTTTTTTTCTCTCCCCCCGTTATATACAATGTTTACATATTCACATATTCTGTTGTGCTGTCCAGGACATATGACAATAAAACACTCTTGACTCTCTTGAGAAATAATGAAAGGGGGTTTGGTGACTGACGGGATTGCCATGCTGGAACTGATGGGTCAATAGACAATAGACAATAGGTGCAGGAGTAGGCCATTCGGCCCTTCGAGCCAGCACCGCCATTCAATGTGATCATGGCTGGTCATCCCCAATCAGTACCCCGTTCCTGCCTTCTCCCCATATCCCCTGACTCCGCTATTTTTAAGAGCCCTATCTAGCTCTCTCTTGAAAGCATCCAGAGAACCTGCCTCCATCGCCCTCTGAGGCAGAGAATTCCACAGACTCACCACTCTCTGTGTGAAAAAGTGTTTCCTTGTTCTAAATGGCTTACTCCTTATTCTTAAACTGTGGCCCCTGGTTCTGGTCGAATGGCCTATGTCATTGTAAGTATAATAAGATGAGCAGGAGCTAAAATGTCACATATAGTTTTTCTCCCGAGATGCTGCCTGAACCTGTTGAGTTACTCCGGCTCTTTGTGTTCTTCTGTGTCTTAACCAGCGTCTGCAGTTCCCTTTAATTCGGGAAACCTGTAAGAACGCTCTTTCTTCTCTTTGCTAAAAGTTGTCCCTTGATCCTCGGGCAGAGGTAACCTGAAAGACGGAGCCTTTTGGCAGCGCAGGACTCCCTCGGCTCAGTCCAGGTGTCTGAAATGCAACCATTTGGAGTCTTTAGATCAGAGCGGGAAGAATTGGGCTCGGAGCCACGACTGCGATTGACCTTAACAGCCAAACAATACATTAAGTCATACCTGAGTCAGGAATCTGTTAATTCTCATTACCCATTCAACTCCTGTGAAAGTCTAACACCTAAATATTTAATATTTCCTGCAGCTCACAGTGGAGGAAGATTTGCAGCTAACTGCTGTCTGCATAATTTATTTAATGGAAAAATTCTGATTTTCTCCAATTAATTTTTCAACGATTGCAATAAATAATCCTTCATAGTTTTTTGGGAGCATTGGGGATTAGGTTAAGTACACTTTTCCATAAACATTATTATATTATCTGCATGCAAAGCTCTTTCCTTCCATTCATCCCGGGTGGAAGTTTGTCATGGAAAAGTTAAGAGAGGAACTCCTGACTTTATTAAGTGGCTTTGTGGTGGGCAGCACGGCAGCGCAGCGGGAGAGTTGCTGCCTCACAGCGCCAGAGACCCGTGTTCGTGTTCCATCCAGACCGCAGTTGCTGTCTGTACGGAGTTTGCACGTTCTCCCCTTGATCCAGTGGGATCGAGGGGAGAACTTTCCCCAGGAGCTCCGATTTTATCCCACACTCCAAAGATGTGTAGTTAGTAGGTTAATTGGCTTTGGTTGAAATTGTAAATTGTCACTAGTGTGTGTAGGACTGTGCTATAGTGTACACGGGGATCGCTGGTCGGCACGGGCTCAATGGGCTGAAGGGCCTGTTTCCACGCTGTATCTCCAAAGTCTAAAGTCTAAAGACCCATTTGGTTGAAGACAGCCTCCCTCTGGAAATGTGGTATTGGTGTAAGGAGAGCCTGATATTGATCTGTGATTCCTCAGAGAATCTGACCATCTAGTCAACATAACAGCACTCCCAGATATCTCCTGACCCACAGGCAAGACAACAGGGAGACAGCCAGCAATGGAGTGGGATTGAAATCCTCAATGTAGAAACAAAGAATTGCAGATGCCGGTTAACACACAAAAAGTCACAAAGTGCTGGAGTAACTCAACTGGTCAGGCAGCATCTCTGGATAACATGGATAGGTGGCCTTTCAGGTCAAGACCCTTCTCCACTAGTCTGACCACTGAAGAAGGGTCATGACCCAAAACTCCAAACATCCATGTTCTCCACAGATGCTGCCTGACCCGCTGAGTTACTCCAGCACTCTGTGAAACGTCACCTATCCATGTTCTCCACAGATGCTGCCTGACCCGCTGAGTTACTCCAGCACTCTGTGAAACGTCACCTATCCATGTTCTCCACAGATGCTGCCCGACCCGCTGAGTTACTCCAGCACTCTGTGAAACGTCACCTATCCATGTTCTCCACAGATGCTGCCTGACCCGCTGAGTTACTCCAGCACTCTGTGAAACGTCACCTATCCATGTTCTCCACAGATGCTACCTGACCCGCTGAGTTACTCCAGCACTCTGTGAAACGTCACCTATCCATGTTCTCCACAGATGCTGCCTGACCCGCTGAGTTACTCCAGCACTCTGTGTGCTTTTGAAATCCTCAATAGTGACTTCAGGACCCATGAAGTCTGATGTCATTAGGTTTGTAGGTTAATTGGCTGCTGTAAAATGTTGTTAGCATGCCACAAAAGATTTTCACTGTATCTCAGTACACATGACAATAAACTAAACTGAACTGATCTGAATAAGAACTAGTGAACGGGAGATTGTTGGTTGGCATGGAGTCGGTGGGCTGAAGGGCCATCGTGAAGCCACTTAGGAGTCCCTCTCTCAACCTTTGCATGGCTAACTACAACCTGGGATGAATGGAAGGAAAGAGCTTTACATGAATATAATGTAATAATGTTTATGGCTGTAAACTAAACTAAATGAGTGGGTAAGAGTCAAATCAAGTGAAGAGAGTTTAGTGTCGTGTGTCCCAGATAGGACAATGATATTCTTGCTTTGCTTCAGCACAACAGAATATGTAAACATAAATGCAGAACGGTTCAGTCCAATATACACATACTGTAAATGAGCAGATAAGGTGCATTAGGCTGTTACAGTTTAGTCTGTTTGTTGGTGAGTTTAACAGCCTGATGGCCGTGGGGAAGAAGCTGTTCCTGAACCTGGATGTACCAGATTTCAGGCTCCTGCACCTTCTACCTGAAGGTAGCGGAGAGATGAGTGTGTGGCCATGGCCAGGATGGTGTGGGTCCTTGATGATGCTGGCTGCCTTTTTGAGGCAGAGACTGCGATAGATCCCTTCGATGGTGAGGAGGTCAGAGCCGATGATGGACTGGGCAGTGGTCGCAACTTTCTGCAGCCTTTTCCGCTCCTTTTGACAAGGTCCCACATAAGAGATTAGTATACAAACTTAAAGCACACGGTATTGGGGGGTTCAGTATTGATGTGGATAGAGAACTGGCTGGCAGACAGGAAGCAAAGGGTAGGAGTAAACGGGTCCTTTTCAGAATGGCAGGCAGTGACTAGTGGGGTACCGCAAGGCTCAGTGCTGGGACCCCAGCTATTTACAATATATATTAATGATTTGGACGAGGGAATTGAATGCAACATCTCCAAGTTTGCGGATGACATGAAGCTGGGGGGCAGTGTTAGCTGTGAGGAGGATGCTAGGAGGCTGCAAGGTGACTTGGATAGGCTGGGTGAGTGGGCAAACGCATGGTAGATGCAGTATAATGTGGATAAATGTGAGGTTATCCACTTTGGTGGCAAAAACATGAGGGTAGACTATTATCTGAATGGTGGCAGATTAGGAAAAGGGGAGATACAACGAGACCTGGGTGTCATGGTACACCAGTCATTGAAAGTAGGCATGCAGGTGCAGCAGGCAGTGAAGAAAGCGAATGGTATGTTGGCATTCATAGCAAAAGGATTTGAGTACAAGAGCAGGGAGGTTCTACTGCAGTTGTACAGGGTCTTGGTGAGGCCACACCTGGAGTATTGCGTACAGTTTTGGTCTCCAAATCTGAGGAATGACATTCTTGCCATCGAGGGGGTACAGAGAAGGTTCACCAGACTGATTCCTGGGATGTCAGGACTTTCATATGAGGAAAGGCTGGATAGACTCGGCTTGTACTCGCTAGAATTTAGAAGATTGAGGGGGGATCTTACAAAATTCCTAAGGGGTTGGACAGGCTAGATGCAGGAAGATTGTTCCCGATGTTGGGGAGGTCCAGAACAAGGGGTCACAGTTTAAGGATAAGGGGGAATTCCTTTTGGACCGAGATGAGGAAAACATTTTTCACACAGAGAGTGGTGAGTCTCTGGAATTCTCTGCCACAGAAGGTAGTTGAGGCCAGTTCATTGGCTATATTTAAAAGGGAGTTAGATGTGGCCCTTGTGGCTAAAGGGATCAGGGGGTATGGAGAGAAGGCAGGTACAGGGATACTGAGTTGGATGATCAGCCATGATCATATTGAATGGCGGTGCAGGCTCGAAGGGCCGAATGGCCTACTCTTGCACCTGTTTTCTATGTTTCTATGTGTCCAGGGCGCTCATGTTGCCGAACCAAGCAACGATACAACCAGTCAGCATGCTCTCCACTATGCACCTGTGGAAGTTCGAGAGAGTGGGAACCAGCATTCACTCGATGGGCCAAACGGCCTCCTTTCTTGGCAAATGAAAATGCAAATGAGAAATGGTGTCAGTGCTCGGTTTTGGAGCGAGAGAGTTGTGTGTAAGTGTTGGTTTGGGAGTGTATAATTGAGCTAGTTCCTCACTGTTTTTTTCTCATTGACATTTGCAAGGAGTAACTAAGAACAAGCTAATTTTGTGAACCGTGAATAATTTGAAAATCTAGAGAATAACTCTCTGAATATCGATTTTAATTAATCTCATGTTTTTGTGCCAAGCTAATAAGTCCGGAAAATATATTTAGCTTGCCGCTGACTGGTTGGTGTCAACAGCGATCTACCAAAGTTGCAATGTAATTTAGTAAATGCAATTAATTTTAGCAGTGATCCTATTTAATTAAATGATAAAATCAATGCACACATACATTTATTTCAGGTAAAGCAGTGTACACCTTGTCCTGAGCCAAGATCACACACAAAATAAATTCAATTTCCTATTGATTTCAACTTGAATCTAAACTGCAAATCAGTCTGGCGTGATTGTGTTTAAGGTGGGATCTTTATTTGCTTTATACGCTGAATCACTCTGAACGATATTACTTGTGAAATTCCAACATTGGACATCATTTGGGGAGAGGAAGCAGTTTGTCAGACACAAAACGCTGGAGTAACTCAGCGGGACAGGCAGCGTCTCTGGAGAGAAGGAATGGGTGACGTTTCGGTCCGAGACCCTTCTTCAGACTCAGCATTGCGATGGCTTCAACGAGGTCAAGCAAAGGTTATAGAAGTGTGGAAACGCACAGCTCCACATTCAGTTTCTTCCCAGCTGTTATCAGGCAACTGAATCATCCTACCACAACCAGAGGGCAGTCCTGACCTACTGTCTACCTCAGGGGTGGGGAACCTGCGGCCTTACATAGAAACATAGAAACATAGAAACATAGAAAGTAGGTGCAGGAGAAGGACGTTCGGCCCTTCGAGCCTGTGCCACCATTCAATATGATCGTGGCTGATCATCCAACTCAGTATCCGGTACCTGCCTTCTCTCCATACCCCCTGATCCCTTTAGCCATTAAACTTTATTCCCTTATCATGTATCTATAAAGTGTAAATGGCTCGATTGTAATCATGTATCGTCTTCCCGCTGACTGGATAGCACGCAACAAAAGCTTTTCACTGTACCTCGGTACACGTGATGATAAATTAAAATGTAAACAGTCTACGGTTCAGGGAGGGGAGGTAGTCTTGGGTGAGGGACAAAAGGGGGCAGACGCAATGTAAAATTACCCGAGTTTCACAGTCATCCTGTTGAGTTTCACCGTCTGTATAACTCGTTACCACCCACCCCACTGCCAACAATGGACCATTGTGGGCTCTATCTTTCCTTGATCATCTTTGTTTTTTGCATCTTAATGGTTCAATGGTACTTTGTTGTCAGAAGAAACCGAGAAATAGTTAAATTCCTTTTGCAGACAGTTCAGTAGATGTGCATATATATACATAAGTGCAAATTTAGTTTAATTTTAGAGATACAGCACGGAAACAGGCATTTCTTGAGCCTCTGATCCCCACATATTAACACTTTCCTACACCCACTAGGGACAATTTTACATTTACACCAAGCCAATTAACCTAGATACCTGTACGTCTTTGGAGTGCGGGAGGAAACCGAAGAATCTCGGAGAAAACCCACGCGGTCACGGGAAGAACGTACAAACTCCGTACAGACAGCACCCGTAGTCGGGATCGAACCCGGATCTCTGGCGCTGTGAGGCAGCAACTCTACCGCTGCGCCACCGTGCCACCCTAATCTTAGATTAAGTGCAAGAGTGTAGGAATAGTACACTGAGATGATATGGAAGAGTGGCCAGGGTTTGGCCTCATTTCCAAGTCTAATCAGAGTTCTTAACCTGGCCATGTTTTCCGGGACTGCTTCAGACTGATTGTCGGGATGGGGGGATGAAAGCTGGAAGAGAGGAGAGCCAGGACAGCGTAGCAGGTAACGTGGACACAGGTGAGAGGGGGAGAGATGGAGGTGATGAGTAGATGGTTGGAACAAAGGCTGGGGGTTGAAGTAGAAGGTGTAAGACAGAGATAGACAGATTCTTGGTGTCAGAGGTTATGGGGAGAAGGCAGGAGAATGGGGTTAGGAGGGAGAAATAGATCAGCCATGATTGAATGGCGGAGTAGACTTGATGGGCCAAATGGCCTAATTCTGCTTCTATCAATTATGTAAGTAAGTAACTAAGTAAGTAAGTAGGTTTTATTAGCCAAGTATTCACATACAAGGAATTTGCCTTGGTGCTCCGCCCACAAGTAACAACATGACATGACTGTTACGCATGACTCAGAAAACACTAAACATTAATAATAATAAAACATTAATGACAAAACACCATTGATCAAACATGTGAACCAACAAAATACCAGATCAAAGGGAGACTACAGATTTTTGGCTGTTGAGTAGAGCAACTACTCGTGGATAAAAACTGTTTTTATGTCTGGCTGTGGCAGCTTTGACAGTCCGGAGTCGCCTTCCAGAGGGAAGTGATTGAAAGAGTTTGTGGCCAGGGTGAGAGGGGTCAGAGATGATCTTGCCCGCTCGCTTCCTGGCCCTTGCAGTGTACAGTTAGTTCATCAATGACATTTATGACCTATGAGACAGACAGAATTAAAGAGTTGCAAATTGTGTAGCGAGAGGAAGAAATGTATGAGGGGTGAGGGAGAGAAATAGGTGGGACTTGACTTGACTCTTCACCTGCTGCTTTTCCTCCATTAGACCAAGAGGGCGGGGTGACGACTCACCTCCAGTCCTGAGCCTACTCCATCTCCGCAGAGCTGGATTGCCCTGGTCGCCACACAGTTGTGTTGTGTTTACTGAGCACCTTCACAACACAACACCCACCCAATAATAAGGCAATCATTCCCAATTAGACAGTCGCTTCCTTAGTCTCAACACTCAGTGTGTACTAAGACCATCCGACTGTATTTTTCTTTTCAGATTTCTATAAGGCTTGCCACTTATGACAATTAAAATAATGATTTTGCTCTTTCAAGAGGAAAACCTTTAATTGAACATGGCTTTGTAAAAATCCATCTCTACTTTGAAACCTGCAGGGCAAACTACTGGGTGGAAAGAAAGCCTAGACTGTCTAATTAAATGTCACACTCTGCAGATTTAAACTAGCTGAACATGGTCATTATCTTCCTATCTAGTGCTGCATTTGGCGGTGTGTGCCATCAAGTAACCCCAGTAAAACTGAAGTCAACCGTGGTCAGGGAGAGGCGGCTCCAATAGTTCGCACAAGGGAAGGTGATGGTGATCTTCAGAGGACACTGCAGATGCTCCCCAGAGCAGTGTCCAAGACTTAACCCAATTCAGAGGGTCAAGCAGCATCCTTGGAGAACATGGATGGGTGATATTTCAGGTCAGGAACCTTCCTCAGTCTGAAGAAGGGTCCCAACCCAAAACGCTACCCATCTTTTTTCTCCAGAGATGCTGCCTGACCCGTTGAGTTACTCCAGCACTTATACCTATCTTCGGTATAAGACAGCATCAGCAGTTTCTTCCTACACATTCCCTCTCATTGCTACCTATATCTGCAACCTTCCTTCCATCTGACGTCAGATAAGGGGACGTTCGATGGTACAATGCTACTTTATTGCCTCATGTACTGAGCAGTGCCGTGAAATTCATGTCTGCATAACTGTTCAGCACAAGCGCGAATGGACGAATGAATGGACAAATGAATTTAAACGTTTATTGACCAAGTATGTACACATACAAGGAATTTGCCTTGGTGCTCCGCTCGCAAGTAACAACGCGACATACAGTAAACCATTAAGAATAAAAGATAAAACATTAGAACATTAAGAATAAAACATTATAATTTAAACATGTGAATGGAATAAAATATCAGAGCAAAAGGAGACTAAAGACATTTGGTTATTGAGTAGAGCTACTACTCGTGGAAAAAAAACAGTTTTTATGTCTGTCAGTACATAAGGATAGTCTGAGGGTCACCAATGAGGTGGATAGAAGTTCAGCACTGCTCTAAAGGCCCTTCAGCCCACAATGTCAGTGTTGACCATGGTGCCATGTTAAACTAACCCCATCTGCCTTCACACGATTAATATCCTTCCATCCACTGCTTGCCCATGTGCCATCTCTAAAACATCTCTTAAACGTCTGAAGAAGGGTCTCGACACGAAACGTCACCCATTCCTTCTTTCAAGATTCAAGAGAGTTTATTGTCATGTGTCCCAGATAGGACAATGAAATTCTTACTTTGCTTCAGCACAACAGAATATAGAAGGCATGAATACAGAACAGATCAGTGTGTCCATATACCATTGAATATATTTATATATATACACACCTAAATAAGCAGATAAAGTGCAATGGGCTATTAATGTTCAGAGATTCGTTTGAGTTGCGTTTAATAGCCTGATGGCTGTGGGGAAGTAGCTATTCCTGAACCTGGTCGTTGCAGTCTTCAGGCTCCTGTACCTTCTACCTGAAGGTAGCAGGGAGATGAGTGTGTGGCCAGGATGGTGTGGGTCCTTGATGATGCTGCCAGCCTTTTTGAGGCAGCGACTGCGATAGATCCCCTCGATGGAAGGAAGGTCAGAGCCGATGATGGACTGGGCAGTGTTTACTACTTTTTGTAGTCTTTTCCGCTCCAGGGCACTCAAGTTGCCGAACCAAGCCATGATGCAACCAGTCAGCAAGCTCTCTACTGTGCACCTGTAGATGTTAGAGAGAGTCCTCCTTGACAAACCGACTCTCCGTAATCTTCTCAGGAAGTAGAGGCGCTGATGAGCTTTCTTGATAATTGCATCAGTGTTCTCGGACCAGGAGAGATCTTCAGAGATGTGCACGCCCAGGAATTTGAAGCTCTTGACCCTTTCAACCATCGACCCGTTGATATAAACAGGACTGTGGGTCCCCATCCTACTCCTTCCAAAGTCCACAATCAGTTCCTTGGTTTTGCTGGTGTCGAGGGCTAGGTTATTGTGCTGGCACCATATGGACAGTCGCTCGATCTCTCTTCTGTACTCCGACTCATCCCCATCAGTGATACGTCCCACAACAGTGGTGTCGTCAGCGAACTTGATGATGGAGTTCGCACTATGACCGGCTACGCAGTCATGAGTATAGAGTGAGTACAACAGGGGGCTGAGCACGCAGCCTTGAGGTGCTCCCGTGCTGATTGTTATCGAGTCTGACACATTTCCACCAATACGAACAGACTGTGGTCTGTGAATGAGGAAGTTGAGGATCCAATTGCAGAGGGATGCGCAGAGACCCAGTTCTGTGAGTTTGGTAACCAGCTTGGAGGGGATGATTGTGTTAAATGCCGAGCTGTAGTCAATGAATAACAGCCTGACATATGAGTTTTTGTTGTCCAAGTGGTCCGGAGCGGAGTGGAGGGCCAGCGAGATCGCGTCCACCGTTGATCTGTTGCGGCGGTAAGCGAACTGCAGTGGGTCCAGGTTTTTGTCGAGGTAGGAGTTGATTTGCTCCATGATGCTGCCTGACCCGCTGAGTTACTCCAGCATTTGGTGTCTACCTTTGATTTAAACCAACAGCTGCAGTTTTTTTCCTACACATCTCTTAAACACCATTATCCTGTCTACCTCCACCACCTCACCCTCCAGCATGTTCCAGGCACCCACCCATCTCTATAGAACAGCTCTCACATTTACTGCTCTTCCGAGCAACATTATAAGCCTTTCCTTTAGATCTGATAGCATCTTTAACTTCTTTTGTTCTGCATGGTTGGACTACCTGTTCACTTTTTGTGCCTTAAGGGGATATATATCTGTTGTAAACTATCTACTAATGCTTTAAATGTTACCTATTGTTTGCTTACTGTGAATCCATCTACCGTAGTTTCTTTGCTAGCACAGAAACCTTGTGCTTTGTGCCTCCCTAGTTAAGATTTGTTAAGATTTAATATCCTGGTTTGAGATGAGATTTAAGGTCACGGAGTCATAGAGTGATACAGAGTGGAAACAGGCCCTTCGGCCCATCTTGCCCACACCGACCAGCAGGTCCCACCTACACTAGTCACGTCTACCTACTTCTGGCTCATATCCCTCTAAACCAGTCCTATACATGCACCTGTCTAAATGTTTCTTCGAGATTGCGATAGTCCCTGCCTCAACTACCTCCTCCAGCAACTTGTTCCATGCACCCACCACCCTTGGTGTATCTCCCAAGTACCTATTAAATCTTTCCCCCCTCACCTTAAATCTATGTTTGCAGGAGAGAGTTAGATTTAGCTCTTAGGGCTAAGGGAATCAAGGGATATGGGGGAAAAAGCCAGAACGGGGTACTGATTGGGGATGATCAGCCATGAACATATTGAATGGCGGTGCTGGCTCGAAGGGCCAAATGGACTACTCCTGCACCTATTTCCTATGTTTCGATATCCTCTGGTTCCTAATTCCCCTACTCTGGTCAAAAGACTCTGTGCGTTTACCCGATCTATTCCTCTCATAATTTTGTACACCTCTATAAGATATCCCCTCATCCTCTTGTGCTCCAATAGAGACTCGGCCTGCTCCCCCTCTCCCCATAGCTCAGTCTCTCGAGTCCTGGCAAAATCCTGGCAAATCTCTGAACCCTCCAAGCTTGACAACATCTTTCCTATAATATGAACGGAATTAATTTCAATTTTGACATCCTACCACAACCAGAGAGCAGTGCTGAACTACTATCTACCTCTTTGGTGACCCTCGGACTATCGTTGCCTATTTCCTTCTAGGGTTTCAGCCCGAAACGTTGCCTATTTCCTTCTAGGGTTTCGGCCCGAAACGTTGCCTATTTCCTTCGCTCCATAGATGCTGCTGCACCCGCTGAGTTTCTCCAGCACTTTTGTCTACCTTTGATTTTCCAGCATCTGCAGTTCCTTCTTAAACACTCGGACTATCCTTGATCTGACTTTACCTTGCGCTAAACGTTATTCCCTTACAATACAACCAGTTTTATTCGTCACTTCCACATAAAGTGCAAGTGAAATTAATTTGCCAGCAGCGGTGCAGTGAAAAAGAACACACAGAAACACAATAAAAATTGAACACAAACGTCCGCCACAGCATTCATCACTGCGGTGGAAGGCACAAAGTTTGGCCAGTCCTCCTCCATTTTCCCCCGTGGTCGGGACCTCAACCCTCCGCAGCTGCCGCTCCGGGCGTCCAGATAAGTGAAAGTCCCGGTAAGTCCTGAAACAGTGCCTCCCCCACCGGAGACCGCGGCTTCAGATTGGTGTAGGCCGCAGGCCGGCGGTCGAAGATTTAAAGTTCCCACCGTGCCGTAGCCAGAAGCACCGCGGACGCAGGGCCGGCAGTGGAAGCTCCCCTCCAGTGGTCCCCGGTGAGGGATCCCGTCCCTGATGGTAAGTCCCCACCGCGCCCGTGGGAGAGGTGGCCGCGGGCCAGCGGTGGTGGCTTCTTCCCGCACGGACGGCTGGAGCTCTAGGCCGCGGCCGCCGCGCCAGCTCGAGGTCTGCAGACCGCGGCTTCAGGCTGCCGCGGGCCAGTGAGACGGAGCGCTTCCCCTCCGGCGAGGGCTCACCCGCTCCACGCCGAGAGTCTACGCTGCGCCCGCAGCTGATGCCCCAGGCGCGTCTCCGGGAAAGTCCGCACCGATCCTCGATGTTAGGCCACGGGGGAGGCGACATGGAAAAAGTGGCCTCTCCAGGGAGGAGGCGACCGAAATGGTTTCCCCCTTACCCCCCCACACCACCCCCCCTACATGACACTCAGAGAAACATTAAAAACATACATTAAAACATACTAAAAAAAAGAAAAAAAGTAGAAAAGAACGGACACGCTGCTGACGGGGCTGCCGGCTTGCAGCGCCCCCATCGAAATCATGTATCTGTACACTGTAAATGGGTCGATTGTAATCCTGTATTGTCTTTCCGCTGACTGGCTAGCACGCAACACAAGCTTTTCACTGTACCTCGGTACGCGTGACAATCAACTCAACTGAACTGAAATTCTCTTATATGATGGACATGTTTCCCTCAAGGCCACTTAACGACATGGTTATTAATGAGTGTGATTTCCTTGTGTAACACTGGATGTAAAGGAGCCTGGTTCTCATTAGTTCCCCAACGTACTAATCTAGTAAACCGTCCCTTATCCATTCTGCACGTTCTTCTTCCACACTGCTGCTGTTAATTTGGCTCGGATCGTCTATATATAAATTGAAATCTCCCCTGATTACTGTATTACACTTGTTATGTGTGTCGCTGATTGTCGGATTCATTCACCGGCCTACATTATGGTTTTATCTATTTATTTATTGTTCCGAAGGTCGGCACGGTGGCTGCCTCACAGCGCCAGAGACCCGGGTTCGATCCCGACTACGGGCGCTGTCTGTACGGAGTTTGCACGTTCTCCCCGTGACCTGCGTGGGTTTTCTCCGGGTGCTCCGGTTTCCTCCCACACTCCAAAGACGTGCTGGTTTGTACGTTAATTGGCTTGGTGTATGTGTAAAATGTCCTTAGTGGGTGTAGGATAGTGTTAATGTGCGGTGGGCCAAAGGGCCTGTTTCCACGCTGTATCTCCAAACTAAACTAAACTAAACAGACACAAAATGCTGGAGTAACTCAGCAGGTCGGGCAGCATCTCTGGAGAGAAGGAATGGGCGACGTTTCCGGTCAAGATATTTGGGCCAAGAAGGGTCTCAACCCGAAACGTCACCCATTCCTTCTCTCCAGAGATGCTGCCTGACCCGTTGAGTTACTCCAGCATTTTGTGTCTATCTTTCATTTTAAAACTAGCATCTGCAGTTCCTTCCCACTCTATGCAGAGATACTTCATGGGTTGTAAAGTGCTTGGAGACGTTCTGGGGTTAAGAGAAGTTCAGTAGAATCTTTTAATTCTCTCCCTTTACAGCATGTTACAAAACTATTTACACCTCTGCACAATATAGATATTCCACTTAAAGCTTGGCAACATCGCAGATATTCTATCTTGTGCCTTTTCATTGCCATAAACAATATTTTTTAATTAAATTGAGTTTTTATCGGGAAATATTCTGTTTCCTTGAGGGGAATAGCAGAGTAATGGGAGGAAAAGTAAACAAAATTAAAGGTTTTATGAGCGACCATATTTTTTTGCTGATTGGCTGATTTCCACGTCCCATCATTTCATAATCATTAGCTTCTGACTTTTCTTTGCTCATCTGCATTCTGATTTGCTGCCCCTTTTCACCGTCAGCCACGTGGCGGCAGCGGTAGAGTTGCTGCCTAACGGCGCCAGAGACCCAGGTTC
>CM069166.1:2542514-2737514 GCA_035221665.1 Okamejei kenojei
TAAGTGCGGTGGAACAGTGGGAGCCAGCAGGCCTGCACTCTGTTTCACCTCCTTGCATGCAGCAGTCAATAAGAAATTCATGATGCAGAGCTTTGCGCGGGTCTATTTGCTCGCATTGCCTCCCATGTGTACAGTGTCTTTTATTGATGACCCAGCTGACTGCGAGCGACCGTGGGAGAGAAGCATTAGATCGCACACAGAGGCAGCGTGGCGGAGACAGAAACAGCCGGCAAGTCAGCCCGCATTCTCATCAAAGTGCTCAGGAAGGGAGCTGGGGGTAATGTTGACGTGACAAAACTCCGCTGGGTCAGGCAGAGGACATGGCGCCCACCGGGACCAGCCTCAGTAAGGGAGCGTCTTAAAAGGCACGATCTGCTGAGGAAGCGGGGCGGCGCGTTGGCGCAGCGGTAGAGTCGCTGCCTTGGAGCGCTCGCAGCGCCAGAGACCCGACTACGGGCGCTGTCTGTGCGGGGTTTGCACGTTCTCCCCGTGACCTGCGTGGGTTTTGTCCGAGCTCTCCGGTTTCCGCCCACACTCCAAAGACGTACAGGTTTGTAGGTCAATTGGCTGCTTGGTGTAAATGTATATTGTCCCAAGTGTGTGTAGGATAGTGTTAATGTGCGGGGATCGCTGGTCGGTGCAGACTCGGGCCTGTTTCCGCGATGCATCTCTAAACTAAACGAAATAGATCGAGTAGATGCACACACAGTCTCATTTGCTTGTATTAGACCTATATCCCTCAAACCCTTTCCTAAAGTATCAGTCCAAGTGTCCTGTAAATGTTCTCACTCTGCCTGCCTCAACTACGTACTCTGGCTCCAAATACCCAGGGAAAATTTGACCCTTAGGTTCTTAATAACCTTTCACCTCTCGCCTATGCCCTCGAGTAAGGCATTTAGCCATTTACAACGGAGATGAGGAAACACTTTTTCTCACAGAGAGTGGTGAGTCTGTGGAATTCTCTGCCTCAGAGGGCGGTGGAGGCAGGTTCTCTGGATGCTTTCAAGAGAGAGCTAGATAGGGCTCTTAAAAATAGCGGAGTCAGGGGATATGGGGAGAAGGCAGGTGACGTTTCGGGTCAAGTCTGAAGAAGGGTCTCCACCCGAAACCATTCCCTCTCTCAAGAAATGCTGCCTGTCCCGCTGAGTTACTCCAGCATTTTGTATATATAACTTCCATACTCAATACCTTGACTAATGAAGGTCAGCGTGCCAAAAGCCTTCCTCGCCTCCCTATCTAATTGCAACACCACTTACAGAGAAGTGTGTACTTGCACTCTGAAGAAGGGTCTCCACCCGAAACCATTCCCTCTCTCCAGAAATGCTGCCTGTCCCGCTGAGTTACTCCAGCATTTGTGTCTATCTTCCAAAAAGTCATCTATCCATGTTGCCTGATCCGCTGAGTTCCTCCAGCACTTTGTGTTTTGCTCAACATTCCAGTACCTGCAGTCTCTTGTGTCTCCATCCTAATTGCCATTTCTGCCTCTGGGACCTTGCTCTGCACAAAATCATCGCTGCATTTAACCACTTTACAAGAGACACAACTGATAGTAATGTAATTGGATAGGAAACCATCTGGGACAGTTTTTACTCCAGGTGTAACAAGTCTGTGTTAAACACCACTTCACTGCACCTTTAATGACGGCTCAGGTAACTGGCATGTGTCGCGATTGAAGCCTCCCAGAACATCAACATTGCTGCTTCGGATTTCCAAATATCAGATATGGAGGCCATTCAGCCCATTGATTCCATGCCAGCTCCGAGAGCAATTTGGGAGGGCATGGCCGGTGCACGCGGTGGAATTGCTGCCTAATGCCCCTGTCCCACTTAGGAAACCTGAACGGAAACCTCTGGAGACTTTGCGCCCCACCCAAGGTTTCCGTGCGGTTCCCGGAGGTTCCCGGGGGTTTTTGTCCTCCGGCAACCACCTTCAACTAGCATCGCAACCGGCTTCGACTAAAATATTAACGATTTTTAAAACAGAAACCACTTTCGACCATTAGGGAGACTGACAAAAACCTCCGGGAACCGCACGGAAACCTTGGGTGGGGCGCAAAGTCTCCAGAGGTTTCCGTTCAGGTTTCCTAAGTGGGACAGGGACATTACAGCGTCAGAGACCCGGGTTGTTACAGACCCAGCACCAGAGACCCAGGATTGAGGGAAGGAGGGAGGGAGGGAGGGAGGTTCATGTTTATGAGATCATGTTCCTGGAGCAAAATAAGGCCATTCGGCCCATCAAGTCTACTCCACCATTCAATCATGGCTGATCTATCTCTCCCTCCTAACCCCATTCTCCTGCCTTCTCCCCATAACCCCTGACACCCGCACTAATCAAGAATCTGTCTACAGTGTGTGTCAGCCTTAAAAATATCCACTGACTTGACCTTAATCAAGAATCAAAAATTAGGAGGGAGCGAGGGAGAGAGGGAGCGAGGGAGAGAAGGGGAGAGAGAGAGAGGGTGGGAGAGAGGGAAGGAGGGAGAGAGGGAGAGAGGGAGAGAGGGAGAGAGGGAGGGAGGGAGAGAGGGAGATAGGGAGGGAGGGAGGGAGCGAGGGAGAGAGAGAGAGAGGGAGGTAGGGAGGGAGAAGAAGAGAGGGAGGGAGGGAGGGAGAGAGGGAGGGAGGGAGAGGGGAGAGGGAGGAAGGGAGGGCGGGAGGGAGAGAAGAGAGAGAGAAGGGGGAGGGAGAGAAGAAGAGAGAGGGAGAGAGGGAGAGAGGGAGAGAGGGAGAGAAGAGAGAGAGAGAGAGTGAGGGAGGAAGAGGGAGAGAAGGAGGGGAGGGGGGAGGAGGGAGGGAGAGAGGGAGGGAGGAGAGGAGGGAGAGAGGGAGGGAGAGGAGGAGAGGGAGGAGGGAGGGAGGGAGGGAGGGAGGAGAGGAGAGAGGGAGGGAGGAGGGAGAGAGGGAGGGAGGAGGGAGAGAGAGGGAGAGGGAGGGTAGAGGGAGGGAGGGAGGGAGGGAGAGAGGGAGGGAGGAGGGGAGGAGGGGAGGGAGGGGACCTGACAAATCGCTGGTGCAACAAAGCCGCTGCCCCAGGGGTGAATGCGTGGCCCTGCACAGACCAAACGAGAACCAAAACTGCATTCCCACAACCCTGGCGAATTAAACTATATTCAAGTGCAGGCTGCCATATGAGCCTTGCATCCCTAGTCTGTCAAACGTGTGGACATATTATGAATAATTTAGAAACTGTTAAATATTACTCAGAATTGTGAGTGGAGGCACAGAAGTTGGGAACATTGGGGTTTGTGAAGTTCACAGCGAGACAGTTGAATTAAAGACACAGGCATAAAGTATTTATGGGGTATATGGTCAATAGTTCAGAGACATGCATCCTAGGCTCATACTGTAAGTAAGAATAGTAGCTGCTGTTATCGTAAGGTGTCTCTGAGGTTTCTTGGTTAGAGAGGCCAATATAAAATTAAACCACATTGTTACTGCACAGTTAGCTTTCATAAGGTCATAATAAGTGATAGGAGCAGCATAAGGCCATTCTGCCCCTCAAGTCTACTCCAGCCATTCAATCATGGTTAATCTCTCCCTCCTAACCCCATTCTCCTGCCTTCTCCCCATAACCCCTGACACAAGAATGTGTCTATCTCTGCCTTAAAAATATCCACTGACTTGGCCTCCACAGCCCTCTGTGGCAATGTGTTCCACAGATTCACCACCCTCTGACTAAAGAGGTTCCTCCTCACCTCCTTTCGAAAAGAGCACCCTTTAATTCTGAGGCTGTGCCCTCTGGTCCTAGACTCTCCCACCAGTGGAAACATCCTCTATCTCTGCCTTTCATCATTCTGTAAGTTTCAATGAGGTCCCCCCCCTCAACCTTCTAAACTCCAGCGAGTACAGGCCCAGTGCTGTAAAACCTCATCATTTGTTAACCCACTCATTCCTGGGATTATTCTTGTAAACCTCCTCTGGACCCTCCCCAGAGCCAGCACATCCTTCCTCGGTTTTCAAAAGAGAGTTAGATTTAGCTCTTGGGGCTAAAGGAATCAAGGGATACGTGGAGAAAGCAGGAACGGGAGACTGATTCTGGATGATCAGCCATGATCATATTGAATGGCGGTGCTGGCTCGAAGGGCCGAATGGCCTACTCCTGCACCTATTGTCTATGTTTCTATGGTTCTCAGTTGGGGTTGTTGGGGCCGGAGTGGGTGGAGGCTGTGTGGGTGGGGGTTGTGTGGGTGGGGGCTGTGTGGGTGGGGGCTGTGTGGTGGGTGGGTGGGGGTAGTGTGGGTGTGTGGGGGGGTAGTGGGGGTGGTGTGGGTGGGGGTAGTGGTGGGTGGGAGGGGGTAGTGTGGTGTGGGTGGGGGCTGTGTGTGGGTGGGGGTAGTGTGTGGGGGTGTGTGGGGGGTAGTTTGTGGGTGGGGGTAGTGTGTGTGGGTGTGTGGGGGTAGTGTGTGGGTGGGGGTAGTGTGGGGGGGGGTGTGAGTGGGGATAGTGTGTGTGTGGGGATAGTGTGTGTGGGGGTAGTGTGTGTGTGGGGATAGTGTGTGTGGGGATAGTGTGTGTGGGGGTAGTGCGGGTGTGTGGGGATAGTGTGTGGGGGGGGGGGGGCTGTGCAGAGAGGGGATATGGAGTTAACAGGGGAGTTGTAAGCAGCAATAAGCCGTGTTGCATTGCACTATCTGCCACTACCGCCAGCTAGAGCCGACATGCAGTGCAGTGACTGCACTGTGGATTAATGTACAACGCAGACACCCTCCCTCTACACATGGAGACAGGGTCTGGTGCAGCCCACTGCTTTACTGCTTCTGCTGTGCTGATTCCCTGAGTGAAAATGAATAGTGAAAGTGAATAGTGCAAGATAATAGTGAACAAGAATAGTGAAAGTGAATAGTGAAAGTGAATAGTGAAAGTGAATAGTGAATAGTGGAAGTGAATAGTGAAAGTGAATAGTGAACAAGAATAGTGAAAGTGAACAGTGAAAGTTGAAAGTGAATAGTGAACAAGAATAGTGGAAGTGAATAGTGAAAGTGAATAGTGAACAAGAATAGTGGAAGTGAATAGTGAACAAGAATAGTGAACAAGAATAGTGAAAGTGAATAGTGGAAGAGAATAGTGAATTGAACAGTGAAAGTGAAGAGTGAAAGTGAATAGTGAACAAGAATAGTGGAAGTGAATAGTGAAAGTGAACAGTGAACAAGAATAGTGAAAGTGAATAGTGAAAGTGAACAGTGAAAGTGAATAGTGAACAAGAATAGTGGAAGTGAATAGTGAAAGTGAATAGTGAACAAGAATAGTGGAAGTGAATAGTGAACAAGAATAGTGAAAGAGAATAGTGAAAGAGAATAGTGGAAGAGAATAGTGAACAAGAATAGTGGAAGTGAATAGTGTAGTAAACAAGAATAGTGAAAGAGAATAGTGAACAAGAATAGTGGAAGTGAATAGTGTAGTAAACAAGAATAGTGAAAGTGAATAGTGGAAGAGAATAGTGAATTGAACTGTGAAAGTGAAGAGTGAACGTTAACAGTGAACGGCCTGGATAGAGTGGGATAGATGGGGTGGGGTGGAGGGATCATCATTCTGTATCTAGCCTGTACGGTCCCAGCCCTGCTTCACCCAGGGGGAGTTTTACACTGCGCCTCTCCCATGCAGTCCCAGAGATGAGGTTGCTTAATGGAAGGGTGCAGAGGGAGCTTTACTCCGTATCTAACGAGCTTTACCCTGCGTACTAATGCCATGCTGTGACACACACCTGTCTAATCCTCGGTTAGATAACCCTAGGCCTGGATAGAGTGGATGTGGAGAGGGAGAGTCTAGGAGTGATGGACAAGTTCTCGACTAGTACGGGTGTCAGGGGTTACGGGGAGAAGGCAGGAGAATGGGGTTAGGAGGGAGAGATAGATCAGCCACGAATGAATGATGGGCCGAGTGGCCTAATTCTACTCCTATCCCTTATGACCTTATCCAGAGATGCTGCCTGTCCCGCTGAGTTCCTCCAGCATTTTGTGTCTATTACCCTTGTCTACTTTGGAATGAAAGTGAAAAGGAGCCATACATATTCATCTGTTGCAGTTCACCAACAGGCCACTGTCTAACAGATCAACAAAAGCATTAAAATCATTGCAAGTATAATAAATAATAAATTCGCCCTGGAAATAATTCACTGCTGACTTGCTGGGATTAGTAAGAAGCTGAATTGGTTGTGTAGGTGTCAGTGAGCTGATTTTTCCCCCAAAGGTGCAAATTCTGTTAACCCTTGCAATGCCAAGCTCTCAGCCGCAGGCTAATGATTTATTAGCTGAGGCCATTCCTTTAACTCTGTGTTTGTCCTATCCCAACCCTTTGCGGCGACATGGTGGCACAGCTGGTGGAGCTGCTGCCTCACAATGCCAGAGATCCGGGTGCTCTCTGTGTGGAGTTTGTACGTTCTCCCTGTGACCGCGTGGGTTTCCTCTGGGTGCTCCGGTTTCCTCCCACAACCCAAAGACGCGCTGGTTTGTTGGTTAATTATCCCTCTGCAAATTGCCCCCTAGTGTGTAGAGAGTGGATGAGAAAGTGGGATAGCACAGAACATGGGGTTGATCGATGGTCAACATGGACTCTGTGGGCCGAAGGGCCTGTTTCCATGGGGTACAGGTAAACTAAATTAAACTAAACAAAAAAGTTGTTGACGGTAGATGAAAATGCTGGAGAAACTCAGCGAGTGAGACAACATCTATGGAGCGAAGGAATAGGCGACGTTTCGGGTCGAGATCCTTCGCTCCATAGATGCTGCTTCACCCGCTGAGTTCCTCCAGCATTTTTGTCTACCTTCGATTATTACAACATCTGCAGTTCTTTCTGAAAAAGGAGTTGAGGTCAGCACAGCTTAGAGCTAAGCTGAGAGATGCAGTGTGGAAACAGGCCCTCTGCCCCACCAAGTCCATACTGACCTAGAATCGCTCCTACATTCATTCTACCCTACACACTAAGGGGGAATTTTCAGAAGCCAAATATTCTACAAACCCGCAAGTGGGTGGAAACTGGAGCACCTCGGAGACAACCCACGCGGTCACAGGGAGAACGAACAAACTCCACACAGACTGCATCCGAGGTTAGACTGGATAGACTCGGCTTGTACTCGCTAGAATTTAGAAGATTGAGAAGATCTTATAGAAACTTACAAAATTCTTAAGGGGTTGGACAGGCTAGATGCAGGAGTATTATTCCTGATGTTGGGGAAGTCCAGAACAAGGGGTCACAGTTTAAGGATAAGGGGGAAGTCTTTTAGGACCGAGATGCGAAAAAAAAATGTCACACAAAGTGTGGTGAATCTGTGGAATTCTCTGCCACAGAAAGTAGTTGAGGTCAGTTCATTGGCTATATTTGAGGGAGTTAGATGTGGCCCTTGTGGCTAAAGGGATCAGGGGGTATGGAGAGAAGGCAGGTACAGGATACTGAGTTGGATGATCAGCCATGATCATATTGAATGGCGGTGCAGGCTCGAAGGGCCGAATGGCCTACTCCTGCACCTGTTTTCAATGTTTCTATGTTTCTATGTTGGGATCGAACCTGGGTCTCTGGCTGGGTGAGGCAGCAACTCTACCGCTGTGTCACCATGCCACCCTTAATCTGCAATGGCTTCTTGCAACCAGTTAAGTCCCCGCATGCAGTCACCAGACAGTGATGGTTGCATCAAATAACCATCACCACAATGAGATTGGCTTGAAGGGCCGAGTGGCCTGCTGCTGCTCCGACAGCGATGCATTCTTGTGTTGGGCACTGAGCCCTTACCCTAACCTCGTCCACTCTCTCCACACTGTGGATTAATTTAGAGAGGTTCCAGTTAGCCCGCAGACCTGCACGTCTTTGGGCTGTGGGAGGAACCCCAGCGCACCTGAGGTTAGGATCGATGCAATGTTCCGTCCTCGTGTGCAATATTAGCTTGGAGTCTTGAGAAGCAAGCAGCAACTCTTCGCTAATAATCATTCCTCCTGCGGTTTCCACAGGCAATATTGCAAAACATTAATAAAATGTCTTTTATATACGAGGTTTTGCTCGCTTTTTCTCAGAGGGCATAAGTTTAAGGTGAAGGGAAAGATTTAACAGGAACCTGTGGGGCAACTCTTGCCACACAAGGGTGGTAGGTGTATGGAGCGAGCTGCCGGAGGTGGGAGTTGAGCCAGGTACTCTCTGGCAGAGTGGCGCAGCGCCAGAGACCCGGGTTCGATCCTGACTGCGGGTACAGAGTTTGTACGTTCTCCCCGTGAACTGTGTGGGTTTTCTCCGGGTGTTCCGGTTTCCTCCCACACTCCAAAAAACGTACAGGTTTGTAGGTTAATTGGCTTGGGTAAAATTGTAAATCAGTCCTAGTGTGTGTAGGATAGTGTTAGTGTACGGGGTGATCTCTGGTCAGCACGGACCCGTTGGGCCGAAGGGCCTGTTTCTTCCATGTATCTCTAAACACTAGGCTCAAACTATCACAACACGTATAAAACATTTAGGCAGGTACATGGATAGGACGGGTTAAGAGGGATATGGGTTAAATTCAGGCAGGTGGGACAGGTGCTGATGGGACATGTTGGCCGGTGTGGGCAAGTTGGGCCGAAGGGTCTCTTTCCACACTGGCATGTAAATGCTAGGAATTTATTTGTGCAAGCGAGGCCAATAATATTCCCAGGTGGTGATCCTTTATACCTTTATACGTTTACAAGTGACAGGAGGGAGCAGAATTAGGCCATTCGGCCCATCCGGTCTACTCCACCATTCCGATCTCTCTCTCCCTCTCATCCCCATTCTCCTGCCTTCTCCCTGTACCCCTGCTGCATCGGGTGTTCCCTGATGACCACAGAGCCCTGTGCATGTCCAGACTGTTTTGGGGGGATGCATGGAGCTCACCATAGGAAGATGGTTCGATCGCTTGCAAGAGTTGGCAGAGCAACGTCTGAAACTGGCTCTAGACAGCCACCCAGTGGCCGGCTCGCCAAGCTACTGCCAATGGTCAGGCTCAGCAGAGGGTCTGGTGCCCTCTCCAGTCTGAAGAAGGGTCTCGGCCCGAAACATCACAAATTCCTTTTCTCCACGGATTTTGTCTGACCCGCTGAGTTACTCCAGCATTTTGTGTCCATCATCCGCATTTTAGTTTGGTTTAGTTTAGAGATACTGCGGGGAAACAGGCCCTTCGGCCCACCGAGTCCGTGCTGGCCAATGATCGCCCCGTACACTAACACTGTCCCACACACACTGGGGACAATTTACAATTTTACCGACGCCAATTAACCTACAAACCTGTACGTCTTTGGAGTGTGGGGGAAACCAGAGCACCCGGAGAAAACCCACGCAGGTCACGGGGAGAACGTACAAACTCCGCACAGACAGCGCCCGCAGTCAGGATCGAACCCGGGTCTCTGGTGCTGTGAGGCAGCAACTCCACACTGCGCCACCACATAGAATCATAGAGTGATACAGCATGGAAACAGGCCCTTCGGCCCAACTTGCCCAAACTGACCAACATGTCCCATCTACCTGCATAAGTCCCACCTGCCCGCATATGGCCCATATCCATCAAAACCTGTCCAAATATTTCTTAAATATTACGATAGTCCCAGCCTCAACTTCCTCCTCCAGCAGTTTATTCCATACACCCTCAGAATAGAAGGATGTACCTTTCGAATGGAGGAATTCCTTTAGCTTCAGGGCGGTGAATCTGTGGAATTCATTGCCACAGACGGCTGTGGAGGATGTATGGATATTTTTAAGGCAGAGATAGATAGGTTCTTGATGAGTAAGGGCATTAAAAGATTGTGGGGAGAAGGCAAGAGAGGGAAAATAGATAGTCCATGTTCGAATAGTAGAGCAGCCTTGATGGGCTGAATGGCCTAATACTGCCCCAATCTTGTGATCTTTACAATGCTGTGTCAAGTTGCTTCAAAACTTGCTGCCATTTACACTTCATACCCTGAGTCCCAAAGACCATCACTCCATTAGACTTCCAGGAATCTCACTGTTCTTATGTCTACAGTTTATGATTGGGTTTGAACACCCATGTATAATTCTTCTTTAATGGACATAGCGTATAAACAGGACCTGTCAACCAACGATCAGATCGGAAGGGTTTGACGTACTGGTTCTATCCAATTTGCCGAATGCAGTTAACCTACAAGCCTAGACATCTTTGGAGTGGGAGTGGAAACTGGAGCACCCGGAGAAAACCCACACGGTCACGGGGAGAGCGTGCAAACTCTGTACAGACAGCACCCGTGGTGGGGTCAAGGAAAGAGCGTTCACGTCGCGGCCCTGTTTCCACCAATCTTTCCACCACCACACACAAGAAGCGCACGACAGACACCATTGCGTGCAGATGCCGAGGAGTGTGATCAGCTCTGGCTGAACAACTTCTAATCCCTGAAGAAGGGTCTCGACCGAAACGTCGCCTATCTCCTTCGCTCCTTAGATGCTGCTGCACCCGCTGAGTTTCTCCAGCCTTTTGTGTAACCCTCGATTCTCCAGCATCTGCAGTTCCTTCTTTAAAACTTCTAATCTTGTGTGTGGACTCGATAAGAAGAGGAAGCTCCCAGAGTCAGGATTGAACCCGGGTCTCTGGCGCTGTAAGGCTGCATCTCTAGCGAAGGTGACAATAAACTAAACTCAAACTCAAAGACGTTGCCTGACCCTCTGAGTTACCCCAGCACTCTGCGTCCTAATGCCCCCGTCCCACTTAGGAAACCTGAACGGAAACCTCTGGAGACTTTGCGCCCCACCCAAGGTTTCCGTGCGGTCCCTGGAGGTTTTTGTCAGTCTCCCTAATGGTCAAAAGTGGTTTCCGTTTTAAAAATCGGTAATTTTTTAGTCGAAGCCGGTTGCGATGCTAGTTGAAGGTGGTTGCCGGAGGACAAAAACCTCCGGGAACCGCACGGAAACCTTGGGTGGGGCGCAAAGTCTCCAGAGGTTTCCGTTCAGGTTTGCTAAGTGGGACAGGGGCATTAGATGGGACAATTTAGTAGGCGTGGTCAAGTTGGGCCGAAGGGCCTGTCTCTATGCTGTGTGACTCTACGACTCCGCGTAGTGTGCTGGCCTCTCCAGAGTAACCATGCGTGGGGCTTTACTGCTTTAAGCACAGCTGACCGCATCTCCACCGCGATTAATTAAACAGCATCTGATGCTATTAGAGCAGAGAACTAGAAGCCGTGGAGAAACATGTTCTCCCCGCATTGCCCTTGGATAGGAATAGAACAGAGAATGAATATTAATATGCTTTTTCATCCAAGTTGCAAGAAGCAAGAGTAAAATTGATCTAAACTGTGAGTAACCTCAGATAAACTTCCAGGGCTTCACTGGGCGAGGGGCCGTCTGATATTGCAGTGTTGGCAGGCTGGTGCAGCAGTAGAGTTGCCGCCTCACAGCACCAGGGACCGGGGTTCGATCCCGACCACGGGCTCTTTCTGTGTGGAGTTTGCACGCTCTCCCCGTGACCACGTGGGTTTTCTCCCAGATCTCCCACACTCCAAAAACGTACAGGTTTGTAGGTTATAAACTTGGTATGAATGTAAATTGTCCTTAATGTGTGTAGGATAATATTAGTATGCGGGCATCGCCGGTCAGCGTAGACTCGATGGGTCGAAGGGCCTGTTTCTGCATCTGTAAACCAAACTAAACTAATCTAAATTTGAATCCATCACATTCTCAGGGTAGATAGATACAAAACGCTGGAGTAACTCAGCGGGACAGGCAGCATCTCTGGAGAGAAGGAATGGGTGACGTTTCGGGTCGAGACCCTTCTTCAGACGACCAGAAAGTCACCCATTCCTTCTCTCCAGAGATGCTGCCTGTCCCGCTGAGTTACTCCAGCATTTTGTGTCTACCATCGGTTTACACCAGCACCTCTGGAGAATTAGGTGACGTTTCGGGCCGAGACCCTTCTTCAGACTGAAGGATTGGGGAAGAGTTCTGGAGGAAAGTGTAAGAAGGAACTGCAGATGCTGGTTTAAACCGAAGAAATACGAAATGCTGGAGGAACTCAACGGGTCAGGCAGCATATCTGGAGAGAAGGAATGGGTGAAGTTCCGGGTCGTCTGAAGAAGGGTCTCGACCCGAAACGTCGCCCTTTCCTTCTCTCCAGAGAAGCTGCCTGTCCCGCTGAATTACTCCAGCACTTTGTGTCTACGGTTTAACCCAGCATCTGCAGTTCCTTCCTACACAATCCCAGGGTCGGCTCATTATGGGTTGTACGCAACTCAAAGCTACCTGAAGAATGTTTAACCAAATGCTCCCAGGTTAGGAACAGAACATAGTGTACTTTACACCATCCTACCACACTCTCCGTGGGAAAGATTCTTTACACCGCTCTACCCTGCTATAAATACCATCTTATCGTGTAATGATGTGTCCTCAGTCGAGACTCTCCCACAAGAGAAAACATCCAAAATCTCTCCATGGTCATGTCCCTGTCATGTCTCATTATAAGATTTCTCCTCATTCATCTAAAGTCCAAAGAATAAAGATCCAATTTCTTTAGCCACTTCTGAAAGGACAAATCTCTCATTCCAGGAACTAGCCAAGTGAGTCTCATTTTAATTATATTCAATGCTGGTACAACTTTTGTTCACTTGTGAGTCCCAAACCATGCCCATACTTTAGGGAGGGTGCTGTGAATACCCTGAACAAGTGCAACTGTACTTCCCCATTTCGCTTGGGTAGGTTACACCCCAGCGGTATGAACATTGACTTCTCCAATTTCAGGTAGTCCCTGCTTTCTCCCTCCTTCCCCTCCCCTTCCCAGCTCTCCCACAGCCCGCTATCTCTTCCTCTTCCTTTCTCCCCCCCCCCCCCCCCCCCCCCCCCCCACCCCCACATCAGTCTGAAGCAGGGTCTAGACTCAAAACGTCACCTATTCCTTCGCTCCATAGATGCTGCCTCGCCCGCTGAGTTTCTCCAGCACTTTTGTCTCCCTTCCCCATTTCTAAGTTTTGTTTATTTATTGAGGTACAGTGAAAAGCTTTTTGTTGCGTGCTAACCAGTCAGTGGAAAGACAATATATGATCAGTTAATCACCCGTCAGGCCATCCACAGTGTCCAGATACAGGATAAAGGGAATAATGTTTAAGGGGCGTCCCACTGCGGCGACTTGATCCGCAAGTCCAGAAGAGTGTCTTCGACCTTCGAGCTCAAGGGCACTCGCCTGGAAAACCTTGAGCTGGATCGACCGTCAGCGATGAAACCGCGAGCTGGATCTTCGGTTTCCTCCCCACTTCAAAGACGCACGGGTTCTTGAGCTAATTTGCTTGGTATAATTGTAAATTGTCCCTAGTCCCATCACATTCCCAAGGTAGAGAGACACAAAATGCTGGAGCAACTCAGCGGGACAGGCAGCATCTCTGGAGAGAAGGGATGGGTGAGATTCCGAGTCGAGGCCTTACACTTTCCTATCTATGTATCTCCCACTCCCCCGACATCAGTCTGAGGAAGGGTCTCTAGAGGGGGTTACATCCCCTCTCTCCCTCTAGGGCAGTGCAGCAGTGGAGTTGCTGCCTCACAGCGCCAGAGACCCGGGTTCGATCCTGACTACGGGTGCTGTCCGTGTGGAGTTTGTATATTCTCCTCGTGGGTTCCTCTGGGTACTCCGGCTTTTAGGTTTTCGGTTTTCGGTTTTCGAGATCTTGGGTTTCCTCCCACATTCCAAAGACGTACAGGTTTGTAGGTTAATTGGCTTGGTGTAAGTGTAAATTCTCCCTAGTGCGTGTAGGGTAGTGTTGGTGTGCGGGGATCGCTGGTCGGTGCGGACTCGGTGGGCCGAAGGGCCTGTTTCTGCGCTGTATCTCTAAACTAAACTAAATTCTTACCCATCACATTCCCACTGGAAGCTCATTATGCTTTAGACACAAAAAGCTGGAGTAACTCAGTGGGTCAGATACTGTCTCTGGAGAAGAGCAATAGGTGATGTTTCGAGTCAAGACCCTTCTTATATACAATTCAAAGCTACCTTAAGGCTGTTTAACCAAGTGCTCCCAGGACAGGACCAGCACAGGTAAACTGTCCCATCAACAGAATCAGTGCAGGTTTCGAATATAGGAGCAAAGATAGGGCTCTATATAGGAGCTATATAGTTGTACTATCTGCAGTTGTACAATCAGACTAGACTGATTCCTGGGATGTCAGGACTTCCATATGAAGAAAGACTGGATAGACTCGGCTTGTACTCGCTGGAATTTAGAAGATTGAGGGGTGATCTCATAGAGACTTACAAAATTCTTAAGGGGTTGGACAGGCTAAATGCAGGAAGATTGTTCCCGATGTTGGGGAAGTCCAGGACAAGAGGTCACAGTTTAAGGATAAGGGGGAAGTCTTTTAGGACCGAGATGAGAAAAACATTTTTCACACAGAGAGTGGTGAATCTGTGGAATTCTCTGCCACAGAAGGTAGTTGAGGCCAGTTCATTGGCTATATTTAAGAGGGAGTTAGATGTGGCCCTTGTGGCTAAAGGGATCAGGGGGTATGGAGAGAAGGCAGGTACAGGATACTGAGTTGGATGATCAGCCATGATCATATTGAATGGCGGTGCAGGCTCGAAGGGCCGAATGGCCTGCTCCTGCACCTAATTTCTATGTTTTTATGTTTCTAATGAGACCACATCTGGAGTATTGTGTGCAGTTTTGGTCCCTCATTTGAGGAAGGACATTCTTGCTATTGAGGGAGTGCAGCGTAGGTTTACAAGGTTAATTCCCGGGATGGCGGGACTGTCATATGCAGAGAAAATGGAGCAGCTGGGCTTCACATTGAATGGCGGTGCTGGCTCGAAGGGCCGAATGGCCTACTCCTGCACCTATTGTCTATTGTCTAATGTTTGAAACAGACTTAGTTACTCCAGCATATTGTGTCTATCTTCTGTGTAAACCAGCATCTGCAGTTCCTTCCTACACAAAACTCTTCCTACACAGTCCCGTCAAACTCGCAGTTCACAAAAATTCCATTGTAAATTGTTGCATTGATTTTCTTCTTATCCACACATGGAGCAGACGTCACCGGTGAAATATCTCTCCCTTCTACCACCCACCGGGAACACTTTCTGTGCCAATAACAGCAACCTTAAGGTGAGTTAAATCAAAGTTATCAGTAGCTTGACATGCAAGAGTTGATGCTCACAGTGGGGGCCAGAGTGATAAATATTCCCACTCTCACATCCTTCACCTTGCCCAGTGTACAGAGCTCAAATAAAAGGCACATAAATAGCCACACGTTGAGCACAGGGGAGGGATATGTGGCGTCTCGACACCTTGCTTACAGTTTGATCAGTCGATGTTTCCTTCTTCATGACCATGGGCACAGCGGGTGGAGCTGCTGCCTCACAGCGCCAGAGACCCGGGTTCAATCCCGACTACGGGTGCTGTCTGTACGGCGTTTGTACGTTTCTCCAGGTGCTCCAGTCTCCTCCCACACTCCAAAGACGTACAGGTTTGTAGGATCATTGGCTTGGTATAATTGTAAATTGTCCCTAGTGTGTGTAGGGTAGTGTTATTGCGCGGGGGTTCAGGTTGGTAGGTTAATTGGCTTTGGTAAAAATTGTGAATTGTCAATAAACAACAGACAATAGGTGCAGGAGGAGGCCATTCAGCCCTTCGAGCCATCACCGCCATTCAATGTGATCATGGCTGATCATCCCCAATCAGTACCCCGTTCCTGCCTTCTCCCCATATCCCCTGACTCCGCTATTTTCAATAGCCCTATCGAGCTCTCTCATTAAAGCATCCAGAGAACCTGCCTCCACCGCCCTCTGGCAGAGAATTCCACAGACTCACCACTCTCTGTGAGAAAAAGTGTTTCCTCGTCTCCGTTCTAAATGGCTTACCCCTTATTCTTAAACTGTGGCCCCTGGTACTGGACTCCCCCAACATCGGGAACATGTTTCCTGCCTCTAGCGTGTCCAAACTCTTAACAATCTTATATGTTTCAATGAGATCCCCTCTCATCCTTCTAAACTCCAGAGTGTATCCAGAGAACCGGCCTCCACCGCCCTCTGAGGCAGAGAATTCCACAGACCCACAACTTTCTGTGAGAAAAAGTGTTTCCTCGTCTCCCTAGTGTGTAGGATAGTGCCAGCGCATGGGGCGATCGCTGGTCGGCACAGACTCGGTGGGCCGAAGGGCCTGTTTCTGCACCACATCTCCAAACGGAACCTCTATCGGATCGCCTCTCAACCTCCATAGTTCTGGAGAAAACAATCCAAGCTTGTCCAGCCTCTCCTGATACCTAATACCCTCTCTTCTAGGCAGCTTTCTGGTAGCCCTGTTCCGCACTCGCATCCAATGCTTCCATATCCAATGGGGTGACCATGCAGTGTTCCAAAGCCCAACACAGCTGCAACATGCCATGCAGTAGGACTAGTGCAGGTTGGTGCATGATAGTCAGTGCACACTAGATGGGCTGATGGGCCTGTTTCCGAGCGGTGTTTCTCTAGAGTTTTGCAGCTGCTTTTTCAGGACTGTGAAGCTTTTCATCTCCTCAGGGCTGGAAGAAAAATATCTAATCCCTGTTTATCTATGAATAATTTTTAGTTTAGTGCATGAGGGGAAAAAAAAAATCACCAGCTATATTTCATTGTTGCTACAGGAAGCAATCCTTCAAACTCGCAAGCAGTAGCCATGTGATTAAATACTGCCTGGCAAAGCAACCTGTCGGAGATACAGGTGGATGTGTGGGAACCATTCCTCTGTGAGAGGGAGGGCAGGTCTGGGGACTGTACCCACCCACCCCCCCCCCCCTCACCCCACTAGACTCATAGAGCGATACAGTGTGGAAGCAGGCCCTTCGGCCCAACTTGCCCACACTGGGCAACGTGTACCAGCTACACTTGTCCCATCTGGCTGCGTTTGGCCCATATCCCTCCAAACCTGTCCTATCCATCTACCTAGACAAAAGTACTGGAGAAACTCAGCGGGTGCAGCAGCATCCATGGAGTGAAGGAAATAGGCAACGTTTTGGTCTTATTTCGTTGCCTATTTCCTTTGGATTTCGACCCAAAACGTTGCCAATTTCCTTCGCTCCACAGATGCTGCCTCACCCGCTGAGTTTCTCCAGCACTTTTGTCCAGCATCTGCAGTTCCTTCTTAAACACTATCCATCCACCTGTTTGTTTATTAGACATACACACCTTAAAGCAATGCCCTTTGGCCCTTTATGTACAGTGGCTTGCAAAAGTATTCATACCCCTTGAACTTTTCCACATTTTGTCACGTTACAACCACAAACGTAAATGTATTTTATTAGGATTTTATGTGATAGACCAACACAAAGTGGCGCATAATTGTGAAGTGGAAGAAAAATGACACATGGTTTTCAAATTTTTTTACAAATAAAAAACTGAAAAGTGTGGCGTGCAAAAGTATTCAGCCCCCTTTACTCTGATACCCCTAAATAAAATCCAGTGCAACCAATTGCCTTCAGAAGTCACCTAATTAGTAAATAGTCCACTTGTGTGTAATCTATCTCAGTATAAATACAGCTGTTTTGTGAAGGCCTCAGAGGTTTGTTAGAGAACATTAGTGAACAAACAGCATCATGAAGCCCAAGGAACACACCAGACAGGTCAGGGATAAAGTTGTGGAGAATTTTAAAGCAGGGTTAGGTTATAAAAAAATATCCCAAGCTTTGAACATGTCACGGAGTACTGTTCAATCCATCATCTGAAAATGGAAAGAGTATGGCACAACTGCAAACCTACCAAGACATGGCCGTCCACCTAAACTGACAGGCCGGGCAAGGAGAGCATTGATCAGAGAAGCAGCCAAGAGGCCCATGGTAACTCTGGAGGAGCTGCAGAGATCCACAGCTCAGATGGGAGAATCTGTCCACAGGACAACTATTAGTCGTGCACTCCACAAATCGGGCCTTTATGGAAGAGTGGCAAGAAGAAAGCCATTGTTGAAACAAAGCCATAAGAAATCCCGTTTGCAGTTTGCCACAAGCCATGTGGGGGACGCAGCAAACATGTGGAGGAAGGTGCTCTGGTCTGATGAGACCAAAATTGAAGTTTTTGGCCTAAATGCAAAACGCTATGTGTAGTGGAAAACTAACACTGCACATCACCCTGAACACACCATCCCCACTGTGAAACATGGTGGTGGCAGCATCATGCTGTGGGGATGCTTTTCTTCAGCAGGGACAGGGAAGCTGGTCAGAGTTGATGGGAAGATGGATGGAGCCAAATACTGGGCAATCTTGGAAGAAAACCTGTTAGAGTCTGCAAAAGACTTGAGACTGGGGCGGAGGTTCACCTTCCAACAGGACAACGACCCTAAACATACAGCCAGAGCTACAATGGAATGGTTTAGATCAAAGCATATTCATGTGTTAGAATGTCCCAGTCAAAGTCCAGACCTAAATCCAATTGAGAATCTCTGGCAAGACTTGAAAATTGCTGTTCACAGACGCTCTCCATCCAATCTGACTGAGCTTGAGCTATTTTGCAAAGAAGAATGGGCAAAAATGTCAGTCTCTAGATGTGCAAAGCTGGTAGAGACATACCCCAAAAGACTTGCAGCTGTAATTGCAGCGACAGGTGGTTCTACAAAGTATTGACTCGGGGGGGCTGAATACTTTAGCGCGCCACTGTACGTAGTTTGCACGTTCTCCCCGTGACCTGCGTGGGTTTACTCCGGGTGCTCCGGTTTCCTCCATCGTTCAACAGACGTGCGGGTTTGTAGGTTAGTTGGCTTCTGCTTAAATAGTCCCCAGTGTGTAGGATAGAAATAGTGTGAACTGGTGACCGAGGGTCGTCGGGGACTTGGTGGGACGAAAGGTCTCTCATTCTCTTTGTCTCGCTTTCTCTGTATCTCTCTGACTTTCGCTATCTCTGTTTCTCTCTGTCGTTCTTTCTCTGTCTCCATCTCCCTATCTCTCTCTGCCACCCTCTCTTACTCTTGCTGACTCTGTGTCTCTCTTGGCCTGTTTCTCCATCTCTCTGTCTCTCTCTCTCTCTCTCTGCGTCTCTCTATCAGTCTCACTTTATCACTCCTTCTCTGTCTCCCTCTTTGACGCTTGCAGACTCTTTCTGTCTCTCTCTCTCTCTCTCTCTCTCTCTCTCTCTCTCGCTCTCTCTCTGTCTCCCTCTGTCTCTCTCTGCCTCAGTCTCTCTCTCTCTCTGTCTCCTGCCCTCTGTCTCTCTCCGTCTCAATTTCTCTCTCTCTATGTCTCTGTCTCCCTCTGTCTCTCCCTGTCTCAGTTTCTCTAACTGTCTCTCTTGTCTCTTTCTCTGCTCTCTGTCTGTCTCTGCCTCAGTCTCTCTATCTCTATGTCTCTCTTGTCTCTCTCTCTCTGCCTCAGTTTCTCTATCTCTCTGTCCCTCTCTGCTCTCCCTCTCTCCCCCCCTCCCTATCTCCATGACCCCTGAGCCCATCAGAGTGGTAGCTGGCACTGCTCTCTCTCTCGAGCACAGAATCTTGGAGTATTTACTGAATCAAATGGGTCACATCGGAGAAACCAAGGCCCTGTGACTGTAAACTGCGCTGAAATGCTCCAAACAAGCTGACCTTGAAATGAAGAGGAGCAAAGAGACTTCTGAATGCTGCATTGTCAAGAATGAGAGTGTGGAGCGATGTCCCAGAGTATTACAGCAAGGCAGGAATGGGATGCACGGTGTGTGACCACATCACCAGCAACTGGACGGACAAAGGCCTTGCAAGTTCCGAGCTGTCCCTCAGCGAAGTGGCCCAGGCAGCTAAGCCTTCACAGTGCATGGGACACGTGGGGTAAAGACGGTGATTTGGAGGTGACTACACCACCCTCTCCCACACTCCCGCAACAAGGCCACGAGGGACCAATGCCGTCTGAGTTTACAGCTAATTTTGGCCTTTTCTAATTGCGCTGGATTGCAATCGAGTAACGGGCGATTGAACTGATGGCAGCGCAGAGGAGCTAGAAGCGCGTTCACTTTTAATTATATTTCTCCAAAATGAAAATAAATGAATACATTAGTGGTTTTTCTTGGAGGTTTCGGGAGTTGGGGTAATGAGTTGGTCAGATTAACAGCTGAGATGTATTGCAAAAGTCGCTTAATGCGCTGGAGTGGTTGCACTCAATTGCACCTGCACAGTTTCTCTGGAATCGAACTAAAGCACCAATTTGTGCTCAATTGTTTATGTTGGGAAGATATTTGCAACTCCTCAGGGAGAGGGGAGAGAGGAGAGAGAGAGATGGGAGGGAGAGGAGAGGGGAGAGAGATGGGAGTTAGGGGATGGGGAGAGAGAGGATCGGAGATGAGAGAGGATAGGAGAGGGGGAGAGATGAGGAGGGGAGGAGAGGGGGAGATAGGAGAGGAGAGAGAGAGAGAGAGAGAGATGGGAGGGAGAGGAGAGGGGAGAAAGAGGGGAGGAGAGGAGAGGAAAGGGGAGAGAGAGGGGAGGAAAAGGGAAGAGAGGAGAGAGAGAGAGGAGGAGAGGAGAAGGGAGGAGAGGAGAGAGGGAGAGTCAGAGGAGAGAGGGAGAGTCAGAGGAGAGCGAGAGAGGAGAGAGGAGAGAGAATGGGGGGAGGGGAGGAGAGGGGAGTTAAATCCTTTGTCCAATTTTTTTCACCGCCCCTCAAATGTCCAGAACAGATAGAAACATAAAAAATAGGTGCAGGAGTAGGCCGCCTGTAGCAATGAATTAATGAATTCCACAGATCCACCACCCTCTGACTAAAGAAATTCCTCCTCATCTCCTTCCTAAAAGAACGTCCTTTAATTCTGAATTGGCCATCTCCACGCGGTCAGGTCTTACGCAGTTGGAGGCTGTGCGGGTCAGCCTGATGGTGCGGCAGGTGGCAGAGAGACCAAGTTGCTTCACTCTGGGTACACAAAAGGCTGGAGAAACTCAGCGGGTGCAGCAGCATCTAAGGAGCGAAGGAAATAGGCGACGTTCCGGGTCGAGACCCTTCTTCAGACTGGGCTGAAGAACGGCTTCATTCTGGGGCCGTTTGACAGAATTGGGACAGCCATGAAGTCCTGCCTGGTCCCAGAGCCCCTGCCTCCTCACCATCCCCCCCCCCCCCCCCCCCCGCCCCAAATGAGACCACCTAAAGCACCAGAGACTGCTCAGTGAGATCTCAGCGCTCGTATTCTGCTCTCATTAGGATGAAGGATGGTACTAGTGGGGAGCGAGAGCATTTTTCCAATAACAATCAACCTCAAACGCTCTGTGGTCATGTACACAAAAGAGAGGGGCAGCACAACACTTCCTCAGCCCAGACCAACACTTAGTCCTGACCTCAATCGCTAACCAGTACCAGGAACACACCACGCCGCGTCCTCCTAAAGGGCCTGTCCCACTGTGCGAGGTCATTCAAGAGCTCTCCCGAGTTAAAAAAAAAATCAAACTCGTGGTAAGCACGTAGAATGTACGTCGGAGCTCAGGATGTCTCTTAGCGGCTCGTAACGCTAACGGCAGGTACTCGGGGAAACGCGGTAAGCTCGTGAAGACTCGTGAAGATTTTTCAACATGTTGAAAAATGTCCACGAGAGCCCCGAGTACCCACGAGCGGCCGTTACCGTAAATCTCCGAGAGGTCGAATCAGGGCAAACTCGGGAGAACTCTTGAATTAGCTCGTACAGTGGGACAGGCCCTTTAACCCCCTGCATGCAAGTGCTGTATAGTAGAGTTTAGTTTAGTTTATTATAGACAAGCGTACCGAGGTACAGTGAAAAACATGTTTGTTTGCTTCAGTGAAAAGACTAAGCATGATTACTATCGAGCCGTCCACAGTGTACAGATACAGGATAAAGGGTTTACCATTTAGTGTGAGATACTGTCTAGTACAGTCGATTAAAGATAGTTTGAAGTTCTCCAATTAGGTTGTTTAATAAGCATTCTTGTTGAGCATGTCATAAGTCCATAAACTCATGATAGGAGCAGAATTAGGCCATTCGGCCCATCAAGTCTACTCCGCCATTCAATCGTGGCTGATCTATCTCTCCCTCCTAACCCCATTCTCCTGCCTTCTCCCCATAACCCCTGACACCCGTACTAATCAAGAATCTATCTATCTCTGCTTTATATATATCCACTGACTTGGCCCCCACAGCCTTCTGTGGCAACACATTCCACAGATTCACCACCCTAAAGAAATTCCTCCTCATCTCCTTCCTAAAGGAACGTCCTTTAATTCTGAGGCTTTGACCTCTGGTCCTAGACTCTCCCACTAGTGGAAACATCCTCTCCACATCCATATCCAATTCAATCTTTGTCCATCCCTTGGTGAAGGTCGACCATTGTATATCGGAAATGGGGAGTGAGAGAATTGATTTTGAGAGTATGTCATCCTGAATCTAATAAAAGGAAACTATGAAAGTAGTTGTGGAGGAAGGATCTGCAGGGTCGACCCGTCCTCGCGGCCTGGAGCGGCGTTTCCTGGGGGGACCGCCCAGAGCCACGGCTTCGGCAGCAGCGTGGAGCGGAGCGGGCGATACCTTGCCTGGGTGGCCGCGCTGGTGCTCCGGTGAGCTGAAGCCCGCAGGTGAACATCGCGGAGCTGATGGTTTTGGCCATCGCGGGCGGCGGCGCTGAAATTTAAATCGAGAGCCTGGGATCGCTCGGCGAGATCGCCAGCTGTGGAGCTCCATCCAGCGCGGCCTGTTGGCGTTGGAAGCCGCGGTCTCCAGCAAGGAAGCGGCCGATACAGGCACCACGAGCCGCTGAGAGGCTTCTCCCACCGCCGGAGCACCAACACCCGGTGAAGCAGGGCCTGGAACATCGACTGTGGGGGCCTCAATAGGCCCGACTATGGGTGGACTGGGAACTGGGTCTGGACTTTGTGCCTTCCCTCATAATGGGAACCATTGTGGGGGGGTGTTTTTTATGTTTATGTTAAATTCTTTAATGTTACGTCTTATCTTTATCTATGTGCTGCATGGCAAGACAACTTTCACTGCACCAACTGGTGTGTGTGACAATAAATGTCCTTCGTCCTTTTGTCCAGAAGTTGGTTCAGACTAAAGAGAGACACAAAATGCTGGAGTAACTCAGCGGGACAGGAAGCATCTCTGGAGAGAAGGAACGAGTGACGTTTGGCATTTTGTGTCTATGATGGTGGTTGGTTGTAGCTCTTTGGGAAACATTATTTAATGGGTTGCCAGATGACAGGCAATGGCAAATACCTAAAAGAGTGCATGGAGTCTCGAGCTAGAGAGTGGTCCTGGTCCTGACCCCCCATCTACGTCATGGGAGACCTTTGAAATACCTTTAATTGGACTTAAGACACAAAATGCTGGAGTTAAGGGCTGTCCCACTTGGCCGTCATTTGCGCACCCTTACGCGACCTCCAAAAATGTGGTCGTCACGTTGTGACGTACGGGTAGCGCGGGATGGGCGCATGGAGAGGCGTGGAGGAGTGTGGAGTTGCGCGTGGTATCGCGCGGCACTCCAGGGTTTCGTGCTGCATGAAATCCTCGCGCGCCACCTGCGTGACGTATCGCGTACGCACGTTGATGCATTGGCGTCGCACGCTGGCGTCCCGATGTCTCACGTGTATCGCGTGGTGACGCATGGTCACGTCACCGTGCGTAACCATGCGTCGCCGTGTGCCGCGGGGTATTCTAATGGCGTCACGCGCACCAGAAGGCACGATGACGCGATTTGCGTGCGATGTCGCGCGTAACGATGCATCGACCTATTTTACATATGACGCGTAAATGAGGCGCAAATGACGGTCAAGTGGGACAGGCCCTTACCTCAGCGGGTCAGGCAGCATCTCTGGAAAGAAGGAATAAGTGACGGTTTGGATCAGAACCTTTCTTCAGGCCAAAACACAAATGGGAGTGGATTGGAAAGAGGGATAACACAGAACTAGTGTGAGGGGCTAGGTGATTGATGGTGTGGACTCAGGTTCAAAGCTATCTGTGTGGAGTTTGCACGTTCTCCCTGTGACCGCGTGCGTTTTCTCCGGGTGCTCCGGTCTCCTCCCACACTCCAAAGACATGCCCGCTTGTAGGTTAATTGGCTTGGGTAAAATTATAAATTGTCCCTAGTGTGTGTAGGATAGTGTCAGTGTACGGGGTGGTCGCTGGGCAGCACGGACTCGGAGGGCCGAAGGGCCTGTTTCCGCACTGCGTCGCTCACGTCTAACGATATGAAAGCTGCAGAGGAGAACAAAAGGATTGATTAGGAAAGAGAAAATAATCTGAGAGTGCATTCTCAGAGAACAAACATTGATTGTAAAAGCTATTATAAATATGTGAAGGGGAAAAAAATCAGTGAAAACAAATGTAGGTCACTTCCAGTCCAAGATGTGGGAACCTACTTCAGAGACAATGGAATGGCAGGACAATTAAATTCTTACCTTTGTTATACCATCACAAGCAAAGATAGAAATGACCTCTCAGGAATACTGGGAGCGCAGGGTCCAGTGAGGATGAGTATAGAAAATAAAACTAGCATTAGGAGGGAAAGGTTTTTTTGAAAAACTGAGGAGATTAAGACAGATTTCCTGGACTTGATATCTCCCGTTTCCCTTTCCCCTGACTCTCAGTCTGAAGAAGGGTCTCGACCCAAATGTCACCCATTCCTTCTCTCCAGAGATGCTGCCTGTCCCGTTGAGTTACTCCGGCTTTTTGTGTCTATCTTCGGTTTAAACCAAAGGACAAAGGACATTTATTGTCACATACACCAATTGGTGGAGTGAAATTTGAGTTGCCATTTCAACACACCAATAAAAATAAAACACTAAAACATTAAAGAATTTAACATTGAACATAAAAACACCCCCCCACACTGGTTCCCACTGTGAGGGAAGGCAGCAAAGTCCTGAGAAGATTACGGAGAGTCGGTTTGTCAACTCTCTCAAACCTCTACAGGTGCACAGAAGAGAGCTTGCTGACCGGTTGCATCGTGGCTTGGTTCGGCAACTTGAGCGCCCAGAAGTGGAAAAGACTACAAAAAGTAGTAAACACTGCCCAGCCCATCATCGGCTCTGACCTCCCTTCCATCGAGGTGATTTACCGCAGTCGCTGCCTCAAAAAGGCTGGCAGCTTCATCATCAAGGACCCACACCACCCTGGCCACTCACTCATCTCCCTGCTACCTTCAGGTAGAAGGTACAGGAGCCTGAAGACTGCAACGACCCGGTTCAGGAATAGCTACTTCCCCACAGTCATCAGGCTATTAAACTCAACTCAAACAAAACTCTGAACATTATTAGCCCACTATCTGTTTATTTGCACTTTATCTGTTTTATTTATTCATGTGTGTATATATTTATATAATGGTATATGGACACACTGATCTGTTCTGTATTCATGCCTTCTATACTCTGCAGCAAAGCAAGAATGTCATTGTCCTATCTGGGACACATGACAATAAACTCTCTTGCATCTTGAATCCGCTTTCTCTTGTTCACCCGTGGACGGGGCCTACTGCGGCCCGATGTTCAGGCCCTCTCGCCGAATGATGCAGCGGAAGAACACAGTCAGCGGCTTGGAGTGTCTGGAACGGCCGCTTCTTCCCCGAGCCACGGCTCCCGATGTCCACAGACCGCGCTGGTCGGAGCTCCAACACTGGCGATCTCGGCGAAAGATCCCGGGTTCCGCATCTGCGGTTGCTTCCTACACCTGAAAGTCCACTCCTCCACCTACACAGAGATGTAGCACATGAAATAGTGGATGCCTGTGGCCATTGCATGAGGTGCTTTTGACTCTGGAACACACAGAATCCTGAACAAGGGGGACAAGTTTACAAGAGAACATCGAAGGCCGTTAGTTAACACTGAAGCAGGTTTCTTCACACTGAGGGTGGAGAATCTTTGAAATGTCTCTTCCCAGGAAGGCTGTGGAGGCTGGATCAATGCGGAGGTTAGAAACATAGAAACATAGAAACATTGGTGCAGGAGTAGGCCATTCGACCCTTCGAGCCAGCACCACCATTCAATATGAGCATGGAATAATCCCCAACAAAACCACGGTTGGCCAGCCTGATGCAACTAAATTTAAAGTGGCACTTTCTTCCCAATAACCCTCTCTGGCTAAACCCCTCCCTTCACCACCTCCAGTTTAAATTCCAGTTGGAATATTTTGGAGGACCAAGTAACCAAGAACCAAGATCATACAGAATCAGTACCCCCGTTCCTGCTTTCTCCCCATAACCCTTTATTCTGTTAGTGATTTGTAATTCGTTCAGTTTAGAGACAAGAGTTTTAAAAACATGGCCTTCGGCCCACCGAGCGTGCCGACCCGTTCATTAGTTCTTTCCTACAAACACTGGGAACAATTTACAAAAGACTACAAACCCACATATCCTATCCATGAACGTGTCTAATAGTCACTGCTCAGCCTCCAGCGTTCTAGGGAAAACGGTCTCATTGCCCCAAACTCTCCTGATACCTCAAGCCCCGCATTCCCAGTCACATTCTCCTCAGTGTTTCCTGCAACCTCACTGGCTAAACATGGTCCTTCCAATGACCAGTGAGGTGACCAGGCCTCTGACTGCACCACCAGTGACGAGAACTGTATGCAGGACTCCAAACACACACCTGGAGCTCATGGAATAAATAAGGTTTCAAAGTTCTTCAAAAACTAACCCAAACTTAACCTAAATGTTAGAAAGCTATTTTCATAAAATTAAATGATGGAGGTACAACTTATACAATGTGTTTAGTTTAGTTTGGTTTGGTGTAGTTTATAGTTTAGTTTAGCACAGTTTCCTTAATTTAGTTTAGTGCTATATTAGTTTAATTTAGTTTAATTCAGATCAGATTCAGATTCAATCTTTATTGTCATTGTGCAGTGTACAGTACAGAGACAACGAAATGCAGTTAGCATCTCCCCAGAAGAGCGAACTTAGAATAATGAACGGTAAAACATATATATGTCCAACAGTATCAGTAGTGCAATTATACTGGGGGAAGGAGTGTCCGGGGGGGTGACTGGCAATCACCGATGTGCAGAGTTAAGTAGTGTAACAGCCGCAGGGAAAAAGCTGTTCCTGAACCTGCTGGTCCGGCAACGGAGGGACCTGCAGCACCTCCCGGATGGGAGGAGGGTAAACAGTCTGTGGCTGGGGTGAGACCAGTCCTTGACGATGCTGCACGCCCTTCGCAGACATCGCTTGCCATGGACAGACTCAATGGAGGGGAGTGAGGAACCGGTGATGCGTTGGGCAGTTTTCACCACCCTCTGCAGTGATTTCCGGTCGGAGACAGAGCAGTTGCCATACCATACTGTGATACAGTTGGTAAGGATGCTCTCGATGGTGCAGTGGTAGAGGTTCACCAGAATCTGAGGAGACAGATGGACCTTCTTTAGTCTCCTCAATGAAATCAGTTATAAGTTTTTGACGCAGAGGACCCTGCGGGTTACCCCACCCTTAAGTGCACTGGATGGCCAATGTGCCATCAATTGTCATTGTCCCTCTAAGCTGAGTGTGTGGCAGAGTGCACATTAACGCTTAATGGGAGAAAGATTGTCGATGACAATATCCATAGTACGGGCAATTAGGAAATTAATCTATTCTTAATGAGCTATGCGTAAACTTGCTCATTAAGTTGCCTGCATTACAGCTCATGATGGAAGAGAAGTGACCACAGATGATCACTGATCGCCCAGTCTCGCTTTCCAGAAAAAAAACGATTTCTTCCAATCCTGACTCAATCTGTCCCTGCGTTGAGGTACACTTGGTGGGAGCAATGCAGGTAATTGAAGTGAATGTACATGGTTGATATTTGTTCTTCTCCAAGCCAACAGGGGCCAGAGTGCTTGGGAGACAGCAGTCTATCGGGTATAGTTATCCTTTTAGTTTAGTTTAGAGATGCAGTATGGAATTCGGCCCATCGAGTCTGTGCCGACCCCATAGGTGCTTGTGTGTACGTTCTACCCGTGACCTGCGTGGGTTTTCTCCGAGATCCTTTGTTTTCCTCCCACGCTCAAAAGATGTACAGGTTTGTAGGTTAATTGGCTTGGAATAAATGTAAATTGTCCCTAGAGTGTGTAGGATAGTGATAGTGTGCGGGGACTGCTGGTCGGTGCGGACTCGCTGGCTGAAGGGTCCATTTCTGCACTGTATCTCTAAACCATTGATCACCCATTTGCCCTAGTTGTCTGTTATCCTACTTTCATATCGTCCACTCCCTACACGCTCCAGGCAATTTACAGAGGCCAATCAACCTACAAGTGTCCATGCATCTGTTCACTCCGGATGGATCGACTGTAACCATGTATTGTCTTTAAGCTGACTGGATAGCACGCAACAAAAGCTTTTCACTGTACCTCGGTACACGTGACATTAAACTAAACTCTCGACAAACCTACACGTCTCGGGGATGGGAGAGGAAACCGGAGCACCCGGAGGAAACCCGTGCTGTCACATGGAGAACGTACAAACTCCGTACGGACCGTGGACGGGATGGAACCCGAGTCTCTGGCGCCGTCCACTGTTTTGATCTTGATCTTTGATCTTTGATCTTTGGTGGACACCATTTTGAAGATGTGCTCTCAGCAGGTTCCTTGAAGAGAACTACCTTCAAGAACTCCAACATCCCACACTCCCCACAACCATCTAGCTCATTGGAGACCCTCGGACTGTCTTTGATCGGACTTCGCTGGACGTTATCTTGCACTAAACGTCATTCACCTTGTTCCCTTTATCATGTATCTTGTACACTGTGGACGGCTCGATTGTAATCATGTATTGTCTTCCCATTGGCTGATTAGCACGCAACAAAAGCTTTTCACTGTACCTCAGTAAACTAAACTAATTAACTAACCCTTCTAGGATTCTCCAGTCCGTGACATCTCTAGGTGGAGAAGCAGTATAGGTTCATAAGACATAGGAGCAGAATGAGGCCATTCGGCCCATCGAGTCTACTCCTCCATTCCATCATGGCTGATCTATCTCTCCCTCTCAACACCATTCTCCTGCCTTCTCCCCATAACATTTAACACCCTTTAAGCCTTCGGGATGAGATTGCGAGGTTAGAGGCAATGTTTTGGAAGGAGTCCATCATCCTACAAGCCAACCTCAACCATCTCATGTTCAGAGGTCATAGGAGCAGTTAGCCCATTCGGCCCATCAAGCCTACCTCATCATTCAATCATGGCTGATCTATCTTCCCCCTCTCAACCCCATTCTGCCTTCTACCCATAACCCCAGACACCCATACTAATCAAGAATCTGTCTTAAAAATATCCATTGACTTGGCCTCCACACCCTTCTGTGGCAAAGAATTCCACAGATTCACCACCCTCTGACTAAAGAAATTCCTCCTCATCCCCGTCCTAAAGGAACGTCCTTTAATTCTGAGGCTGTGCCCTCTGGTCCTAGACTCTCCCACTAGTGGAAACATCCTCTCCAGTTTCATTTCAGTTTATTGTCACGTGTACCGAGGTACAGTGAAAAGCTTTTGTTGCGTGCTAACCAGCCAGCAGAAAGACAATACATGATTACAATCGAACCGTTACAGAGTCTCCACTATAGACTTCTTTTGACTAGAACCTAGGTCTCAGCCCCTTTGGTTCTGTGTTGGCCACCATAAGACATAGGAACAGCATAAGGGATACATGATAGGGAACAAACATTTAATGCAAGGTTAAGCCGGCAAAGTCCAATCAAGGTTGATACAAGGGTCCATATTCACTCCCACCTCATCTCCTGCCCCAACTGCGGAAGATGCTGCAGGTCCCACCTCAGAACCCACACATCTCAGAGTGGAAGCAAGTCATCCTCAATCCCGAGGGACTGATTAAGAAGATCACTGGACTTTAGACGAATGAGAGGGGATCTCGCAGAAACATGTAAAATTCTTAAGGGAATGGACAAGCTAGTTGCAGGAAAGATGTTCCCGATGTTGGGGGAGTCCAGAACCAGGGGTCACAGTACAAGGGGTAAGAATAAGGGGTAGTCCATTTAGGACTGAAATGAGGAAAAACATCTTCACCCAGAGAGTTGTGAATCTGTGGAATTCTCTGCCACAGAAGGCAGTGGAGGCCAATTCACTGGATGTTTTCAAGAGAGTTAGATTTAGCTCTTGGGACTAAGGGAATCAAGGGATATGGGGATAAAGCAGGAACGGGGTACTGATTTTGGATGATCAGGCATGATCACATTGAATGGCTGTGCTGGCTCGAAGGGCCGAATGGCCTACTCCTGCACCTATTTTTCTATGTTTCTATGTCGATCAGTCTCGGTGATAACAGGGAGGATTTTCGCTTGTGTTTCTGGCCATTCCGAACTGTGTTTTGTGTTTCCTAATTACCATTTAAGTGGATTCAGCTATATAATCAGGTCATTACTTCAATCAGTGCAGTAAAGGCTGGGCTGATGACACAATAATGGTGCAATAAGAGAGATTCAGTTATTCACAGTGGAGGATAGTGAGTAATGAGGGTATAAATAGATCTGTATATGAGAGCAATTAACAAATTAATGATCGCAATGGTGATCATTTTGAATGAAGCCCATGCTTAAATGTAATGTTATCTTTACAGTGTTGTACTCTGCTTCCTTCCTTCCTCTCTAGACTACCTCCCCTTCTCCACTGGCCTGGAACCTAAGTCTCAGCTCAGCCCCTTTGAATCTGTGTTGGACACCATGAGACACAGGAGCAGCATTAGGCCATTCGACCCATCAAGGCTACTCTGACATTAGATCATGGCTGATCTATTTTCCCTCTCAACCCCATTCTCCTGCCAGAAGGTAGTTGAGGCCAGTTCATTGGCTATATTTAAGAGGGAGTTAGATGTGGCCCTTGTGGCTAAAGGAATCAGGGGGTTTGGAGAGAAGGCAGGTACAGGATACTGAGTTGGATGATCAGCCATGATCATATTGAATGGCAGTGCAGGCTCGAAGGGCCGAATGGCCTACTCCTGCACCTATTTTACTATGTTTCTGTGTTTCTCCCCATCACCTTTGACACCCGTACTAATCAGCAATCTATCAATCTCCACTTAAAAAATACCCACTGACTTGGCCTCCACAGCCGTCTGTGGCAATGAATTCCACAGATTCACCACAGCCTGGCTAGAGAAATTTCTCAACATCTCCTTTCTAAAGGTATGTCCTTTAATTCTAAGGCTGTGGAGCTCTGATCCCTGACTCTCCCACTAATGGAAATATCCTGGACGTATAAGATGGGAGAGGAAAAATTTGATAGGAACCTGTGAGGCAACCTTTCCACTCGGAGAGGCTGGTGGGTACATGGAGCAAACTGCTAGAGGAGGTAAAGGCAGATACAATAATAATATTCAAGAAGGGTCACCACTACTCCTTTTCTCCATAGATGCTGCCTCACCAGCTGAGTTTCTCCAGCATTTTTTGTCTACCTATAATATTTTAAAGACATTCGCACAGGTACTTGGATAGGAGAGGTTTACAGGGATATGGGCCATGTGCAGGCAGGTGGGACCATAGGTAATGTTTAAGAAGGAACTGCAGATGCTGGAAAATCAAAGGTAGACAAAAATGCTGGAGAAACTCCCCGGGTGGGGCAGCATCTATGGAGCGAAGGAAATAGGCAAGTCTCTATAAGATCCCCCCTCAATCTCCTAAATTCCAGCGAGTACAAGGCGAGTCTATCCAGTCTTTCTTCATATGGAAGTCCTGCCATCCCAGGAATCAGTCTGGTGAACCACAGGTAGGACATGTTGGTCAATTTGGGCAGGTTATGTCCACCTGATATCTTGCATCTTCCAGGCAAAGGTGCTGGAAAATAGAATTACTATGGATGGCTACCTTTGAATGGTGTGGATATAGTGGGCTGAAGGGCCTGTTTCCAAGCAGTCTGACTCCTCAATGTTAGAGAGTTGGCATGAGGCTTAAAGTCCGACGACAACTTCTATTTCTTATGCTCTAAAAAAATTTGTTATTCATGTTATTCCCTCCATTATGTATCTGTACACTGTAAACGGCTCGATTGTAATCATGTATTGTCTTTCCGCTGACTGGTTAGCGCGCAACAAATGCTTTTCACTGTACCTCGGTACACGTGGCAATAAACTAAACTGACTAACTAAATTGTGTAGGAAGGAACTGCAGATGCTGGTTTAAACCGAAGTTAGACACAAAATGCTGGAGTAACTCAGCGATACAGGCAGCATCACCAGAGAGAAGGAATGGGTGACGTTTTGGGCCAAGACCCTTCTTCAACCAATTTGTCCCTCGTGTGTGTGTGTAGGATAGTGTTAGTGTGCAGGGATCGCTGGTCGGCATGGACCCTGTTTCCGCGCTGTACAACTAAAATAAACTATACTAAAGTTAGAACAGGGTGGACAAAAATGCTGGAGAAACTCAGCGGGTGCGGCAGCATTTATGGAGCAAAGGAAATAGGCAACGTTCCGGGTCGAGACGTCGCCTATTTCCTTCGCTCCATTGATGCTGCCTCACCCGCTGAGTTTCTCCAGCATTTTTGTCTACCTTCGATTTTCCAGCATCTGCAGTTCCTTCTTAAAGATAAAGTTAGAACAGTTATAGCAGGGCACTCGTCCTGATATGTCCAATCAAACGCTGGCAAGGCAGGGACCACGGTCAAATGTGCCAGCTGGTTTTGAAGAACGCTCGCAGGTGATGAGGGAGTGTCGGACGGCACGGGGTCCAAACAGGCAGCCCATCAACTTAGGGAACTAAGCGGTCTGAGAGCAGTCATTAGCAACAGCAAAGGAGAGCGAGCACTTGGCATTCCCGCTTCCTTCTTCTTATTTGCCTCTTAGTGAATCCTCTAGATAGCAATTGATGTGCCAATCACGTGGCATTTTCAATCTAGATTCACTTCTGCTGATGGCATTTGAATGGAAGGTAAAATTGAATCAGAAGCAGATGGCAGATGGGAAACAGAAGCCAGAAGGACCTCAATCTCCTTGAGAAGCGTTCCTGTTCAAAGGGATTGAAAGAGACAGGATTTCATATCTTGCCTGTGGGATACTGCCAATCTGAATTTGATTTGAGCAAACTGCTCACATCGCTTGTAGTTCCAGCGTGCGGAGATCAAGGCAACAACTTGCTTCTACGTGGCACCTTAAAGGCACAGTGACGCAGCTGCCTCACAGCGTCGGAGAACCGGGTTCCATCCGGGCCTCGTGCACTGTCTGCGTGGAGTTTGCGTGTTCTCACTATGACCCGTGTGGGTTTCCTCCGGGTGCTCCGGTTTCCTCCCACATCCCTATGCTGCACGGGTTTGTAGGTTAATTGGCCCTAGTGTGTAGGGAGTGGATGTGAAATTAGGACAATGTAGAGCCAGTGTATATAAGAAATAATATAACCATATAACAATTACAGCACGGAAACAGGCCATCTCGGCCCTTCTAGTCCGTGCCGAACACTTACTCTCCCCTAGTCCCATCTACCTGCACTCAGACCATAACCCTCCATTCCTTTCCCATCCATATACCTATCCAATTTATTTTTAAACGATAAAATCGAACCTACACCAGTGTAAATGGGTGATCGCTAGTCGGTGCGGACACAGTGGGCTTGTTTCCATGCTGTGTCTGAACTGAACTAAAGATAATAAAGTGTTTAAAGTTATCTAGCACAGCACTGGCGGGGTAATATCGGCAGGGGGTCGGAGAGACAGACCTAAGGTGCAACAAGGAGGGAGAGCTGGAGACTGAGGATTAGGGCAGAAGTTGGCATCACAGCAGCCCAGTGGGTAGAGTTGCTGCCTCACAGCACCAGAGACCCGGGTTCCGTCCTGATTACGGGTGCTGTCTGTACGGAGCTTTATGCTTTTTCTGTGACCACGTGGGTTTCCTCTGGGTGCTCCGGTCTCCTTCCACATTCCAAACGCACGCAAGTCTGTAGACGTACAAAATGGTGTTGGATGGAACTAGTGGATTGCTGGTCAGCATGGAATTGTGGGCCGAAAGGCCAGTTTCCACCCTGTGTCACTAACCTAAAACTAAAGAATGGGGCCGGAACCATGAACACAGCTCCGGGAATGGACAGAGGAAGACTGAACCAAAGTGTCACAGGAGCAGCAAGGCCATCTGTACATCACACCAGCCCAGGGAGTGGGCGATTACTCCAGCTCCTGTCTAGATACACCAGAGTTCAGTTCACTTCAGTTTGGTTTATTGTCACGTGTACCGAGGTACAGTGAAAAGCTTTAGTTGCGTGCTAACCAGTCAGCAGAAAGACAATACATGATTACAATCGAGCCATTTACAGTGTACAGGTACATGAGAAGGGAATAACGTTTAGTGCAAGGTAAAGTCTGATCAAATATAGTCCAAAGGTCCCCGATGAGGTAGATAGTAGTTCAGCACTGCTCTCTAGTTGTGGTTGGATGGTTCAGTTGCCTGATAACAGCTGGGAAGAAACTGTCCCTGAATCTGGAGGTGTGCGTTTTCACACTTCTGTACCTCTTGCCAGATGGGAGAGGGGAGAAGAGGGAGTGGCCGGGGTGAGACTGGTCCTTGATGATGCTGCTGGCCTTGCCGAGGCAGCGTGAGGTGTAGATGGAGTCAGTGGAAGGGAGAGAGACACAAAATGCTGGAGTAACTCAGCGGGACAGGCAGCATCTCTGGAGAGAGGAATGGGTGACGTTTCAGTTCAAGAAGGGAGGTTGGTTTGTGTGATGGTCTGGCCTGCGTCCACAATTCGTTGCCCATATTTTATCAGAGAGATTCAGAAAGAAGAACTTGTGCTCCATTTTCTGTTGGACTTGGCACTTCTCCCAGCTGCAGCCTTAATAAGCTTTTATTAATTTCCACCTAAAAATAATGCCAGAATTAATTCAGAGGTTTAGATTCCACTCAAGTTCTGCACAGCTCGCTAGGTTTATATGCTGGGGAAAAGGTTCATGTAACTCAATGTATTTGAAATAACACAGCACATTACTGGCTAACAGAAGGAGATGCTGCCTGTTTCTGAAGTTTAATATGGTAATGTCTAATCAGGGAATGCGAGTTCTTTCAATTACAACATTCATACTTTAACAATAAACTTCATCTCCTCTGTGCAAGCGTTTTAGGTGAAAAAAACACTGCACAAAGGCACGCTTTTCTTAATTAAGCCCACAAGGCTCTTGCTAAACTTCACCTCAATTGTCCATGATATTTTTATCTGTAGTTCTGCTTAATGGCTGTGTGTGTGTGTGTGTCTCTGTCTGTGTGTCTCTGTCTGTGTGTCTCTGTCTGTGTGTCTCTGTCTGTGTGTCTCTGTCTGTGTGTCGTCTCTGTCTGTGTGTCTCTGTCTGTGTGTCTCTGTCTGTGCGTCTCTGTCTGTGTCTCTGTCTGTGTCTCTCTGTCTGTGTGTCTCTGTCTGTGCGTCTCTGTCTGTGTCTCTCTGTCTGTGTCTCTGTCTCCCAATTGATTCGAACAACCCCTTCAATGCATTCTGCATCGGGTAGGAATACCCATCTACAATGTCAGTCTGAAGAAGGGCCTCGACCCAAAACATCACCCATTCAATAGACAATAGGTGCATGAGTAGGCCATTCAGCCCTTCAAGCCAGCACCGCCATTCAATGTGGTCATCCTCAGTCAGTACCCCATCCCTTGGGGCGGGAGGTTGCAACCTTCACGTGGTCCGCCCAGTTTCGACGAATGCAATCCACCTGGCGTGCACAATCAAATAAGATCAAATAGAACAAGTTGTCCGACAACTTTAGGCTGTGCACGCCACACGCAAGAAGAAGATCCCGTCCATTCTCTCCAGTGATGCTGCCTGTCCCGATGAGTTACTCCAGCATTTTGTGTCTACCTGCAATGTCAGAGGGAACTGCAGATGCTGCTTTGCTGTGAAAAACTGCAGCAGGATCTGGATCGATTGGACAAGAGCACTGAGGAATGGTTGATGGAATTTAATACAGAGAATCGTGAGGTGTTGCATTTTGGAAAGTCTAACAGGCAGGACCTACACGGTGAATGGTCGGCCTCTGGGGAGTGTTGTAGAGCAGAGGGATCTAGGAGAACAGGTGCATGGTTCCCTGAAGGTGGAGTCACAGGTAGATAGGGTGGTCAGAAAGGCTTTTGGCACTTTGGCCTTCATCAGTCTGAGTACTGAGTACAGAAGTTGGGAGATCACACATTTAGGAGAAGTTTGTGATCACACATTTAGAGTGCTGTGTTCAGTTCTGGGCACCATGTTATAGGATAGATGTTGTCAAGCTGGAGAGGGTACAGATAAGATTTACGAAATGTTGCCAGGATCAGAGGATCTGAGCTACAGGGAGAGGTTGAGTAGGCTGGGTCTCCATTCTTTGTAGCGCAGGAGGGTGAGGGGTGATCTTATAGAGGTGTATAAAATCATGAGGGGAATAGATTGGGTAGATGTACAGAGTCTCTTGCCCAGAGTAGGTGAATCGAGGACCAGAGAACATAGGTTCAAGGTGAAGGGGAAAAGATTTAATAGGGATCTGAGGGGTACCTTTTTCACGTAAAGGGTGGTGGGTGTATGGAACAAGCTGCCAGAGGAGGTAGTTGAAGCTGGGACTCTCCCAACAGATCCCAACATCCCAAAGAAACAGTTAGACAGGTACATGGATAAGACAGGTTTAGTGGGATATGGGCCAAACGCGGGCAGGTGGAACGAGTGTAGCTGGGACATGTTGGCCAGTGTGGGCAAGTTGGGCCGATGGCCTGTATCCACACAGTATCACTCTATAACTCTATGAATTTATCTCTGACCCTAAAGACACAAAATGCTGGAGTAACTAATAGACACCCGTACTAATCAAGAATCTCTCTATCTCTGCCTTAGGTATATCCACTGACTGACTAGCCTCCACAGCCTCCTGTGGCAATGAATTCCACTCCCGTCCCGCTCTTTGTGTCGACTTCCAGGTAAGGATGTTACCTGCTAACTTGCTCAATGGGCAACTTGTCCTCCGTGCATCTCTGCTCCTGGCACCAGCCACCCTGGTCTCCACTGGAAGGGAGAGACGGGCTGGATGTTTATGGCCAGGTTCCAAGGCCGGATTAACACCCATAGAGGCCCTAAGCACTTAAAAGATTTTGGTGCCCCAATTTGTATTTTTCAAAATGAAACAAAACTAACAGTAAGATGGAAAATAATGTTTATTTTTGTATACTTCCACTTTATTTATATTTGAAAAGTTTTCTCCTACTTTTTTTAATTGCATTTACCATTTCTGTGGCGTAGACAATAGGTGCAGGAGGAGGCCATTCGGCCCTTCGAGCCAGCACCGCCATTCAATGTGATCACGGCTGATCATCCCCAATCAGTACCCCGTTCCTGCCTTCTCCCCATATCCCCTGACTCCGCTATCTTTAAAAGCCCTATCTAGCTCTCTCTTGAAAGCATCCAGAGAACCTGCCTCCACCGCCCTCTGAGGCAGAGAATTCCACAGACTCACCTCTCTCTGTGAGAAAAAGTGTTTCCTCGTCTCCGTTCTAAATGGCTTACTCCTTATTCTTAAACTGTGGCCCCTGGTTCTGGACTCCCCCAACATCGGGAACATGTTTCCTGCCTCTAGCGTGTCCAAACCCTTAACAATCTTATATGTTCTCAGTGGGACCGCAGCATTTCTGGAGAGAGGCAATGGGTGAATTTTCGGTCGGGACCCTTCTTTTTGTCTCGACCCAAAACGTCACCCATTCCTTCTCTCCAGAGATGCTGCCTGTCCCGCTGACTACTCCAGCTTCTTGTGTCTATCTTCTGAAGAAGGGTCTCGACCCGAAACGTCGCCTATCTCCTTCGCTCCTTAGATGCTGCTGCACCCGCTGAGTTTCTCCAGCCTTTTTGTGTACCCTTTGCATTTTACTATGCTGGTTGTATTTATTATGGTGTGCTGTTGTACATTAATGCTGTTTATCAACACCTGGTCTCCTTTGCCTTCTATGCCTTGTCTCTCCGTGTGCTTGCCATAAATGTCGTGGGAGTGCGTGCAATGGTGGAAAAGAAGTGTAAAACACAGGTTGTCTCGCTCCTGACGCTTGCTTCTAATTCCCCAGAACTTCATCTATTGTTTGCTAGCATCAAAGGATGTCACACTTCCCACACAATGCAAGCCTAGCTAATGTTTTGATGTGATACAATTAACCTAGTCTTTTTCATTTAGCCAATGCACTTGAGAATGTCTCATTTACTTTGTCACAATATCAAACAGATTATTTATCTGTAGATTTTCTGTTCAGAGATCAAATACTGTCTCGTCAGTTTGCAAAACCTATCTCTTAACTGCCCCCCCCCCCCCCCCCCCCCACCCCCCCCGCGCTGTGGGTCAGTTACTTGCTTCCTTCAAAGACAACACGGTTAGACTGCCTTTGAAGTATTGTGAAGATAGACACAAAAAGCTGGAGTAACTCAGCGGGACAGGCTGCATCTCTGGAGAGAAGGAATGGTTTGGGTAACCCTTCTTCAGACGAGTCTAGACCCTTCCTATCAGACACCTACTGTGAAACGTCACCATGATTCTGCCACAGATGCTGCCTGACCCGCTGAGTTACTCCAGCACTCTGTGAAACGTCACCTATCCATGTTCTCCACAGATGCTGCCTGACCCGCTGAGTTACTCCAGCACTCTGTGAAACGTCACCTATCCATGTTCTCCACAGATGCTGCCTGACCCGCTGAGTTACTCCAGCACTCTGTGTTTCGTTTACCTGAAACTTTGGGGCTTAGCTCATTGGTTCCACCTCGGTGGAGAAGCGATGTGAGACTGATTGGGCAGAGATAGCTGAAGCTGAAGACTGCACTCAGGCCTGCTGCCTGCGTCACTGCTTTAATAATACAAACGCTGCCGCGATCTAATTACCCACAACAAATTGGCTGGACATTCGAGATGCAGGATAATCTGTCTCCATATAGTTTCAACCAAGTGACATTCAGTACTTTATGCATAAGGCTGCATGGTAACTTAATAAAGCCCCTTGTCCCAGAGTTAGTGGCTTCTTAACGGGTTTCCCCGACCCAGAGACAGCCTTAAACATCCCCCCAGGGGCGGCTGGCCAGAAACAACAATTTCTCTCAATTAAAGACACATTTGTTACAAGCAGCGAGATACATCTCCCTATAATGACCTGAGACAAGCCTGCAGTTGCCACAAAGCCTCCTCTCTCTTCATAATTGCTGAGGGACCGTGTCTTAATCCCTGAAAGATGTTTTGCGCCAGGAATAATGGCTGATCAATGCAAAGGGAGAGCGAGATGTCCCCATCATTTGTAATAATCGGCCATGCAGATGCTAGAGTAGGCCGGCGGCGCGCTACAGAGAGGAATCAATGGCAGTTCAGCACGCGGTGATCCCGGGGAGAGATGCAGGGTGCAGTGGGTGGCAGCATCTTCGGAGGGAGGAGAGGAGCCAATGTTTCAGGTGAAGCACCTTTGTTAGAACCGGGGTGTGTCAAGATCCTTGTTCTGCTAGACAGCTCACTAAAGGTGTCAGCACAAGTAGATAGAGTGGTAAAGAAGGCGTATAGTACGCTGCATGGCCTCCATTGCTACGAGCACTTGCCCGGTGAAGCAGCCAGTATCTGAATATCAATTCAAGGACCCGAAACGCCACCAGTTCCTTTTCTCCAGAGATGCTTCCCGACCCACTGAGTTACTCCAGCGTTTAGTGTCTGTCTTCACACTGAATATACGCAAGAGTCAGGAAGTCTTCATCATTTCATAAATTATAGAAGCAGTAGTAGGCCATTTGGCCCATCAAGTCTACTCCGCCATTCGATTTTATTGTGTTCAAGAAAGGAACTGCAGATGCTGGAAAATCGAAGGTAGACAAAAGTGCTGGAGAACCTCAGCGGGTGCGGCAGCATCTGTGGAGCGAAGGAAATGGGCAACGTTGCCAGCCGAAAATCTGAAGAAGGGTTTTGGCCCAAAACGTGGATTTTATTGAGTATTGTGTGTTCTTTTTAAGTCTATCGCTGTTGGCAAATTCCTTCCACTGCACCTTCGGGGGTATGTGACGAATAAAATTGAGTTTGACTTCTTTGATCATGGCTGATCTAACGTTCCCTCTCAACCCCATTCTCCTGCCTTCCTCCCACAACCCCTGACATCCCGTACTAATGAAAAGTGATGCAACTCTATTGGGCTGTGAAGAAGCAGAGAACTGCAACTGTTGGTTGATAGCAGAGATAGACCCAATGCGCTGGCGTGACTCAGCGGGTCAGGCAGCGTGTCTACAGAAAAGGAATAGGCCTTCCTCATATTGAGACATCACCCATCCTATTCCTCCCAAGATGCTGCCTGACCCGCTGAGTTATTGCCACAGACGGCGGTGGAGGCCGTCATTGGGTATTTTGAAAGCAGAGATTGACAGATTTTTGATCAGTACGGGTGTCAGGGGTTATGGGGAGAAGGCAGGAGAATGGGGTTGGGAGGGATTTTTTTTTTAGGAGCCGTGATAGAATGGTGGAGCAGACCCCTGTGTCTTATGTTTAAGAAGGAACTGCAGATGCTGGAAAATCGAAGGTAGACAAAAGTGCTGGAGAACCTCAGCGGGTGCAGCAGCATCTATGGAGCGAAGGAAATAGGCATAGGGAAACGGCCCAAAACGTTGTCCATCTCCTTCGCTCCATAGATGCTGCCGCACCCGCTGAGATTCTCCAGCACTTTTGTCTACCTGTGTCTTATGGTCTTATTTTTGTTAACTATTCGAGAACATATATCACCCTCTCCTCAGCCAGCTCACTTTTGATTCCAATCTCTCCAATCCCGACGTGAAAAAAAAATCCCCTACACATCCCCTCCCACACTTGTAATGTTGTAGTGTGCGTGCGCAGGGTAGAGGGTATGTCCTGGCTGTGTTGCTCCTGGGGCTGGCCAAGCTGGCCATCCGTGAGCCAGGGCGCCAGTGACAGTTACGAATGACTCGGAAAACACTAAACATTAATAATAGTAAAAATATGTACAGTAGAAATGAATCAAAGCAAAACCCACCAGCATAATACAAACAAATACTCTTCAATACTAAATATACTATTATATAATGGTATCGCGGAAGAGGGCTCTGCCCGGGCTGGCCGGCTGCCTGCCGCTTTTCCAGGGTTACGTCCACGCCCAGGTGGTGTTAGAGAGGGACCATGCCCTGTCCACGGGCGCTCTGGGGAATTTCTGGGACCGCTGGGGAGTGGAATGTATCCTCGATAAGGATGGTGATACCATTATATAATAGTATATTTAGTATTGAAGAATATTTGTTTGTATTATGCTGGTGGGTTTTGTTTTGATTCATTTCTACTGTACATATTTTTACTATTACTAATGTTTAGTGTTTTTTCCGAGTCATTCGTAACTGTCACTGTATGTCAGGTTGTTACTTGTGGGCGGAGCACCAAGGCAAATTCCTTGTATGTGAATACTTGGCCAATAAACTTACTTACTTACTTATTATTGTAAATAATTGAATTAATTATTTTTGGTTTAAAAAAAAAACTGTACGGTAAACTTTAGACACCCTCACCAATGGGGGGTGGGGAGAAGGATTTTTCACAATCCGTCCTACCTGAGGCAGAATCTTTCCCCCCCCCCCCCCCCCTCTCGCAGCCCCTTTCCCTTCTCAGGACTAATCTCATCAGTGCTTTCCAGACCGCCTCCTTGGCTGTGAGCAGTAAGCTCAGTTTAATCAACGCTGGCTTTGCTCGGTCAAATTAATTCCATGGAATGACCTTCCCTGAGCACAAGTTGTCCGTCACGGAGCAGGTCGGTCAAGCAGTCACCCTGGTCATGGCTGCACAACCTGCTGCAAGGACGATTTGCATTTCTGTAGTGCCGGTCACAACCCCCAGAAACCTCCCAAACTGCTTTGCCACTGATAAAGTATATCTTCAGACAGGCACAAAAAGTTGCTCTCCTCAACAATGTCGCCTCCCTTCCATCTGGTATTTTGTTGGTTCACACGCTTTATCATTAATGTTTTATTATTATTAATGTTTAGTGTTTTCTGAGTCATTCGTAACTGTCACTGTATGTCATGTTGTTACCTGTGGGCGGAGCACCAAGGCAAATTCCTTGTATGTGAATACTTGGCCAATAAACTTACTTATTTACTTTTTTTTAAAAGAAGGAACTGCAGATGCTGGAGAATCGGGGGTACACAAAAACCTGGAGAAACTCAGCGGGTGCAGCAGCATCTAAGGAGCGAAGGAGATAGGCGACGTTTCGGGTCGAGACCCTTACTTACTTACTTACTTACTGAAAAAGCTGGAGTAACTCAGCGGGACAGGCAGCATCTCTGGAGACACAGAATGGGTCGAGACTCTTCATCAGAAACGTCACCCATTCCTTCTCTCCCGAGATGCTGCCTGTCCCGCTGAGTTACTCCAGCTTTTCGCGTCTATCTATGGTTTAATACCAGCATCTGCAGTTCCTTCCTGCAGAAAGTATATCTTCAGACCCATATAAACGTGGGAATGTGGGTCTATTTTTGTGTACAGTCAGATACAATCAATGTTCTGCATTAAGGTTCGGCTTGTATCCACTGGAGTTTAGAGAGTGAGAGGTCATTTGGTGGAGATAGATAGGAGTCAGCGGGGTCTTGACAGGGTGGATGTGGAGAGGATGTTTCCTCTTGTGGGAGTAGATAGAACGAGGGGGTCACGCTCTAAAAATAGAGGCTCAACCATTTTAGACAGATGAGGCATTTCTTTCTCTCCGAGAGTCACGGCTCTGAGGAACTTTCCTCCACGATTGCTGGGGAAGCAGAATCTTTCAAGGTTTTTAAGACCTCAGGGAGACGGGCCCTTGGCAAACAGAGTGGGTGGGAGGCTGCTGTGTGCAGGCTGCTTGACCGGTGGATGGTGGGGCAGGCTCGAGGGGCCGAACGGCCTCCTCCAGCTTCTGGTCCTTGTATCACAGACAGCACAGGACAGCAATGGACAGGAGATCGCTGTCTGCGGAACAGTACCAGCAAGATAACAGGACCAACACAGCGTAGATCCACTGCCACACAGCGCCAGAGACCCGACTGTCCTCACCTTTGGTCATAATCTGTTTCAAGCCTCTCTCTCATCTTCCCCTCCCACTCACCCCCTCCACCTCCTCTCCCCTCCCTCTCACCCCCCCTCTCTCCCCCCCTCTCTCCCCCCCTCTCTTCTCCCCCCTCTCTCCCCCCGCTCTCCCCCCCCTCTTCTCCCCCCCCTCTCACCCCCCCCTCACTCTCCCCCCCCTCACTCCCCCCCCTCTCTCCCCCCCCCTCTCTCCCCCCCCCCTCCTCCCCCCCCCCTTCTCCCCCCCCCCCACTCCCCCCCCTCTCTCCCCCCCTCTCATCCCCCCCTCTCCCCCCCCCCTCTCCCCCCCCTCTCATCCCCCCCCTCTTCTCCCCCCCCTCTCTCCCCCCCCTCCTCGCCCCCCCCTCTCTCCTCTCTCCCCCCCTCTCTCCCCCCCTCTCTCCACTCCCCCCCCCCTCTCGCCCCCCCCTCCTCCCCCCCCCTCACTCCTCCTCCCCCCCCTCCTCTCCCCCCCCCTCTCTCCCCCCCCTCTCCTCCCCCCCCTCTCTCCCCCCCCCCCTCCTCCCCCCCCTCTTCTCCCCCCCCGCTCTCCCCCCCTCTCCCCCCCCCTCTCTCTCACCCCCCTCTCCCCCCCCCTCTCTCCCCCCCCTCTCTCCCCCCCCTCTCTCCCCCCCCTCTCTCCACCCCCCTCTCTCCCCCCCCTCTCCCCCCCCCCTCCTCCCCCCCCTCTCTCCCCCCCCCTCTCCCCACCCGTCTCTCCCCCCCTCTCTCCTCCCCCCCCCTCTCTCCCCCCCCCCTCTCTCCCCCCCCCTCTCTCCCCCCACCTCTCTCCCCCCCTCTCACCCCCCTCTCTCCCCCCCCTCTCCCCCCCCCTCTCCACCCCCCTCTCCCCCCCCTCCCACTCCCCCCCCCCTCTCCCCCCCTCCCTCTCTCTCCCCCCCCCTCTCTCCCCCCCCCTCTCTCCCCCCCCTCTCTCCCCCCCCTCTCTCCCCACCTCTCACCCCCCCCTCTCGCTCCCCCCCTCTCTCTCTCTCCCCCCTCTCTCCCCCCCCTCTCTCCCCCTCTCTCCCCCCCTCTCCTCCTCGTCCCCCCCGCCGCTCACCCCCCCTCTTCGCCCCCCCTCACCCCCCCCTCCGCCCTCACCCCCTCTCGCCCCCTCTCCCCTCTCCCCCCCACTCTCTCACTTCACCCCCCAACCCCCCTCTCCTCCCTCTCTCGCACCCCCCCTCTCTCCTCCCTTCTCTCCCCCCCCCTCTGCCCCTCCTCCCCGTCTCTCTCGCCCTCTCTCTCCCTCTCTCCCCCCCTCTCCCTCCCCTCTCCCCCTCTCGCTCTCTCCTCTCTCCCTCTCTCCCTCCCTCTCTCCCCCTCCCTCTCCCTCTCTCCTCTCCTCTCTCTCCCCCGTCTCAGTCTCCTCCCCTCTCTCTCCTGCCCCCCCCCCTCTTCTCCCCCTCTCTCCACCCCCCATCTCTCCCCCCTCTCTCTCCCCCTCTCTCCCCCCTCTCTCCCCCCTCTCTCCCCCCCTTCCCCTCTCCCCTCCTCCTCCCCGCCCCTCTTCCCCCCTCTCTCCCCCTTCTCTCCCCCCTCCCCTCTCCCCCCTCTCTCCCCCCTCCGTCTCCCTCAGCTCACCCCCCCCCCCCCCCCCTCTCTCTCCCTCCTTTTCCCCCATCTCCACTCGTCTAATATCACATATAATTACAACATTTAAAGGACATTTGGACAGGGAGTATTACATTCACAAGTTTTCTCTAACTAACCCCTCCCAAACCCCCACCCCACTTTCTCCTGAGACCTCCTGGACTTACACAGGGGGGTCCTTGGTGACGCAACGATAGAGTTGCTGCCTCACAGCACCAGGAATCTGGGTTTGATCCTGACTACGGGTGCTGTCTGTACGGAGTTTGCACGTTCTCCCCGTGACCTGCGTGGGTATTCGTGCGTGGGTGCTCCGGTTTCCTCCCACACTCCAAAGAGGTGAAGGTTTGTAGGTTAATTGGCTTCTGTGAGTTGTCCCTAGTGTGTGTAGGATAGTGCTGGTGTGCGGGGGTCGCTGGTCGACGCGCGGACTCTGGGGCCGAAGGGGCCTGATGTTTTCCACACTGTATCTCTAAACTAAACCAACCTACACTGGGGTGAAGTGTGTGGGAAGGAACTGCAGATGGTGTTTTACACCGAAGATAGATGCAAAGTGCTGGAGTAACTCAGCAGATCAGACAGCATCTCTGGAGAGAAGGATCTCGGAACCCGGCTCTGGCACTCTGTTCCACACAGAGAGTGGTGAGTCTGTGGAATTCTCTGCCTCAGAGGGCGGTGGAGGCAGGTTCTCTGGATGCTTTCAAGAGAGAGCTAGATAGGGCTCTTAAAGATAGCGGAGTCAGGGGATATGGGGAGAAGGCAGGAACGGGGTACTGATTGGGGATGATCAGCCATGATCACATTGAATGGCAGTGCTGGCTCGAAGGGCCGAATGGCCTCTACTCCTGCACCTATTGTCTATTGTCTATTGTCTATTGAACAGGTGACAGTTTCGAGTCAAGACCTCCCGTTCATTCATGGTCGACTGCCTATAGTATTCCGTTTCTCCAGAGATGTTGTGTGACCCACTGAGTCAAACAAGTGGGATTTTTATGTCTTAAGCTGGGGGGAAAATGGATGGGGAGCATAAGACAAGTGTAGTGGAATGCCTCTGTTATTTCATTGCAGTTATTGCAAACAGTTAAAAAATAATGGAGTGTGGGATGGCGAGGGGTGGTGGCCATGTGTTGGGACCTCGTGAGGCGTAAGAGTTTGTTTTTACTGAGAACGTTAGCCTCGGGCTGGCATGGAAGAGTTTGGGCTGCAGTTGATGTGATCCCCAGGCTGCATGTCACTTCAGCAGAAGGAAGTGGATGCAGGAGCAGTCAGCTGTGGCTTCAGTGACCCTGCCTTGTCCCTGCGAGCCTGGCCCCTGCCACAGCCTGCACACTCTGCCGCTCCTGACGAGGACCATTACCATCAGACAGCGCTACCTCCTCCCTCCACCCTCCCCCCGACCACCTCAGTGCCTGACAGCTCTCTCACTCGACTACTTTACCCTCCCCCCCCGCCCCCAACCCCCTCCAACGCTCAGCTTCACAACCGGACGGTAGAGTTGCTGCTCCGATCAACAGCGCCAAGTCCCGAGTTCGTTCCCTTGACAACAGGTGCTGTCCTGTACGGAGTTTGCACATTCTCAGACCCGGGATCTGGCGTGGAGGCGCCGGGCTGCTCGCGTTTCCCTCCCACACATCAAGCGAGCGTACAGGTTCTTAAGGTTAATTGGTCTCTGCACATTGAAATAATTAAATAAGTAGAGTGTAGTGGCCAAGTATTCCACATACAAGGGAATGGCCTTGGTGCTGCACCCCGACAAGAAACAACGTGACAGTTCAGTGACAGTTACGAGTGACTCCGAAAACATTAACATTAAAAATAATAAAACATTAAATGATAAAAAATGGTCCCCCTAGGGTAGATAGTGCTAGTGGCGGGGGACACTGGCCGGCACACTCACGGCCGAAGGCCTGTTTCTCAGCTGGATCTGCTAAAACTAAAAACTGCAAATTAAACCCTGATTCCGTTGAAACCCTGATACCTCTCGTGCAATATTTATTTCTTGCACTACCAGGTCTAAAAAAAGGTCATATAAATAGATTACTATCCATGGCCGTGTCACAGTAGGTACAGATACAGGATAAAGTGACCGGATTGGTAGCTGAATTGGACTTTACAAATTGAAGAGAAATTGTCGCCTCGTGTGGGTAGGATAGCGATGTGTTGCGGGATCGCTGTGTCTGGGAGACGGACTGTGCGGCCGAAGGCATTTTCCTACGGCTGTAACTACAAAACTAAAGTGCATTGCCCTGTCCCATTCTTAGGAATATGTGGTGGCAACTACAGGGCCTATTTTGCGCCACATGTTCGCACGCGGTGGTGCGGGCGGGATTAGTCTCCTCAGTCCCGCGACAAAAAGTCCGTAGCGCCTTTCCTCGGGGCCGCTAACAGTTTCCACCGTTGAAATATTTTCCGCCGGCGTCTGATGTGCGGAGCTTTTGACTCCTCCTGACCGGTGGAGCCGTAGGTTGTCGCCAGGAGACCTAAAGGGTTACCAAGTGGGGACAGGGCCCATAGAAACGACTCGTGCTCAGAGCCTGGCAGAATGGAAGGGGACTGCATGCACCTTGTTTCTTTTTCTGACCTTCCGCAGCTTAGATGGGTTGAATACCCACCTTAATGTCTCGGTCTGCTCCAAGAGGCGGTTCCTGAGCAGGATGTAGAACTCGGCACCAGTGTTTTAGCGTGAGATCAGCGTCTAATTATACATGTATTGAACCACCTTGAGTCCCGGGCTTAGGTTGGCTTCTGCCGAACACCGGTGCAGTCAGAAAACCGCAGATATTTCGCTCTAAATCCTTGGAGATTTTGTCTCGGAAATCTGCTGGAATCTTCAGCTCTGCGGAGAGACCTTGGGGTCAGATGAAACACCCGGAGGATTTTACTGCAAGCACGTTTGTGTAATTACGTCAAGCCTGGGATATCAGAAGTATTCCGAGACTGGGATAAGGTGGATTATCCCCGTATCATTGCAGTCATTATTATATTTTTATTTTCAGGTTGCTTATATTCCTTTGTTTGATCTATGGTTATTTTCAAAGTTTGAAAGTGTGCGCAATAAGAAGATGCAGAGGACATTATCTCTGAATGGCGGGGAAATGCGAACCAGGCCCACTCGTGTCAACACCCTCCCAGCAATCCCCCACACTGGCACTATGCGACCTACATGGGCCCGGGACAGTGTTTTTACAATACGACCAAGCCAATTAAGCTGCACACTGGCAACGCCTGTGGAGTGTGGGAGGAGACGCGGGGCACCCGGAGAAAACCCACGCTGTACAGGGAGCGAACGTACAAACAGCAACCAGCCAGGGTCCAGGCATCATCAAACCTTCCAGATTCAGGGACAGTTCTTTCCCAGCTGTTATATTAGGGCAACTGAACCAGCCTACGCCGACAGCCGGAGGGGGGGAACACCAGAGAGCAGTACTGAATTACTGTGATTAAAAGAAGGAACTGCAGCTGCTGGAGAATCGAGGGTACACAAAAGGCTGGAGGGTGAAAAACTCAGTGCGGGTGCAGCAGCATCCTAAGGAGCGAAGGAGGATAGGCGACGTTTCGGGTCGAGACCCTTGCTTCAAGACTGGTCAGGGATCAGGGAAACGAGAGATATAGGACGTGTGATGTGGAGAGATAAAGAACAATGAATGAAAGATATGCAAAAAAGTATCTGTTGATAAGAACGCTGTGAGGCGACGGTAGAAGAACAGAGCTCCAAGTCGTGGCGGGCGCAGAACTCATTGAGGTCGGGGACGGAGGGGGCAAAGGTGAGACCTCTGCTTTGCTCGGTCGCAATAACGCAACCCGACCTCGTGGAGGCTCAGCACTGATCACGAATCCTCCCCCTCCCACTTCATGGCCGTACCCGACCTCTCGGTCCCTGGGCCCTCCTCGCACGGCCAGAGTGTGCAACACCGCAAGTTGGAGGAACAGCACCTCATATTTCCCGCTTGGGGTGTCTGCATCCTTCGTGGGCTTGAACATTGAATTTTCTCATTCTGTTAACCACCGCCTGCTGTCTCCTCCCCTCCCACCTCTCCCTCAGCCCTCGGGCCCTGGCATTCCCTCTATCTCTAACTCTCCCTCACCCCACACCTAGTCGCCACTAGCTTCTCATTTTCACACACCACAAACAGCTTACTATGGCTTGTTCCCCGTTTATCATTGATACTTTTTTGCATATCTTTCATTCATTGTTCTTTAATCTCTCCACATCACGCCGTTCCATATCTCTCGTTTCCCCGATCCCGACCAGTCTGAAGAAGGCGGTCTCGACCGAAACGTCGCCTTCTATCTCCTTCGCTCCTTAGATACTGCTGCACCCCGCTGATTTTCTCCAGCATTTTTGTGTACCCCCCAGTGTTGAACCACTGATCTACCGCAGTGGGAGACGCTTGAACTATCTTTAATGGATGTTGAAGTGGCACGAAAAAAACTAGGAGTAACTCAGCGGGTCAGACAGTATCTCTGGAGAAAAGGATCTATGGTGACATTCGGGTCGAGACCCCTTCTTCAGACTGATGTCCCCGCTGAGATTATAAGTCACACTTTTTGTCTATACTTCAGTAAATAATCCACCATCTGCAGTTAGTTCCTTCTTCACTTTATCACTGGGACGTTTTTTTTTTTGCACTGAACATTATTCCCCTAATATGGGTGGTGACAGCGGTAGAGTTGCTGCCTCACAGCGCCAGAGACCGGGGTTCGTTCGATCCTGACTACGCGGTGCTGTCTGTACGGATTTGTACGTTCTCCCCGTGACCAGGCGTGGGTTTTCTCCGGATGCTCCTCCGGTTTCCTTCCACACTCACAAAGACGTGAAGGGTTGTGGGTTAACTGGCTCGCGGTGTCTATGTTAAATTGTGCCCTCGTGTGTAGGATAGTGCTTGTGTTCGGGGTGATCGCTGGTCAGCACGGCTCGATGGGCCGAAGAGCCTGTTTCTGAGCTGTTTCTCCAAAGGAAAGTAAAACGGTAAAGATACAAGAACAACAGATGGGGCATAAAACGTGCACACACAGCACAGGCAAATGGGAATAGTGTAGAGAGGTGAAAAGGGCAGCATGGCCATGTGGGCCGAAGGGCCTTTCCTCGTGCCGTAAGACTCGATGGACTAACTTTAATGCAAGCAGTTGCCACTTTCCTGTTGCCAGCCTTTTTTGATCCGACCCAGGCGACTCTTTGTGCACTCGTCACAGAAGTGTATCTGCAATCATGTATTATACGTGCTCCACTTCACCAGGGGTCGGCAACCTACGGCCCCCGGGCCGAACGCGGCCCATAACCCAAAATTATCCGGCCCGCAGCTGGACTTTTCTCCCCCCGCAATCATCGGGCCCGCCGTGCGCCGAGCTCTGTCCGTGCCGCATCCCGCGCAAAGCTGCCGGCACAGCCGCGCACCTTCTGTCAACACGTTTACGAAAGAACTGCAGATGCTGGAAAAATCGAAGGTAGCCAGAAATGCTGGAGAAACTCAACGGGTGAGGCATGCAAGGATTCACCCGCTGAGCTTCTCCAGCAATTTTGTCTACCTTCTGTTTGCCTGCCATCCGGGGTGGGATGGGGACGGGATCCATGTGTACACGTGATAGATGTAGCCCGCCATCCGCTCACTGACATGCGTCCCGGCCCCTATGCAGAACAAGGTTGGCCACCCCTGAACCATACACTGTGGGCGGCTCGACTGTAATCGTGTATTGCCTTCCCGCTGACTGGTCAGCACGCAACACAAGCTTTTCCCCGTACCTCGGTACACGTGACAATAATCTAAACTCACACTCAAACTCTGCTTTGATTAGGAGATGGGTTTTGGGGGTAGTTAATGTAATTAAGGATCAAACCTCTACAGAGACTTAATTAATGTGCATTCTTGGTCAGATCTTAACCACCTCCATCCTCTGGCAGCACGGTTTCTCAAAGCACTCCTAATAATTAAGCAACTGATTGAAATCATTACTGTGTGGTTATTTGATGGTTCAGAGCGAGCGATGCATTCCGCTATGTCCCACAGCTTAGCCAGGGTCATTGCTACCACTGAGTTAATCACCAAGAAACATTAGAATGAGCCACAACACATCCGCAATGAACTCCGGCAATCAAGAGTGAGTCTGCAATGTGATCTCACCTCCCCTCTCTAGGTCACAGTCAAACCGTGTGGAAACAGGCCCTTCGGCCCAACTTGCCGCACCGGCTATACTAGTTCCACCTGCCTGCGCTTGGTCCATATCCCTCCAAACCTGTCCTATCCATGTATAGTGGACATTTTTCATCAGGCTAGAAAAACGCCCCGACCTACTTGATGCCACCAGTACCTACGACTAGCATCACAGCCTGCTGCGACCTAGCTACGATCTCCTACGGCCTTGTGACTACCACGCTGCGAGTATGAGTCAAGGGCAAACTCGGCAGAGGTGGTGAATTAGGTCGTGAAAGGGGGACGGGCCTTTATGGTGTGTAATAACAAGGAAATGCAGACAGACACAAAATGCTGGAGTAACTCAGCGGGACAGGCAGCATCTCTGGAACCATAGAAACATTGAAACATAGACAATAGGTGCAGGAGGAGGCCATTCGGCCCTTCGAGCCAGCACCGCCATTCATTGTGATCATGGCTGATCGTCCCCTATCAAAAACCCGTGCCTGCCTTCTCCCCATATACCTTGATTCCACCAGCCCCTAGAGCTCTATCTAACTCTCTCTTAAATCCATCCAGTGATTTGGCCTCCACTGCCCTCTGTGGCAGGGAATTCCACAAATTCACAACTCTCTGGGTGAAAAAGTTTTTTCTCACCTCAGTCTTAAATGACCTCCCCTTTATTCTAAGACTGTGGCCCCTGGTTCTGGACTCACCCAACATTGGGAACATTTTTCCTGCATCTAGCTTGTCCAGTCCTTTTATAATTTTATATGTTTCTATAAGATCCCCCTCATCCTTCTAAACTCCAGTGAATACAAGCCTAGTCTTTTCAATCTTCATATGACAGTCCCGCCATCCCAGGGATCAATCTGGTGAACCTGAGCTGGGGAGAAGGAATGGGTGTGTTTCGTGTCAAGACCCTTCTTCAGACTGAGAATCAGAGGAGAGGGAGACACAGAGATAAGGAAGGGTAAGGTGTGAAAAACGAGACCCTCTCCCCTGACTCTCACTCGAAACGTCACCCATTCCTTCTCTCCAGAGATGCTGCCTGTCCCGCTGAGTTACTCCAGCATTTTGTGTCTATGTCCCACCCTTTGTTGCAAACCTGTGGGATACAAATTTGTTTTGCTTCCTCTTTCGATTCATGCCCCGGCTTCTGCTGAAATTATCCCCACCAAGTAATTCATGGATTAGGCTGAAAACTCCCCGAAACGTGCAACATCCAGAAGACAAGTTATGCCAGAAATTTGCTATAATTATGGTGGAGAAGCATATTTCGCCCTTCTTCCTAATAGGTAATTATCACACGGCTCACAGTACCAGGCTTCTGCTGAATATAATGGGTTGTATCATTTCATTCAGCAAGGGGCTGCTGACAGAGTTGAAGCTCTGCCTATCACAGAGGAGCACTGGATGCGTGGAATTTTTTTTGTAATGTCAGAGGGTAATGTTGTATTTTCAACAAAGATAATTTTGCAAGGGTAGGAAGGCTTTTAAACCTGCTCGAAATAAAAGGAAGAGAACGGATCTCATCAAATCAATGCTAAATGGCTCCAGTGGGAATAAGGGAAGGTGTAGTTTAGTTTAGTTTAGTTTACGGATACAGCATGGAAACAGGCCCTTCGGCCCATCCAGTCCGCATTGAACAACGACCACCCATATACTGGTTCTGTCTCACACACTCGCAGCAAATTCACAAAGGCCAATTAACCTACAAACCTCAACTTCAAGTTCGTGAGTTTATTGTCATGTGTCCCAGATAGGACAATGATATTCTTGCTCTCCTTCAGCACAACAGAACATAGTGGGCATTGACTACAGAACAGACACACACACATGAATAAATAAACTGATAAAGTGCAAATAACAGATGGAGGGTTATTAATGTTCAGAGTTTTGTCCGAGCCAGGTTTAATAGCCTGATGGCTGTGGGGAAGTAGCTATTCCTGAACCGGGTCGTTGCAGTCTTCGGGCTCCTGTACGTGTCTTTGTAGTGTGGGAGGAAACCGGAGCACCCGGAGAAAACCCACGCAGGTCACGGGGAGGACGTGCAAACTCCATACAGACAGCACCCGCAGTCAGGATCGAACCCGGGTCTCTGGCGCTGTGAGGCAGCAACTCTACCGCTGCGCCCCTGTGAGTGTGGGGAAGGCCAGTTCTTCCTTGGAAGGTAAAAGAATCCTGGCAATTCTTTAACGTCTTTAACAAGAAGTGGGCCAATGGTGCCCGCCCCACTATATTTCCTGCCCCATGCTTTGTATCAGTGTCCCTCTGGCCCCATGCATCCTGCACTGATGGGAACAGCTCATTCACCCATCCTAAATCAGTCATATGAAACGTAGAATCCAGGGTGAGACTGGTCCTTGATTATTCTGAAGGTAGACACAAAATGCCGGAGTAACTCAGCGGGACAGGCGGCAGCATCTCTGGAGAGCAGGAAAGGGCGACGTTTTGGGTCGAGACCCTCCTTCAGACTGATGATGCTGCTGGCCTTGCGTGAGGTGTACATGGAGTCAACGGAAGGGAGGTTGGTTTTGTGTGACGGCCCGGGCTGCGTCCACAATCCTCTGCAATCCATTGCTGGTCTTAGACGGAGCCGGTCCCAAACAGGGCTGTGATGCAACAGGATGAGAGGTTTTCTGCAGCGCATCATTAGAAGTTGGTGAGAGTTGTTGCAGACACTCCGAACTTTGCCCAGTTGTCTGGCTTAGCACCTTGCGATATTTTCCACCTCCCCTTTCCAGCTTTTTGTGTATTTTCGCTTTCAGTTAAAAAAAAAAGCCGCACGTCAGTGCAGCGGTAGAGTTGCTGCCTCACGGCGCCGGAGACCCGGGTTCCATCCTGACTACGGGCGCTGTCTGTACGGAGTTTGCACGTTCTCCCCGTGACCCGCGTTGGTTTTCTCCGAGATCTTCGGTTTCCTCCCACACTCCAAAGACGTGCAGGTCTGTAGGTTAATCGACTCGGCATAAATGTAAAATTGCCCCCAGTGTGTGTGTGCGGGTAGTGTAATGCCCCTGTCCCACTTAGGAAACCTGAACGGAAACCTCTGGAGACTTTGCGCCCCACCCAAGGTTTCCGTGCGGTTCCCGGAGGTTTTTGTCCTCCGGCAACCACCTTCAACTAGCATCGCAACCGGCTACGACTAAAAAATTACCGATTTTTAAAACGGAAACCACTTTCGACCATTAGGGAGACTGACAAAAACCTCCGGGAACCGCACGGAAACCTTGGGTGGGGCGCAAAGTCTCCAGAGGTTTCCGTTCAGGTTTCCTAAGTGGGACGGGGGCATTAGTGTGCGGGGGTCTCTGGTGGGTTTGGGCTCGGTGGGCCGGAGGTCCCGTTTCCCTAAAATAAACTAAACAAGTGGATTTCTTCAGGCCGATCGGAATTCACACTCTGCAGCATTCATTTGCTCTCGTCTAATGATTTGATAGCTGCTTAGCTATTGAAGAAATGTTAATTCTTGTAATGTCAGCAGAGAAATGAGGCGTAGCTTTGCAATGCCACAGCCTGTTTAACTGACAACAGCCTGTCTGATTTTGAAGGACAGTTTTATTATCCCAGGTGCAAGACCCAAATTGCTCGCTCTCATCTGTAATCAAAGCCTGCACCTTGAAATCAGGAATAGCAGCCTGGGTCTTGGCAAATTGTATGCCTCATCTGCACCCATGTCTACAGCCATCCTCCGGCAATCTCTGCAGCAGCCTTGCACATCTCAGCCACAATCTGATAGATTTGGACATTTGGCACGGAAGGTAGACACAAAATGCTGGAGTAACTCAGCAGGACGGGTAGCATCTCTGGAGAGAAGCAACAGGTGGCCTTTTGGGTCCAGACCCTCGGTATGCCTGGCTCGTTGGTCGGACAAGCTAAAATAGTTCAATTGGACTTCTGACGCAGTTTGCCCAAATTGAAGTCTATGAACTGAGCCATAGGGGCCACAGTTCTCTTGCTCAAGTGGTTCATTAGAGGTAGCAGCGGCTGAGGTTCCAGGGATTTGACTAAGTGTGAGTTTCAGTTTATGGGGGCACGGGGCGACGTGGTAAAGTTGCTGCCTTACTGCGCCAGAGATCCAGTTTTCATCCAGACTCTACGGAGTTTGCACTTTTCCCCGTGACCGCGTGGGTTTTCTCCAGGTGCTCCGGTTTCCTCCCACACTCCAAAGACGTACAGGTTTGTAGGTTAATTGGCCTCTGTAAATCATCGCTGGTGTGTGCAGGAGAGAACTAGTGTACGGGGGGGCTGGGAGATTGCAACCTTCACGTGGTTCGACGAATGCAATCAACCCGACGTGCTCAATCAAATAAGATCAAATAGAACAAGTTGTCCGACAACTTTAGGCTGTGCACGCCACACGCAGGAAGAAGAACTGAATGGGTGATTGCTGGTCAGTGCAGACTCGGTGGGCTGAAGGGCCTGTTTCCAAGCTGGATCACTAGACTAGACTAGACTAGACTAGACTAGACTAGACTAGACTAGACTACACTACACTACACTAGACTAGACTGGACTACACTAGACTACACTAGACTACTAGACTAGACTACACTCACCAGACTGACTACACTAGACTAGACTAGACTACACTAGACTACACTAGACTCACTACACTAGACTACACAGAGACAGACTACACTAGACTACACTAGACTAGACTACACTAGACTAGACTACACTAGACTACACTAGACTAGGCTACACTAGACTACACTAGACTACTAGACTACACTAGACTACACTAGACTACACTAGACTACACTAGACTAGACTACACTAGACTACACTAGACTAGACTACACTAGACTAGACTACACTAGACTACACTAGACTACACTAGACTAGACTACACTAGACTAGACTACACTAGACTAGACTACACTAGACTACACTAGACTAGACTAGACTACACTAGACTACACTAGACTAGACTAACTACACTACAGACTAGACTACACACTAGACTACACTAGACTACACTAGACTACACTAGACTAGACTACACTAGACTACACTACTAACACTAGACTACACTAGACTAGACTACTAGACTAGACTAGACTACACTAGACTAGACTACACTAGACTACACACTACACTAGCACTAGACTACACTAGACTAGACTACACTAGACTACACTAACTAGACTACACTAGACTACACTAGACTAGACTAGACTAGACTAGACTAGACTACACTAGACTACACTAGACTACACTAGACTACACTAGACTAGACTAGACTAGACTAGACTAGACTAGACTAGACCACTAGACAGACTACACTAGACTACACTAGACTAGACTACACTAGACTAGACTACTAGACTAGACTACACTAGACTACACTAGACTAGACTAGACTAGACTACACACTAGACTACACTAGACTACACTAGACTACACTAGACTACTAGACTACACTAGACTAGACTAGACTAGACTACACTAACTAACTAGAACTACTAGACTACACTACACTAGACTAGACTAGACTAGACTACACTAGACTAGACTAGACTAGACTAGACTACACTAGACTACACTACACTAGACTACACTAGACTAGACTACACTAGACTAGACTAGACTAGACTACACTAGACTACACTAGACTACACTAGACTACTAGACTACACTAGACTAGACTAACACTAGACTACACTACTAGACTAGACTACACTAGACTAGACACTACACTAGACTAGACTAGACTAACTAGACTAGACTACACTAGACTACACTAGACTACACTAACTACACTAGACTAGGACTAACTAGACTACACTAGACTAGACTAGACTAGACTACACTACACTAGACTACACTAGACTACACTAGACTAGACTACACTAGACTAGACTAGACTACACTAGACTAGACTACACTAGACTAGACTAGACTACACTAGACTAGACTACACTAGACTACACTAGACTAGACTACACTAGACTAGACTACACTAGACTACACTAGACTAGACTAGACTAGACTAGACTCACTAGACTAACTAGACTAGACTACACTAGACTAGACTACACAGACTACACTAGACTACACTAGACTAGACTGACTAGACTACAACTAGACTAGACTAGACTACTAGACTAGACTAGACACTAGACTAGACACTAGACTAGACTAGACTAGACTAGACTAGACTACACTAGACTACACTAGACTACACTAGACTAGACTAGACTACACTAGACTAGACTAGACTACACTAGACTAGACTAGACTAGACTAGACTAGACTAGACTAGACTACACTAGACTAGACTACACTAGACTAGACTACACTAGACTACACTAGACTACACTAGACACTAGACTACACTAGACTAGACTACACTAGACTAGACTACACTAGACTACACTAGACTACACTAGACTACACTAGACTACACTAGACTACACTAGACTAGACTAGACTAGACTACTAGACTACACTAGACTACACTAGACTAGACTAGACTACACTAGACACTAGACTAGACTAGACTAGACTAGACACTAGACTAGACTACTAGACTAGACTAGACTACTAGACTAGACTAGACTAACTAGACTAGACTACACTAGACTAGACTAGACTAGACTAGACACTAGACTAGACTACTAGACTAGACTAGACTACACTACACTAGACTACACTAACTAGACTACTAGACTAGACTAGACTACACTAGACTACACTAGACTAGACTAGACTAGACTACACTAGACTAGACTACACTAGACTAGACTAGACTACTAGACTAGCCTACACTAGACTAGACTAGACTAGACTAGACTAGACTAGACTAGACCATTGCTGCCCATCAGGCCATCACTGGTTGCAATAGATGATGGCGGTGGCAGAATGAGCTCGGGATACTTGCAGATTGCAGCCCCGCCACCTGGCCGCTTCTGCCATGGGGCCATAACCCAACTGTTGTACCTGGACACCAGACATGAGGGAATCACTGATAACCCCAGCAGGAGATCTCTGGATCCCAGAGAATATTGAGAATGCAGAATTCCTTATCTCAGGAAATAAGTGCAAGTTAAAACAAAGGAGAGATATCACTAGGATGAGGTGTAATTTAGTTTAGTTTGGAGACAAGGTGTGGAAACAGGCCCTTCGGCCCACCGAGTCCATGCCAACCCGCGATCCCCACACATAAACACTATCCTACAAACACTAGGGATATTTTTTACATTTGGACCAAGCCAATTAACCTACAAACTGAACTTTATCCTGTATCTGTATGCTGTGGACATTCAGATTGTAATTATGTGTAGTCTATTCACTGACTGGATAGTGAAGAATAAATATTGCACAGAGGGCTAATGGAGTTCAAAGACTCTGAGTTTTAATTTTAGTTTTTTGTTTTAGAGATACAGCGCGGAAACAGGCCCTTTGGCCCACTGGGTCCGCGCCGACCAGCGATCCCCGCACACTCGCACTATCCGACACACACTGGGGACCATTTACAATTTACAGAAACCAATTAACCTACAAACCTGCACGTTTTTGGAGTGTAGGAGGAAAGCGGAGAAAACCCACGCAGGTCACGGGGAGAACGTACAAACTACGGGTACAGACAGCGCCCGTAGTCAGGATCGAACCCGGGTCTCTGGCGCTGTGAGCGCTGTAAGGCAGCAACTCTACCGCTGCACCCCCGTGCCAACATGAACAGGGTTAAGATGTACAGTGAGTACATCAGGTGGTTCATGTGTCCAGTTCCCAACCACGTTCAGTAATTCCATCAAGTTCATGAACAGATGATCTTTGTAAATAACTAAATGCCGTGGACAATAGACAATAGACAATAGGTGCAGGAGGAGGCCATTCGGCCCTTCGAGCCAGCACCGCCATTCACTGTGATCATGGCTGGTCATCCCCAATCAGTACCCCGTTCCTGCCTTCTCCCCATATCCCCTGACACCGCTATTTTTAAGAGCCCTATCTAGCTCTCTCTTGAAAGCATCCAGAGAACCTGCCTCCACCGCCCTCTGAGGCAGAGAATTCCACAGACTCATCACTCTCTGTGAGAAAAAGTGTTTCCTCGTCTCCGTTCTAAATGGCTTACTCCTTATTCTTAAACTGTGGCCCCTGGTTCTGGACTCCCCCAACACCGGGAACATGTTTCCTGCCTCTAGCGGACTCACAAGGCACCAGAAGTTATTCATATGGACTTTCAGAAAGCGTTCAATAAAGTTCCTCATAAGTGACTGTTAGATAAACTTAAAGCTCACGGAATTGAAGGCTTGTTATTGACTGGGCTAGGAAAGTGAGTAGCAGAGAGCACTCTAATGAGTACGCACTCTAATTGTTACGAAGGGATGAGTAGATTTACTTTGCATCCCCAACTATTCACTTTAGATTAGTTTAGAGATACAGCGAGGAAACAGGCCCTTCGGCCCACCTGAGTCCGTGCCGACCAGCGATCCCAGCACACTAGCACTATCCTGAACACACTAGGGACAATCTAACATTTATACCAAGCCAAATAATCTAGAAACTTGTATGTCCTCAGAGAGTGCGAGGAAACCAAAGATCTCGGAGAAAACCCACGTGGGTCACAGGGAGAATGTACAAACTTCGTACAGACAGCACCCGTAGTCGGGATTGAACCCGGGTCTCTGGCACATTAAGGCAGCAACTCTAGAAATATAGAAAAACAGGTGCAGGATTCGGCCATTCGGCTCTTCGAACCAGCACCGCCATTCAATGTGATCATGGCTGATCATCCAAAATCAGTACCCCGTTCCTGCCTTCTCCCCATATCCCTTGATTCCGTTAACCCTAAGAGCTAAATCTAACTCTCTATAGATGTCCCAGAGATGCTGCCTGTCCCGCTGAGTTACTCCAGCATTTTGTGTCTATTTTCGGTTTAAACCAGCATCTGCAGTTCCTTCCTGCACACAATGCCCAATATCCTCACACTGACATATTCATCAGCCCAACATCCCAATCGAGCGAAAGTCATTGAAAGGCACAAACCGCACATACACCTGTCCTATGAGTAAATAACAAATCTCACATTAAATTAAAACTCCATCTCTATTTTTGAGTTGCCTTGAGCAATACATTAGTGCGGCAGGGAGAACAAGAAGATAAAATCAAATCCCTTGAAGTGTTGTATCAGAGAAGGCAACTAGGTTAACTCGCTTGTGTAAAATACACATCGCTCTTGTTCCCATTCCCAGTAATGTATCTGTTCGTAAGATACACACAAAAAGCTGGAGTAACTCAGAGGGACAGGCAGCATCTCTGGAGAGAAGGAATGGGTGGCGTTTCGGGTCGAGACCAGACTGAAGAAGGGTCTCGACCCAAAACGTCATCCGTTCTTTCTCTCCACAGATGCTGCCTGTCCTGTCCCGCTGGGTTACTCCAGCTTTTTGTGTCTATCGTTGGTTTAAACCAGCATCTGCATTTCCTTCTTACACATATCTGTTCGTAAGGCCAGGAAGGGACTGCAGATGCTGGTTTACACACAGCCGCTCCATTCTTTCATCATTTGTCAGTCCCGCCATCCCGGGAATTAACCTGGTGAACCCACGCTGCACTCCCTCAATAGCAAGAATGTCCTGCCTCAAATTAGGAGACCAAAACTGCACACAATACTCCAGGTGTGGTCTCACCAGGGCCCTGTACAACTGCAGTAGGACCTCCTTGCTCCTGTACTCAACTCCTCTCGCTATGAAACGGCCCATTGAATCCACCCTCAACCATCCAATCTCACTAACACTAGATTAAACCCCAGCCTCCTTAACTTCCCCAGAGTCTATCGTACGGCTACACACGAGACATAATTTACTTTCACAAATAAGTGGGTCAAGAAATTACTGCAATGTCGAAGAATTGCTGGAAATGGTGAGAGGGGTGGTGGGACATCATAGCTGGGGATGTGGAATTAGAGCAATATCATACAGTAGGGAAACAGGCCCTTCGGCCCGCCGAGTCTGTACTGACCAGCGATCCCCGCACACTAACACTACCCTACACACACCAGGGACAATTTACACTTATACCGAGTCAATTAACCTACTAACCTGTACGTCTTTGGACTGTGGGAGGAAACCGGAGATCTCGGAGAAAACCCACGCAGGTCACGGGGAGAACGTGCAAACTCCGTACAGACAGTGCCTGTAGTCGGGATCGAACCCAGATCTCTGGTGCTGTGAGTGCTGTAAGGCAGCGACTCTACCTGCCGCACCAGCGTGCCTCAATGTTGCTGTCTGCAAGTGAGAAACATCCCCCTGTGCTTCACATTAAGTTTTTCCCCTCTTACCTTAACCAATACCCTCCAGGAAAGAGGTCCTCTTGCCCACAAACAGCTGACAACCTTCAAACACCCATCCCTCTTTCCTCTCCCACACCCCCCGCTTACTTGCCCTGCCACCCACTTCCCCAGGCCAGACAACCAGGAATGAGTGGGTTAGCATATGACGAGTGTTTGACTGCCCTGGGCCTATACTCGCTAGAGTTTAGAAGGTTGAGGGGGGGACCTCATTGAAACATACAGAATGATGAAAGGCAGAGATAGAGTGGATGTGGAGAGGATGTTTCCACTGGTGGGGGAGTCTGGGACCAGAGGGCACAGCCTCAGAATTAAAGGGCGCTCTTTTCGAAAGGAGGTGAGGAGGAATTTCTTTAGTCAGAGGGTGGTTAATCTGTGGAACTCATTGCCACAGAGGGCTGTGGAGGCCAAGTCAGTGGATATTTTTAAGGCAGAGATAGACACATTCTTGGCTAGAACGGGTGTGAAGCGTTATGGGGAGAAGGCAGGAAAATGGGGTTACGAGGCAGAGATCAGCCATGATCGAATGGGTGAGTAGACTGGAATGAAACTTGTGAACTACACACCAGGGAGAGTTTTACAGAAGCCAATTAGCCTATCAGTCTGCACTGGGGAAAATCACAGTGTGTGTTTACCCTACATATTCCCCTCATGAGCCTGTCTTTGGGATGTGGGAGGAAACCGGAGCACGAGGTTGGCAGGGAGAACGTGCAAACTCCACACTAACAGCGCCGGAGGTCAGGATTGAATCCAGGTCTCTGGAGTTGCAAAGTATTGGGTGAAGGGCAGCCACGGTGGCACAGTTGCTGCCTTGCAGCGCCGGAGACCCGGGTTCGATCCTGACCACGGGTGCTGTCTGTACGGAGTTTGCACGTTCTCCCCGTGACCCGCGTGGGTTTTCTTCAAGATCTTCGGTTCCCTCCCGCACTCCAAAGACGTGCAGGTGTGTAGGTTAATTGGCTTGGTAAATGTGACAATTGGCCCTAGTGTGTGTGTGTGTGTGTGTGTGTGGGATAGTGTTAATGCACGGGGATCGCTGGTCAGTGCGCACTTGGTGGGCCTGTTTACGCGCTGTATCTCTAAACTACTGCTTTTGCCATTTTTTTTTTACCAGTAGAGGAAGATGACACCACATTAGTATTGAAGGAGGAAGAATGGGTGGGATAAGCATAATATAACAGGAAACATTAAGGGTTTTAACATCTGTGCAAGCGGATAAATTAGCCCAGGCTGGACAAACAGAGATCGAAGAGAAAGGAACAAATTATTTCATAATTAGTTCAGGAAACGGGATAAAGATTCATAGGTGTTTTTGTTTCTGGAAGGCAGTTTCTCCTGGGTCTTTTCATCCTGTATATTAACGATTTAAACTGGAACGCACGTGGCATGATAAAGAAGTGCATGTACGACATATAAATTGCTCGTGTGTTAAACAGGGGAAGGGGAAGGTTTTTGACTTCACGAGGATGTGGACTGATGGGTAGAAAAGTGGCAGATGGAATTTAGTCCGGAGATAGAATCATTGTCATAGAGTGATACAGTGTGGAAACAGGCCCTTCGGCCCAACTCTCCCACACCGGCCAACAATGTCCCGGCTACACTAGTCCCACCTGCCCGCGCTTGGTTCATATCCCCCCAAACCTGTCCTATCCATCTATCTGTCGAGGGAGGGAGATGGGGAGAGAGAGAGAGAGAGAGAGCGAGAGAGAGAGATTTGGTGTTAAGGAGAGGGGGAGGGAGAGGGACAGGGGGAGAATGAGAGGGGGAGAGAGAGAGAGAGAGAGTGTGTGTGTTAGGGAGAGGAGGAGAGAGAGGGAGAGAATGAGAGTGAGAGAGAGAGAGTGTTAAGGAGAGGGAGAGGTGGAGAGGGACAGGGGAGAATGAGAGGGAGAGAGAGAGAGAGAGAGAGAGAGAGAGAGTGTGTTAAGGAGGTGGAGGGAGAGGGATAGGGGAGAATGAGAGAGAGAGAGAGAGAGTTAAGGAGAGGTGGAGGGAGAGGGATAGGGGAGAATGAGAGGGAGGGAGATGAGGAGAGAGAGAGTGAAAGAAAGAAAGGAAGGGAGAAAGAGAGAGGTGAGGAGAGTACCAGTACGTGCCCTGAATCAGTGGCGAGGTCGGAGCTGGGTGGTTATTGACTGATTCCATGTTGCTGTACGTTTTAAAGGTCACTCATTGATCATGCCGGACTCGGACCTTCTGCTGCTGCTGCTGTTGTGACCTGTTCCTTTGAGGGGTTCTGCTGCTCTCTTTCATTCCTGTCATCCCCTCATTGACCGATGGGAATGGACATTTCTGGGAGCCTTTCCTCATCTCCAGCTTTGCAAAACTGGCGCAGGCACGGACCACTCCAGAGGGCAGTGGCACAACCCACGCCGTGACCTTTCCACGGATATTTTTGGGTCACATCAACACTTTGCACTGACCTTTATCTTAAGCTCTTAAACTCAACTTTTAAACATGTATCGAGGATCCAGTTTTGGCTGATAAAATATTTACCACCCTCCAAATTAAACTTATGTTTTCTCACATTCAGAATCTAATCTGCCGTTAATCTATGAATTATTCTATCTATATTGATGAACGTTAACATGCCATCAAAACTTTAAATAAAACATTAAATACATAGACTGTTGGATGGTAATCATCTCCAATGCAGAACTAACAATCTGCGTTGATTCAATTCCTCCTTTAGAAGCTTGGCTTGTTCAGATGGGGGTCTTTTAACGTGATTATTGTGTTGTGTTCACCAAGGTGATAAAAGTCAACGGAAAATTGAATTCATCACAGGAATGAAGTTTGTTCTGTTTCTGTCCGTGACTATGTCCATTTCCATTAGACTATAAGGGCAGTGAAAGGCCTGGATAGAGTGGATGTGGAGAGAATGTTTCCACTAGTGGGAGAGTCTAGAACCAGAGGGCTCAGCCTCAGAATTAAAGGATGGATGGATGGATGGATAGTAGACAAGACAGACAGACAGACAGACAGACAGACAGACAGACAGACAGACAGACAGACAGACAGACAGACAGACAGACAGACAGACAGACTTTATTAATCCCCTCAGGGAAATTCAGAATTTTGCCATTTGCCATTTAGGAAGGAGATGAATAAGGTGGTGAATCTGTGGAATTCTTTGCCACAGAAGGCTGTGGAGGCCAAGTCAGTGGATATTTTCTAAGACACAGATTAACAAATTCTTGGTTAGTGCGGGTGTCAGGGGTTATGGGGAGAAGGCAAGAGAATGGGGTTGAGAGGGAGAGATAGATCAGCCATGATTGAATGGTGGAGTAGACTTGATGGGCCGAAGGGTCTGTTTCACTTTGAATCAATTATCAGAAAGCTGTGCGGGCTGAATGGCCCTCTGCAGACCCATGCTGTTGTATGAGCTCCACTCTACCAAACCCCACAATGTTTGTGATGTCGGCCTTGACTGCTGCTCCCTCCTGGTTTTCCTGGGTGGCACGGTGGCGCAGCGGGTAGTGTTGCTGCCTTACAGCACTTACAGCGCTCGATCCCGACTACGGGCGCTGCCTGTACGGAGTTTGCACGTTCTCCCCGTGACCTGCGTGGGTTTTCTCCGGGATCTTCGGTTTCCTCCCACACTCCAAAGACGTGCAGGTTTGTAGGTTAATTGGCTCGGTTCAAATGTCAAATTTTGCCCCTAGTGTGTGTTACTGTGCGGGGATCGCTGGCCGGCGTGGCTGTTCGCGCGCTGTGTCTCTAACACGAATCTAAACTGAAATGTAGATGTAGATCTGTGGAAGTCAGGCGCAGCTATTGATTGCCCCTTTGTCAGTAGGAAGAGTGGCATTGATCTGGCTGGCAGCTTGTGGGACATTGTGCGAGCCCTCCTGTCACTCCCTTGATGAATGCGAGCTGAATGAGCCTCAATGTAGTGAATGAACTTCATTAGAAAGAGTTTTGTTACCGATCACTGCGTGTCGCAGTTCAAAATAAAATTGTGATTGGCTGCCCAGCGCGCGCACGGCCGGCACGTACCTCCGCACCATTGAATTTACGTCATTCCATAAAGGATTCAAAGATTAAAACACCAAGAACAGCTTCTCAAAATGGGTCAGACCAAGCCAGCTACTAATGACTAAAATGTACGATATAGTCCCATCAGGAACCACAGAACGCAGAGTCATCAATATTAATCCACAACCATCGTATATCTCACTGTCAAGTCAATTGTCCAATATAACAATACTACCTGAAGGGATCTTTATTTCCCCATTATCTCTGGGGCCAGAGTTTCTGATGAAGATATCAGCATTGACACTCCCTTGATTCACACTTTTTCACACAGAGAGTGGTGAATCTGGAATTCTCTGCCACAGAAGGTAGTTGAGGCCAGTTCATTGGCTATATTTAAGAGGGAGTTAGATGTGGCCCTTGTGGCTAAAGGGATCAGGGGGTATGGAGAGAAGGCAGGTACAGGATACTGAGTTGGATGATCAGCCATGATCATATTGAATGGCGGTGCAGGCTCGAAGGGCCGAATGGCCTACTCCTGCACCTATTGTCTGTTGTCTATTGTCGACCCGACCCCTGATTTAGTTCCCTCGGGTGTGAGAGATAATGTGCAGTTAAACGATGTGCGTTAACAGGAGATAGGCTGCTGGAAAAGACGGCTTCGACTTAAAGGCGTGAATGAGGCAGAGATTCCAACGCTTTGGGGATTTGTAACATATATCCAGCATTAACGATCGTTCAGACTCCATCTCTGGAGGAAGGAGGGATGTGAAAAGGGCTGAGTGTTGGCAGAGACAGACACAAAGTGCCGGGGTAACTCGGAGGGTCAGGCAGCAGCTCCGGAGAAAAAGGATGGGAGATATTTGGGGTCGAGACTCTTCCTCAGACTCATCATCGGATTACACGGCTTTAAGGTGAAAGGGGCAGTTTGTAGGCGGTGTGGAGGGCAGCACTGGTGGTGCTGGAGGTAGATGCAATAGTGGAGTACAAGAGGCTTATCGAAGCCACATGGAAGTGCAAGGAATGGAGGGATAATATGTACAGGCCGATGAGATCAATTGAATTTTGCACCATGTTCAGCACGGACTTTGTGGGCTGAAGGGCCCGTTCGTGCGCTGGAGGTACAGGAGGAGGCCATTCGGCCCTTCGAGCCAGCACCACATTTCATTGTGATCATGGCTGATCGTCCCCTATCAATAACCCGTGCCTGCCTTCTCCCCATATCCCTTGACTCCACTAGCCCCTAGAGCTCTATCCAACTCTCTTTTAAATCCATCCAGTGATTTGGCCTCCACTGCCCTCTGTGGCAGGGAATTCCACAAATTCACAACTCTCTGAGTAAAAAAGTTTTTTTCTCACCTCAGTCTTAAATGGCCTCCCCTTTATTCTAAGACTGTGGCCCCTGGACTCGCCCAACATTGGGAACATTTTTCCTGCATCTTGCTTGTCCAGTCCTTTTATAATTTTATATGTTTCCATAAGATCCCCCCTCATCCTTCTAAAACTCCAGTGAATACAAGCCTAGCCTTTTCTATCTTTCCTCGTATGACAGTCCCGCCATCCCAGGGATCAATCTGGTGAACCTGTCGTTTAACTCAGCAGTAGAGTTTTGAACAGTTGTGGTCACCAAGCTGAACTATGTGGCATCTCATTCACCCAAAACCTCCCCGCTTTAAAATAGCCATTGTATTCCTTCTCCTGGTATGTGCTCAAACACACCTGGGGCAGCACGGTGGCTCAGCGGTAGAGTTGCTGCCTTATGGCGCTTACAGCTCCCGAGTCCCAGGTTCGATCCCCACTACGGGTGCTGTCTGTACGGAGTTTGTACGTTGACCCAGTGACCCGCGTGGGTTATCTCCGAAATCTTGTAGGTCGATTGGCTCGGTATGAGTGTAAATTGGCCCACGTGTGTGTAGAGGATAGTGTTAATGTGCGGGGATCGCTGGTCGGTGCGGACTTGATGGACCGAAGGGCCTGTTTCCACGCTATATCTCTAAAATAATCTCAGGTACACTAAACTATCCTAACTACCTTGAGTACGAGTCCCAGAGGCCAGAAAGGAAAGTGTTTCCGATCATTCTTCGCCTTGTTAAGCATATAAATCTGTAGTTGCAAATCTCAGTGTGAAAGTGTGATGTTTAGCATCCTGCATGAGGTAAACCAATGAATTATTGATTCCTCATCTTCTCGAAAAATCATCTTATGAAAACATCTCCAGTTCGGGGACAGTCAATTAATAAACCTCTTCATTTCTTGTCGAAATTGATGAATCCTCTCAGTGTCAAATAAAACCATTTATCTCAGCTACGCCACCAGTTTCCCAGCTTATTCCAGGCGCATTAACGCTTTGTCTGCTGGTGATATCGTGGCTGTGCGGTGCAGTGGTAGAGCTCCTACTGCACTACAGCGCCAGAGACCCGGGTTCAATCCTGACCACAGGTGCGGTCTCGACCCAAAATGTCAGTCCGAAGAAGGGTCTCGACCCGAAAAACGTCACCCATTCCATCTCTCCAGAGATGCTGCCTGACCCACTGAGTTACTCCAGCATTTTAGAAACATAGAAACATAGAAAATAGGTGCAGGAGTAGGCCATTCGGCCCTTCGAGCCTGCACAGCCATTCAAAGTGATCACGGCTGATCATCCAACTCAGTATCCTGTACCTGCCTTCTCTCCATACCCCCTGATCCCTTTAGCCACAAGGGCCACATCTAACTCCCTCTTAAATATAGCCAATGAACTGGCCTCAACTACCCTCTGTGGCAGAGCATTCCACAGATTCACCACTCTCTGTATGAAAAATGATTTTCTCATCTCGGTCCTAAAAGACTTCCCCCTTATCCTTATTTTGTGTCTATCTTCAGTGAAAACCAGCGTCTGCAGTTCTTTCCTACACATTTCCTTGACCATCGTTGCATTTTACACCTGTTTCATTCATTAGTTATATGTACCTTTTCATATCTCCCATTTCCCACTCCCCCGACTCTCAGTCTAAAGAAGGGTCTCGACTGGAAACCCCGCCAATTCCTTTTCTGCAGAGATGCTGCCTGACCCGTTGAGTTCCTCTAGCGCTTTGTCTCATCGATGTAAACCGGCGTCTGCAGTTCCTTCCTACATTGTGGATGAGTTGCTGAGTTAAGGGCCTGTCCCACTTACGTGTCCTTGGCACGCAAATTACGCGACCCCGTGGTCGCGTTGAGCCGCAGTGGTCCTGCGAAGGTCGGGCACGATTACACGCGTACGCACAGCCGTCTGGAGCGCGTGACGTCATTTGAAGATATGACACAAAGCTAGAGTAACTCAGCGGGACCGGCAGCATCTCTGGAGAGAAGCAAAGGGGGACGTTTCATGTCGAGACTCTTCTTCAGTCTGAAAAGAAGGGTCTTGACCCGAAATGTCTCCAGCACTTTTGACCCAATGTGGATTGTGTGCAGATAGACAAACGTTAGCCTTGCCGTCACATTCAGCATATTCACTTCCTATGTTGCATTGTCCCATGTTCTATGTCTGATGAAAGAACTTCATTAAATTAGATGTCCAGATTTAACTGAAAAAGCTTTTGATTCAGACTCTCTTTCTTGCGCTAAGCTGTCATTTTGTTTGACGGATTTGAAGATGTGGATTTCTTCAGATATCAGAGCCAATTTCATTCCACCCTCTCGCTCCGTATGGATGTACCTCATGAAGGTTGACTTCAAAGTATCTCTCGTTTGGCAGCCTCAAGTTGACCCCGATACTTCACATTCTGAAACTAATACGATATCATTTCGGATTAGTTTCAGTATTGACGAATGAATTGAGTAATTGATTTAAGATCATAAAGGGAATTTATAAATTAATTTTGAATTAATTGACTACATCGCCATTCAATGTTGGCAACATCAAGGCTCAGGGATGCGTGTTTCATAACTTCTAAATGCAGCAGATGCTGCCCAACTGCTTCCTTTGATTAAACAACCAGATGTCCTCAACCTACATTTTGCATCACTATTGGTTTCTTGTTTAATTAAATTGGATTCGCACCAGATTTCCCCTTCAAATTGTCTTGCGCTGATATTTCAAAGCTAACTTTTAGTTCCAAAGAGTTGTCACTTTCAATGTGCCCCTGGGTGTGGAAGAGACACTATCTTCAAAGCTGCCAATATCTTCAGTGACCACCTGGCTGGAATAGAACAGAAGACCAGCCATTAAGTGAAGATGGTTCCATCGAGCCAATGTTCCCCCTGCTATTTAGGTTGCTAGGAGCAGCAACTAATGCCCCTGTCCCACTTAGGAAACCTGAACGGAAACCTCTGGAGACTTTGCGCTCCACCCAAGGTTTCCGTGCGGTTGCCAGAGGTTTTTGTCCTCCGGCAACCACCTTCAACTAGCATCGCAACCGGCTTCGACTAAAAAATTACCGTTTTATAAAACGGAAACCATTTTCGATCATTAGGGAGACTGACAAAAACCTCTGGGAACCTCCGGGAACCGCACGGAAACCTTGGGTGGGGCGCAAAGTCTCCAGAGGTTTCCGTTCAGGTTTCCTAAGTGGGACAGGGGCATGACTCCAACGCACAATTTCATTCCTCCAAGTTCCAGAGATAGATGGACTTTCGCCCCACCTTACACCATCCAGCTAGCATAGTCCCATCTCCCACCATCCCAGGCCCCAACACCTTTCCAAAACATTCCCAGTGAATGTAGACAATAGACAACAGACAATAGGTGCAGGAATAGGCCATTCGGCCCTTCGAGCCAGCACCCCCATTCAAGTCAAGTCAAGTCAAGAGAGGGGCGGGAGATTGCAACCTTCACGTGGTCCGCCCTGTTTCGACTAATGCAATCAACTCGACGCGCACAAACGGAAGATCAAATAGAACAAGTTGTCCAACAACTTTAGGCTGTACACGCCACACGGAAGAAGAAGAAGGAGAAGTCAAGAGAGTTTATTGTCGTGTGTCCCAGATAGGACAATGACATTCTTGCTTGCTGCAGCTCAACAGAACATGTAAACATAAATACAGAACAGTTCAGCTCATTCAATGTGATCATGGCTGATCATCCCCAATCAGTACCCCGTTCCTTCCTTCTCCCCATATCCCCTGACTCCGCTATCTTTAAGAGCCCTATTTAACTCTCTCTTGAAAGTGTCCAGAGAACCAGAGGTAGAAATAAGGTTTACCAAGGAAAGACACAAATCTTGGCGTTTACCTCAGCGGGTCAGGCAGCATCTCTGGAGAACATGGCTGGGTGACGTTTCTTCAGAGACTGCAGAAGGGCCCCAACCCGAAGCATCGCCTATCCATGTTCCCCACAGATGCTGCCTGACCCGCCGAGTTACACCAAGATTTGAGTCCTTTTGTTTATTTACCAACATCTGTAGTTCTTTGTTTCTCCTTTCACTTGTCATTGACTCACCAAGGCTTCAAGTCCTCCCTGAGAGACTCAGTAGCACTGAAGAAGTGTCCCGACCCAAAACGTCACCTATCCATGTTCTCCACAGATGCTGCCTGACCCGCTGAGTTACTCCAGCACTCTGTGAAACGTCACCTATCCATGTTCTCCACAGATGCTGCCTGACCCGCTGAGTTACTCCAGCACTCTGTGAAACGTCACCTATCCATGTTCTCCACAGATGCTGCCTGACCCGCTGAGTTACTCCAGCACTCTGTGCCTTTCATTTCCAGTGATTGGTTTGATCCCATTCTGTCTATGAGGAGGAATTTCTTCTTGTTAGTACTGGACGTACACTTTCACCAAATGTTTGCCATTCTCTTCCCAATTATTATTTTAAATGACTACTCATAATGTTCACATAATACTCATAAGGTGCAGCTGGTAGAGTTGCTGCCTCGCAGCTCAGAGACCAGGGTTTGATCCTGACTACGAGTGCTGTCTGTGCAGAGTTTGCATGTTCCTCCTGTGACCGCGCGGGTTTTCTCCGAGAGCTTTGGTTTCTTCCCACACTCTAAAGATGTGCAGGCTTGTAGGTTAATAGGCTTGGTCAAAATGTAAAAATTGGCCCTATTGGGCGTAGGATAGTGTTAATATGCGGGGATCGCTGGTTGAGGACCCGGTGGGCCGAAGGACCCGTTTCCATGCTAAAACTAGAACTAAGTTGACCATAGGTGGACAAAAGTGCTGGTGAAACTCAGCCGGTGAGGCAGCATCTATGGAGCGAAGGAAATAGGCGACGTTTCGGGTCTGAAGAAGGGTTTGGGCCAGAAACGCCGCCTACTTCCTTCGCTCCATTGATGCTGCCTCACCGGCTGAGTTTCTCCAGCACTTTTGTCTACCTTCGTTTTTCCAGCATTTGCAGTTCCTTCTTAAACTAAATTGACCACGCTTTACTCTTGTAAGAGTCTGTTTGCTTTCTCCGCAGCCAAGGTGGGCAGGCTGCAGAGCTGTTTGTCCTGCCCAGTAATTACAACTCGGCCAGCATCATCTAGCAGATTATCTGGTCATTATCTCATCTCCCTTCATGGCAAATTATTGTGGGCAGATTGTCTGAATAATTTCCTACATTACAAAGTGACTGTAATTTAAAATTAATTCCAATCTTGTGAAGCACTTTGGAGTTTCCTGTATGGAAGTTGTCACGTACCGACACGTTTAACTATTTTTCTTCCGCCTTCATTCAATTGCTACATTTTTCTTCCTTTGTTCATTTTCTCCTTTTTCTTTATCCCTTCCAGCTCACTCCACTCACACGCACACCTCCAGATTCAAGGACAGTTTCTTCCCAGCTATTATCAGGCAACTGAACCATCCTACCACAACCAGAGAGCAGTGCTGAACTACTATCTACCTCATTGGTGACCCTCAGACTCTCCTTGATCGGACTTTGCTGGCTTTACCTTGCACTAAACGTTATTTACTCCCTTATCATGTATCTGTACACTGTGGATGGGTCGATTGTAATCACGTATTGTCTTTCCGCTGACTGGTTAGCACGCAACAAAAGCGTTTCGCTGTACCTCGGTACACGTGACAATAAACTAAACAATAAACAATAAGCAATGGCGTTGAATCAAGACTGCTACACCTTAGTTCAGTTTATTAGTTTATTGTCATGTGTACTGAGGTATTAGAACGGGCGCCAGGGGTTATGGGGTGAAGGCAGGAGAATGGGGTTGAGAGGAAAAGATAGATCAACCATAATTAAATGGCAGAGTAGACTTGATGGACCAAATGGCCTTATTCTGCTCCGTGAACTATTTAACTTATGAACGTATAAAAGCTTTTGTTCCGCGCTGACCAGTCAACGCAAAGACAATACATGATTACAATCGAGCCGTCCATTGTTACACTCTCATAATTTTAAACCTCTTTATAACAGATTTCGGTTATAGTGGACAGTCTACTAACCTACCTCGGTTGAGCTTCTGATACTACCTCCCTGGCTGCTTCCACCATACAGTTGCACCATTAACCATTGACCATTAACCATTGACCCATTGATCCATTGATCATTGATCCATTGACCATTAACCATTAACCCATTGACCATTAACCCATTAACCATTGATCCATTGACCATTAACCATTGACCCATTAACCATTAACCATTAACCCATTGACCATTGACCTATTAACCCATTGACCCATTGATCCATTGATCATTGATCCATTGACCATTAACCATTGACCCATTAACCATTAACCCATTGACCATTGACCCATTAACCATTGACCATTGACCATTGATCCATTGATCCATTGATCATTGATCCATTGACCATTGACCCATTAACCATTGACCCATTAACCATTAACCCATTGACCATTGACCCATTAACCATTAACCATTGACCATTGACCATTGATCCATCAACCATTGATCATTGATCCATTAACCATTGATCTATTGACCATTGATCCATTGATCCATCAACCATTGACCATTGAGTCATTGACCATTGACCATAGACCAGATTCTACCACTCATCGGCACACAAAGGGCAATTTACCGTGCCAATTATCTCACCAACCCGGAGAAAACTCACAGGGTCAGGAGAAAGTGCAAGCTCCATATAAACAGCAGCGGAGGTCAGGATCAAAGCCAGGATGCATGAGCTGTAAAGCAGAGGCACTCTGTGTTGCTAAGATGCGGTCTGAATTAGAACACCTTACATTTTGCACACATGCCTTCCAATTGCATGCGATTCTCCTGTCTGCCGGTCATTTGCCAAACTCCCAGAAGATGTTCAGGAACCGCTGAAAGCTGAGGCAGGCAAATTAAAACTGCTTTATTATCTCCTTAACGTCGCAAAAACCCTTGAAGTGGAGTTTTATTCCACAATTCTGTTGCAATCAAAATCAGACTGACAGCTGCCATGAGCAAAAACAGAGTTAATGATCAGCTTTTGATTGCGTTGGCGGGGAGAGACAATAATGTTGCCCAGGGCACTTTGGTTTTGAATAGAACCACCAGCAACAACTTGAACACTTAACATCACACCTGAAAAATAAAATCAATAATAAAATCACTAATTGGCCAGTGCTTCATCAGCATACAGCAATTAGGAAATCTCTTTGTTTGAATACAGGAAATTATTGAGTGATTTGATAAAAGCATTTAATGTTATTGATTTAATACAGAGGACAGGAGAAAGATTTTTCCACCTCCTGTTGTGTTCATCATTTCGAGAAAACGTACTGGTATTATTTGCTTTTTCTTTACTTAAGTTTAGATATAATGCAAAAGCAGGCCATTCGGAACACCACGTCCGTCCTGACCAGCGACCCCCCCCTACATTAGCACCTCCTACACACAATAGGGACAATTTGACAGTGTTACTGAAGACAATTAACCTACAAGCCCGCACGTCTTTGGAGCGTGGGTGGAAACCGGAGCACCCAAAGAAAACACACACCGTCACGAGGAGAACATGCAAACTCCAGACGGGCAGCGCCCGTAGTCGGGATCGAACCTGCAAGAGGGTGTAAAGGCAGCATCTCTACCACTACACCACCACTTACAGTATATGCCCAATTTGCCCAGGCTATACTGGCAACATCTTCCAAGCCCGTGATTTCTCCCACCATGGAAGATTTGGAGCACCATCACCTGCAGTTTCTCTCCCACCCTGACGTAAAAACATAGAGACATAGCAAATAGGTGCAGGAGTAGGCTATTCAGCCCTTCGAGCCTGCACCGCCATCCAATATGATCATGGCTGATCATCCAACTCAGTATCCTGTACCTGCCTTCTCTCCATACCCCCTGATCCCTTTAGCCACAAGGGCCACATCTAACTCCCTCTTAAATATAGCCAATGAACTGGCCTCAACTACCTTCTGTGGCAGAGAATTCCACAGATTCACCACTCTCTGTGTGAAAAATGTTTTTGTCATCTCGGTCCTAAAGGAATTCCCCCTTATCCTTAGACTGTGACCCCTTGTCCTGGACTTCCCCAACATCGGGAACAATCTTCCTGCATCTAGCCTGTCCAACCCCTTAAGAATTTTGTAAGTTTCTATAAGATCCCCCCTCAATCTTCTAAATTCTAGCGAGTACAAGCCGAGTCTATCCAGTCTTTCCTCATATGAAAGTCCTGCCATCCCAGGAATCAGTCTGGTGAACCTTCTCTGTAGCCCCCTCTATGGCAAGAATGTCTTTCCTCAAATTTGGAGACCAAAACTGTACGCAATACTCCAGGTGTGGTCTCACCAAAACCCTGTACAACTGCAGTAGAACCTCCCTGCTCCTATACTCAAATCCTTTTGCTATGAATACTAACATACCATTCGCTTTCATCACTGCCTGCTGCACCTGCATGCCTACTTTCAATGACTGGTGTACCATGACACCCAGGTCTCGTTGCATCTCCCCTTTTCCTAATTTGCCACCATTCAGATAATAGTCTACCCTCCTGTTTTTGCCACCAAAGTGGATAACCTCACATTTATCCACATTATACTGCATCTGCCATGCATTTGCCCACTCACCCAGCCTATCCAAGTCACCTTGCAGCCTCCTAGCATCCTCCTCACACCTAACACTATCCCCCAGCTTGGTGTCATCCGCAAACTTGGAGATGTTGCATTCAATTCCCTCGTCCAGATCATTAATATATATTGTAAAGACTTGGAAAAGTATCACCAGTCCTTCACTGTTACTGGGTCTAAATGCTTGTAGTCCCCTCCGATGCTGTTGGAAGCTGCCACGTAGCTTTAGGTTTAGTGTTGGCGCGTGTACCGAGATACAGTGAAAAGGGCAGCGGTCAAGTTGCTGCTCAAAGCGCCAGAGACCCGGGTTCGATCCTGACCTCGGCTGCTGTCTGTGTGGAGTTTGTACGTTCTCCCTGTGACCACGTGGGTTTTCTCCGAGATCTTCGGGTTTCCTCCCACAGACGTACAGGCTTGTAGGTTAATTGGCTTGGTGTATGTGTAAATTGTCCCCGGTGTGTGTTGGATAGTGTTAGTGTGCGGGGATCGCTGGTCGGCGCGGACCCGGTGGGCCGAAGGGCCTGTTTCCATGCTGTATCTCTAAAGTTAACTAAATTAGAATAAGGATGAGGCAAGAAACTGGAGTGCAGTTCGGAATTACTATCTACCTCATTGGTGACCCTCGGACTATCCTTGATGGAACTTTACTGGTTTTATCTTGCAATATTCCCTTATACACTGTAAGTGGCTCGATTGTAATCATGTATTGTCTTTCCGCTGACTGGTTAGCACACAACAAAAGCTTTTCACTGTAGCTCAGTGCACGTGACAATAAACTCAACTCAAGTGAATTCAATTTGACCGAATTCCATTGAGATCCGAATTTATTGGGATTTAGTGTCATTAAAGCCCCAGGAAACCAGCTAATAATTAGAATAATTAACAGCAGGTGCCATATAAACACGTCTTGTGACGCTCTGTTAAGCCTTCGGTTTGTTCATTCATTGCCTGTCTTCATTGTGTTCACTCGGAAGTTTTTAAGCAAAATCTATTTGTGGGAAATGGTTGCTTTATAAAACCGGGCAAACTCAGCCTCTGGAGCTGTGTGATCTTTACTCCAGGAGTGGCCACAGTCTACCGGGCACTGCACCGCCTTAAGGTCACATCGTTTGGCCATTGGGCAGATGGGGCAACCTGATCTCCCGTTCAGCATTTATCCATAAGGACATTTGGGGCGGCACGGTGGCGCAGCGGTAGAGTTGCTGCCTTACAGCGCTCGCAGCGCCGGAGACCCGGGTTCCATCCCGACCACGGGTGCTGTCTGTACGGAGTTTGCACGCTCTCCCCGTGACCTGCGTGGGTTTCCTCTGACACTGAAACACTGGGGATAATTTACAATTACACCAAGACAATTAACTTACAAACTTCAAGAGAGAGCTAGATGGGGCTCTTAAAGATAGCGGAGTCAGGGGATACGGGGAGAAGGCAGGAACGGGGAACTGATTGGGGATGATCAGCCATGATCATATTGACTGGCGGTGCTGGCTCGAAGGGCCGAATGGCCTACTGCTGCACCTATTGTCTATTGTCTATTGTCTAAACCTGTACGCCTTTGGGAGTGTGAGAAAACCCACGCAGGTCAAGGGGAGAATGTTCAAACTCCGTACAGACAGCAACCGAGGTCAGGATCGAGCCGGAAACCCGGGTTTCTGGTGCTATAAGGCAACAACTGTACTGCTGGGCCACGGAAGGTAATTGGTTCCTGGCTGACCTCTCTTGTCCACTTTCCTGTGTCTTTTTGCTGCTTTCAAAGCTGGGTGAAAAGTTTTATTTGACTTCCCTTGTGTCTGACGTCCTCACTAGGGAACACCCCGTCCCCTAAGGTACGAGTCTTTCACCATCAAAACCAATCTGACAGAATTAGTCTTGACAACTATATTCATACCCTTGAATCTTTCAAAGCCTCTTTTGTGAAGACCTCCGGCCCAACCTCCTTTTTTTCTCTTTTACTTTTAATTAAATTCCTGATTCCTGGAACCACCCTCTCGGTCACCCCTCTCAAGGATAGTGGTTGATGTGGAGATGGCAGCACCGTAGGTTAGAGCTGCTGCCTCACAGCGGCAGACACGCGCCTGGTGAAATCCCACACAAGTCACGGGGAGAACGGACAAACTCCGCACAGACAGCACCCGGAGTCGGGATCGAACCCGGGTCCCTGATGCTGGTTCACATCCACTTAGGGGCGGGAGGTTGCAACCTTCACGTGGCCCGCCCTGTATCGACTAATGCAATCAACTTGACGCGCACAAACGGAAGATCAAATAGAACAAGTTGTCCGACAACTTTAGGCTGTGCACGCCACACGCAAGGAGAAGATCATCCACTGAGTTACTCCAGTAATTATTTATTTTAATACAAATATATTTATTAGAAGCCTATATACAAATAGCAGTAAGCAACAATTTAATTACAGATTTCTTACATAGCTTCAATTTTTTAAATTTTTTTTCAAGAATAAAGATAATGAGAGAAAAAGATAACAGAAACTATAAACTAATAGAGAGAAAAAGACGATAAAATAAATTACAAATAACAAGATTGTGGAGATATTAAGTATAATTATTCATCCAATGCCAAACTCAAGTTTCAACCCAGATTTGTGTTAATTACTCCAATATTTTGATTACGTTTATTGGCCAAGTATTCACGTAGAAGGAAGTTGCTTTGCTGCTGCGCCCGCAAGTGACAACATCGACATGCAGTGACAGTTAGGAATGACACACAAAACATTAAACTTTAATAAATTATTTTGTGTCTATCTTCGGTTTAAAGCAGCATCTGCAGTTCCTTCCGACCCATGCCAGCTGTTGAATGTACAGCACTATTGTAAAACTGGTTGGGATTTATTTCTCAATCACAGTAAGGTTTCATTGAACCAGTTGAAAATAAACAGTGCAATAATTCTGATCAGCAAATTTCACATCTGAATGGATAACCTGCTTCTCCTACATTCCTGTCGTTGCCGTTTCTACACAGGTGTTAATTTGTTCAGCGTGAACTTCATCGATCAGAACTTTAACTGTAAGAACACAATTCTCTCTGGGGAAAGTCGTTTGATTTATAATTTACTGTCTGCTGAGAGGCTTATAAAATGCCTTTGGAAAGCAGAAAATTGTTCTAAACAGATCTCTAAAGTGTTTAAATATTTGTTCTGAGGATGAAGCTGCCTTTTTCCAATGGCGACATTCAACGCCCCACGTCCTCCTATCCCTCTCACAAGCTGGGGTGGAGCAGCGGTAGAGTTGCTGCCTCACAGCGCCAGAGACCCGGGTTCCATCCCGACTGCGGGCGCTGTCCGTACGGAGTTTGTACCTTCTCCCCGTGACCAGCGTGGGCTTCCTCCGGGTGCCCCGGTTTCCACCCACACCCCCAAGACGTACAGGTTTGTAGGTTAATTGGCTTCAGTAAATTGTCCCGTGTGTGTGGGATAGAAAACCGAAGGGAATGCTGTGTGGGCCGAAGGGCCTGTTTCCAAGCTGTATGTCTAAAGTTGGCGGTGATGGGTACATTGCCCTCACTTTCTCTCTCTCCCTCTCCCTCTATTTCCCTGTCTCTTTCTCTGTATTTCGCTCATTCTTTATCTCTCTCTCTTTAATCTTTCGATCTTTCTCCCCCTCTCTCTCTCTCTCTCTCGTTTTCTCTCCCTTTCTTCCTATCTCTGCCTCTATTTCTATTTCTCTTTCTTTCTCTCTCTTTCTGTCTGTCTCTTTCTCTGTATTTCTCCCTTCCCCTCGCTCTCTCACTCTCTCTCGATTTTTTTTCATCTCCCTCTCTGTCTCTTTTCTCTCTCTCTCCCTCTCTCTCTCTCTCTCTCTCTCTCTCTCTCTCTCTCTCTGCTTTTCTTACAAACATACCTTTGCCCACGTGCCAAACCTGCCCCTCGAGCTTCAATGTCAAGTTGAGTCTGGTGATAGTGATGGAGTATTTGTGGACATCTGGCCACATTTAGGGCTCTATAGAAATGTAACAAGATGTTGTCGTTACACCTCCCTATCGGCAGCTAAGTTACGCCTTGCTGTGAAGGTAGGTAGCCGGTCTCCTTTCAGTTTCCGTTGAGTTTATTGTCACGTGTACCGAGGTACAGTGAAAAGCTTTTGTTGCGTGCTAACCAGTCAGCGGAAAGACAATACATGATTACAATCGACCCATTCACAGTGTACAGATACATGATAAGGGAATAACGCTTAATGCAAGGTAAAGCCAGCAAAGTCCGATCAAGGATAGTCCGAGGGTCACCAATGAGGTAGATAGTAGTTCAGCACTGCTCTCTGGTTGTGGTAGGATGGTTCAGTTGCCTGATAACACCTGGGGAAGAAACTGTCCCTGAATCTGGAGGTGTGCGTTTTCACACTTCTGTACCTCTTGCCCGATGGGAGAGGGGAGAAGAGGGAGTGGCCGGGGTGAGACTGGTCCTTGATGATGCTGCTGGCCTTGCCGAGGCAGCGTGAGGTGTAAATAGAGTCAATAGAAGGGAGGCTGGTCTGTGTGATGGTCTGGGCTGTGTCCACAATTCGCTGCAGTTCGCACCATTTGCTTGCTGGGTTCGTGCAAAGAGCTAATTTGATCGATGGGTCTGTCACAGGAGGAAACTTTTGACATTGAGCCAGCTTTGAATCAGTGTGAGTGATATACGCCTGGTCTCTTTTCTCATAAACTCGGATTTCAAAGGATTCAGAGGAGTATGAGCCAATCTCGTAGTTTAAGTCTCCAGTGAATTTTGACCTGCTACAGGTAGTTGAAGGTTAGAAGCTGGAGATGGCCTCTAACACAATATCAAATTCCATAAAACATTCCCCCGAGACCCTTGCTCCAAGTTACAATTGGGAACGTTCTGATCATTCATTACTTTTCAACCTAGCCCTTTTGAGGGACCAACTGATTAATAACCACAGACTGGTAACATGTAATGTTTAGGTTTAATTTCCCCGGTTTAACTCCAGTAGTTATTGTGAATGTACATCTTTCACTGAGCTGCCTCGGCAAGGCCAGCAGCATAATCACAGACGAGTCTCACCCTGGCCACTCCCTCTTCTCCCCTCTCCCATCACAGAAGTGCAATCGCACACCATCAGATTCAGGGACAGTTTCTCCCCAGCTGTTATCAGGCAACTGAACCATCCCACCACAACTAGAGAGTGGTCCTGAACCGCTGACTACCTCATTGGTCATCCCCAGACTATCCTTGATAGCTGGCTTTACCTTGCACTAACCGGGGAGGGTCTTGACCCGAAACGTCACCTATTCCCAAAAATGTTCTCAATGTTGGGCGAGTCCAGAACCAGGGGCCACAGTCTTAGGATAAAGGGGAGGTCATTTAAGACTGAGGTGAGAAAAAACGTTTTCACCCAGAGAGTTGTGAATTTGTGGAATTCCCTGCCACAGAGGGCAGTGGAGGCCAAGTCACTGGATGGATTTAAGAGAGAGTTAGATAGAGCTCTAGGGGCTAGCGGAATCAATGGATATGGGAAGAAGGCAGGCATGGGTTATTGATTGGGGATGATCAGCCATGATCACAATGAATGGCGGTGCTGGCTCGAAGGGCCGAATGGCCTCCTCCTGCACCTATTTTCTACGTTTCTATGTTTCTATTCCTTCTCTCCAGAGTTACTTCAGCTTCTCGGTTGTATCTATCATCTGCAGTTCCTCCCTATACTAAACGTTATTCCTTTATCATGTATCTGTACACTCTAAATGGATAGATTGTAATCATGTATTGTCTTTCTGCCGACTGGTTAGCACGCAACAAAAGCTTTTCACTGTACCTCGGTACACGTGACAATAAACTGGACAGAACTGAGAGAGGGCACTGAGAGAAGGAACCAAACTCATTTATTGGTGATTGCCCAGCATGGCCCGAGAGGTGGCAGTGGGGCAAGATCTGACCAACGGGGGCAATTCTGTCGATTGCCACCCTCTCCGCCAGTCTAACTGGAACCCAGAACAGCTAGAATGTCACGCGGAATAGCTCCCACCTCCAAGTAAGGTCTGAACGCCATAGATTTGGAGGCATTGGTTTTGTCTTTTGGCACTATTATTGTTTGTTTGTTTTTTATCTGTGTGTTTATGCATTTATGTATGTTTGATATGCATTTATAAGTGTGAATGTATGTGTTTGTAAGGATATGAATGTGTGCCTGTGTGTGTGTGTATGTATGTGCGCGCGTGCGTGCGTGTGTGTGTGTGCGTATGTGTGTGTGCGTGTGTGCGTGTGCGCGCGTGCGTTTATATGTGTGCATTTGTGTGTGTGTGTGTGTGCGAGTGTGTGTGTGTGTGTGCGTGCGTGTGCGTGCGAGCACGTGCGTGCGCTTGTGTGCGTGCGTGTGCGTGCACGTGCGTGCGCTTGTGTGCGTGTGTGCGTGTGTATTGTTATAATAAATGTATTATATTGTTATAATACATTTTCATTTATGATCTTGTTTGCAGTGTACTATGTTCTGTTGTGCTGCTGCAAGTAAGAATGTCATTGTCCTATCTGGGACACATGACAATAAAACATTCTTGACTCTTGACACAAGGAAGTGGCGATGCTGGAATGTTGAGCAGCACTCTGTGTGCCATTGCGGTCTGAAGGGTCTGTCCTTGTGCTGTCCTGCTCCATGTCCCATGTGAATATGTCTTTGACTTTGCATTAGTGCAGGAGATGGTCACTTCACCTCGTTCTTGATCTCATTCCGGCAGTTTCAATGATGACCAATTAACATCACGTTCATCTATTGCTTTGCCTGGAACTTCGGGAATGCTTGCCAGGAACTTTATTCTGCATCCAATCCATTTAATATCCCCCTCTAGAACAGTACAGCCCCCGACAGGCCCATCGGCTCACCGGGTCTGCACCGACAACTGATTACCCGCACACTGGTTCTATCCTACACACTGGAGACAACTTGCAGAAGACAATTAACCTACAAACCTGCACCTCTTTGGAGTGTGGGAGGAAACCTGAGCACCTGGAGAAAAACCCACGCGGTCACAGGGAAAAGGTACAAACTCCGTACAGACAGCAGCCGTAGTCGGGATCGAACCCGGGTCTCCGGCACTTTGAGGCAGCAACTCTACCGCTGCGCCACCGTGCCATCATTTATGCTCTGGGGAAAAGGTTCTGACTGTCCAAGAGTATTTGCTGGTCCGGTGTATCGGGATCTTTGCCCCGTGTCTGACCTGCGCTGTCCAAGTCCTGGGTTCTGATGACAGCGGAGTCAGGGGATACGGGGAGCAGGCAGGAACGGGGTACTGATTGGGGATGATCAGCCATGATCACATTGAATGGCGGTGCCGAATGGCCTACTCCTGCACCTATTGTCTATTGTCTATTGTCTATTGACATTTTAATTTCACTTCTCCTGAACACTGCACCTGACGGGATCTGAGAACTAAAATAACTTTGATCCCCCAGTGCCGGCTCCGCTTAGCATATTAACATTAAAGAATCATTAATAAAAATCGAAGCCCTGATTATGACTGTAACCAAGGGAGATCAAAGCGACCGGGTAAAATTTGGCAAATCGTTTCCTCCCAATTTTCTGAACGTATTAACAGCAGAGGATTAATTACAAACGAGACTATTTTCCCCCTGAATCCCTGTCCAGATTAATATCGGCAGAATGTTACACATGAACAAATGCAATTAATAAAACAGACGCACACTTTAGCACAGCGAAGAGCAGCTAGTCTATACAAAATTTATTGTATAATTTTGTCAGTAAACCACAGATTGTGCCCGAAATACAAACAATCATTTTAATTCGGAAGAGTGCCCATTGTGAATGTTCTTGGTGGAGGAAGCAAATCCCCACCAGGGCAAGTGGCAGATTCGAGGAGGCGTCATTCCTGGAATATCAGTCATAGAGAGATAGAGCATGGAAACAGGCCCTTCGGCCCAACTTGCCCACACCGACCAACATGTCCCATCTACTCTTACCCCCACCTGCTTATGTTTGGCCCATATCCCTCCAAACCTATCCTATCCTGTCTAAAGGTAGACAAAAGTGCTGGATTCAAGATTCAAGAGCGTTTATTGTCATGTGTCCCTGACAGGACAATGAAATTCTTGCTTTGCTTCAGCACAACAGAACATAGTAGGCATTGACTACAGAACAGATCAGTGTGTCCATATACCATTATATACATATATACACACATGAATAAATAAACTGATAAAGTGCAAATAAAATAAAGTGCTGGAGAAACTCAGCGGGTGTGGCAGCATCTATGGAGCGAAGGAAATAGGCAACTTATCGGGCCGAACCCTTTCTCAATGTTTCTTAGTTTAGTTCAGTTTAATTTAGTTTGGAGATACAGCGTGGAAACAGGCCCTTCGGCCCACCATGCCCGCCACGCCCAGCGACCACACTATCCTACATAGGCCAGGGTCTCTGGCGCTGTAGGGAACCAGCTCTACCGCTGCGCCACCGTGTTAGTCATTAATTGATTCAAATTACAGCCCAATGGATAAACCATATTCTTAGAAAATTGGAGAATCATTTTGGGGGAAGCTGGTCGAAAATTACAATCTCAATGACAGCAATTGAAGGGCCGAATGGCCTACTCCTGCGTCTATTGTCTATTCTATAACTGACAACATTGCAAGTATGGCATTTGGGCATTGCCGTGCTCACTGGTGCTGAGATCACTGAGACTGGAAGAATGACCTTCCGTGCGTCAGTTTGCATCCTGAATCGAGGATACGCGAATACTCAAGTTGGCTCGGCTACGAGAGGTCGCTTGACAGGGGCCGTCCCCAGGGACTGGGGCGGTGAGGGTGGATCGGTGCGGGCTCATTTCCCTGGGTTATTATTCAAGAGAGCTTATTCATGAGGAATCATCTCGGAGGGTCAGGCATACAGAGAGGGGTCGTTAGACAGGGGGCAACGGCCTAGGTGACCCCTGCGTTGGAGAAGGGAGTTCAGCAGTGTGCAGGTTCCACGCATTCTATCTGCATAATGTTGCAACAACACAAAGTCATCCTCCTGTCCTATTCATCTGTTGTAAAAGGCATTCTGTTATAATGGACGCAGTTACATTGGCCAGCAAAATACAAGACAATAGACTAATCCCTGAAATAATTACTCCCAGTTTATTAGACAATAGACAATAGGTGCAGGAGTAGGCCATTCGGCCCTTCGAGCCAGCACCGCCATTCAATATGATCATGGTTGATCATCCCCAATCAGTACCCCGTTTCTGCCTTCTCCCCATATCCCCTGACTCCGCTATCTTTAAGAGGCCCTATCTAGTTCCCTCTTGAAAGCATCCAGAGAACCGGCCTCCACCGCCCTCTAAGGCAGAGAATTCCACAGACTCACTACTCTCTGTGAGAAAAAGTGTTTCCTCGTCTCCGTTATAAATGGCTTACTCCTTATCCTTAAACTGTGGCCCCTGGTTCTGGACTCCCCCAACATCGGGAACATGTTTCCTGCCTCTAGCGTGTCCAAGCCCTTAACAATCTTATATGTTTCAATGAGATTCCCTCTCATCCTTCAATATTCCAGAGTGTACAAGCCCAGCCGCTCCATTGTCTCAGCATATGACAGTCCCGCCATCCCAGGGATTAACCTTGTATAACCTTGTACAGTTAAGTATAAAATAAAATAACATTAAGTATTAAATATAGTAACGTGGTTACTGCATTGAGGTCATTGGCTGTGGCATTTTGTCACGTGCCCCACATGGTCGTGAGACGTAGATATCTAACGCGGCACGATGGCGCAGCAGTGGAGCTGCTGCCTTACAACGCCAGAGACCCGGGTTCGATCCGAACTCGGTGCTTGTCTGTACGGAGTTTGTACGTTCTCCCCGTGGGTTTTCTCTGAGATCTCGGGTTTCCTACCACACTCCAAACACGTGCAGTTTGTGTGTTAATTGTATGTATGTTCAGTAAAAATTGTAAATTGGTTCCTGGTGTGTGTGTGGGTGCAGGCTTGATGGGGTGAAGGATCGGTTTCTGTGCTGTATCTCTAAACTAAACTAAATAATGCAAAGAATGGAAGGGCAAATCTGCATTGGGATAATCTATATCCTTGCCATGGTAGCTCAATGGTACGTCTATTCAAACACTACTTCAAAAGCCTTATAAAAGTCACCTTCTTGAACTGCCGTGAATCGAACCAATAGCCAAGCAAGTACACCAACACATCTACTCCCTTAGAAGGCTTATGGCCCTGTCCCACGGTACGAGTTCATTCCAAGAGTTCTCCCGAGTTTGCCCTGATTCGAACTCGGAGATTTACGGTAATGGCCGCTCGTCGGTACTCGGGGCTCTCGTGGACATTTTTCAACATGTTGAAAAATCTTCACGAGTCTTCCCGTGCTTACCTGCCGGTAGCGAGTCCTCCCGAGCACCTGCCGTTAGCGTTACGAGCCGCTAAGAGACGTCCCCGAGCTCCGACGTACCCGCTACGTTCATTCTAACGTAGCGGGTACGTTGTAGCTCGGGGTAACCACGAGTTTGATTTTTTTTAACTCGGGAGAGCTCTTGGAATAAACTCGCACCGTGGGACAGGGCCATTAGGAAGTTTGCAATGCCCCAACAACCCTCACCAACTTCTACAGATGCACCATAGAAAGCATTTTATCGGGAGCCATCACAGCCTGGTTTGGGAACAGCTCCATCCAAGACCGCAAGAAACTGCTGAGAATTGTGGACGCAGCCCAGACCATCACACAAACCAACCGCCCTTCCATCGACTCCATCTACACTTCATGCTACTTCAGCAAGTCCACCAGCAAGACCAAGGACCAGCCTCACCCGGATCACTCCTTCTACTCCCCTCTCCCAACAGGCATGAGGCACAGAAATGTTAAAAATGCACAGTTCCAAATTCAGGGACAAGTTCTTCCCAGCTGTTATCAGGCAACTGAACCACCTAGAGAGAAGTCCAAACCTCCCATCCACCTCATTGGAGAACATCAAACTTATCTTAAATCAGTCTTTACTGGACTTGCACTGTGGAGTAACTCAGCGGGTCAGGCAGGATCTGTGGAGAACATGGAGAGGTGACGTTTCGGGTCGAGATCCTTCTTCAGACTGATGTAGTGGGGGGAGAAGAAAGCTGGAAAAGGGGAGAGGCAGCACAAAGTGTGGCAGGTATTATAGCTAGGACAGGATTGGGGGGATATGGGCCAAACGCAGACAGGTGGGACTAGTGTAGCTGGGACATGTTGGCCAGGGTGGGCAAGATGGGCTGAAGGGCCAGTTTCCTCACTGTATGACACTATGAGGTAATAGGGTGACATAGTCTGGGGGGGTGGAGGGGGTTTACAGGCAGGTGGTTGGAACAAAGGCCAGAGATAAGAACAGAGGGTGTGAGATCGGTTTGAAGAGTCCACATTTATTGTTAATTCTTTTTTGTCCCTCTCCTCCATTACATAGAGAATGGGTGCAGGAGGAGGCCATTCGGCCCTTCGAGCCAGCACCGCCATTCATTGTGATCATGGCTGATCGTCCCCAATCAATAACCTGTGCCTGCCTTCTCCCCATATCCCTTGACTCCACTAGCCCCTAGAGCTCTATCTAACTCCATTACCTTTTTGAACCTTGTATGGTTCCTTGCTTGATGCCAACATGGAACTTAGAACAGTACAGCACAGGCCCTTCGGCCCACAATTTCTGCAAAACGTGACGCCAAGTTAAAATAAATCTCCTCTGCCTGCAAGTGATCCATATCCCTCCATTCTCTGCATATCCGTGTGCCCTTGTAAAAGCCTTTTAAGCACCATGATCATATCCCCTTCTGCCGCCACCCTTGGCAACACTCTCCAGACACCCCCCTCTCTCTATAAAAAAACTTTCCCTCCAAATCTCCTTTAAATGTTCCCCTCTGACATCTAGTCTATAAGTAAGTAGGTTTATTGGCCAAGTATTCACATACAAGGAATTTGCCTTGGTGCTCCGCCCACAAGTAACAACATGACGTACAGTGACAGTCATGAATGACTCAGAAAACACTAAACATTAATAATAATAAAACATTAATGATAAAACACCATTGATCAAGCGTGTGAACCAACAAAATACCAGATCAAAGGGAGGCTACAGATTTTTGGCTGTTGAGTAGAGCAACTACTCGTGGATAAAAACTGTTTTTATGTCTGGCTGTGGCAGCTTTGACAGTCCGGAGTCGCCTTCCAGAGGGAAGTGATTCAAAGAGTTTGTGGCCAGGGTGAGAGGGGTCAGAGATGATCTTGCCCGCTCGCTTCCTGGCCCTTGCAGTGTACAGTTAGTTCATCAATGGGGGGAAGGTTGCAGCCAATAACCTTCTCCGCTGATCGGACGATTCGCTGCAGCCTCAACCCCTCTCATAGCCAGCCACAGGTGGCTTTGAGGATTTGAGGCGCGATTGACAGCACTGGGCCTGTACTCACTGGAGTTTAGAAGGATGAGGGGGGATCTCATTGAGACGTACCGAATAGATGGATATGGAAAGGATGTTTCCACTAGTGGGAGAATCTAGGACTCGAGGTCACAGCCTCAGAATTAAAGGACGTTCCTTTAAGGAGATGAGGAGGAATTTCATTAGTCAGAGGGTGGTGAATCTGTGGAATTCTTTGCAACAGAAGGCTGTGGAGGCCAAGTCAGTGGATATTTTTAAGGCAGAGATAGATAGATTCTTGATTAGTGCGGGTGTCAGGGCTTATGGGAGAGAAGGCAGGAGAATGGGGTTAGGAGGGAGAGATAGATCAGCCATGATTGAATGGCGAATGGCCTAATTCTGCTCCTATCATTTACGACCTTATGATCATGTCCTCTTCCTGCCTGGCCCACAAAATTGTGGCCTGAGCGAAGGAATGTAGACTGCTATAGTTTGATTTAGTTTAGGTTAGAGATACATCGTGGAAACAGGCCCTTCGGCCCACCGATCCCACGCTGACCAGTGATCACCCATACTTGTATCCTACACACTGGGAATACTTTACAGAGGCCAATTAACCTACAATCCTACACGTCTTTGGAGTGTGGGAGGAAATCGGAGCACCCGGAGGAAGACCAGCGATTCCAGTACATCAATGTCAAACTCAAAAGAGTTTATTGTCATGTGTCCCTGACAGGACTATGAAATTCTTTCTTTGCATAGCACAACAGAACATAGTAGGCATTGACTACAATTATATACGTAAGTACACACATTAATTAATAAATTGATAAAGTGCAAATAACAGATAATGGGTTATTAATGTTCAGAGTTTTGTCCGAGCCAGGTTTAATAGCCTGATGGCTGTGGGGGAAGTAGCTATTCCTGAACCTGGTCGTTGCAGTTCTCAGGCTCCTGTACCTTCTACCCGAAGGTAGCAGGGAGATGAGTGTGTGGCCAGGGTGGTGTGGGTCCTTGATGATGCTGCCAGCCTTTTTGAGGCAGCGACTGCGATAAATCCCCTCGATGGAAGGAAGGTCAGAGCCGATGATGGACTGGGCAGTGTTTACTACTTTTTGTAGACTTTTCCGCTCCTGGGCGCTCAAGTTGCAGAACCAAGCCACGATGCAACCGGTCAGCAAGCTCTCTACTGTGCACCTGTAGAAGTTAGAGGGAGTCCTCCTTTAACACTATCCTACACACACAAGGGACATTTTTTACAGTAACTTACAAACCTGCATGTCTTTGCGAGAGGCAGGAAAAATTTTCCGAATGTTGGGCGAGTCCAGATCGTGGGGCCACACAGTCTTAGAATAAAGGGGACGCTATTTAAGACTGAAAAAACTTTTTCACCCAGAGAGTTGTGAATTTGTGGAATTCCCTGCCACAGAGGGCAGTGGAGGCCAAATCACTGGATGGATTTAAGAGAGAGTTAGATAGAGCTGTAGGGGCTAGTGGAGTCAAGGGATATGGGGAGAAGGCAGGCACGGGTTATTGATAGGGGACGATCAGCCATGATCGCAATGAATGGTGGTGCTGGCTCGAAGGGCCTAATGGCCTCCCCCTGCAGGGACCTTATCCATAAAGAACTCCAGGCAGGCCACTGCTGCCGGGCCACTGCAGATACTTGTAAGGGCTCCTGAGAGAATCTCAGATAGGTCGGGCAGCATCTGTGGAGATAATGCACGCATGCTGTTTCGGGTGGGCAACCTAAAAAAGGATCTTCACCCAAAAACATCTGTCCATTCCCTTTACAAATGCTTCCTGACCCGCTGCGTTCCTCCAGCGATTACTTTCCAGAGATTACTCTGCAGTCACACGCTAACTGCACTGGCATGCACCCCTCTCCTTGTTTAATTCATCACCCACTCCCATTCATTGATGCCGTGCCTTGCCTTTGCAAAATCAAGTCAAGGTCACCAAAATGTGTGCAGCACTCCTGCTACCTGCTGCCTGCTACCTGGGACTCAGCCAAGTCTAAACCTTGATAAAGATTTCAATCAATGGCAAGAGGAAAAAAAAGAGATACAGATGAAATGATAGCAAGAGACCGATATTTTTAGAACAGCAAGCGTGGGGAAAAAACATTTAAACTCTCAGAAGACAGTAATAAATGGTCTCGAAAGCATTCCTGCATCATTGTCTTTGTACACAGGTAACCATTTCCATTCAGCTGCCTCTGTGCAGAGTAATTGCATCTTCCCTACCCCTCTTAGACGGGCAGCACTTGTGTGCGGACAATGTCTCTGCTCCGAACCATCAAAACTTCATAAACTGCTTATCCCAGGGGACCCAGGAGTGAACAATTCTACGCGCGTAAAATGCAATAGATCTTCACGGTGGGGGGGGGGGGGGGGGGAGGGGGGGAGGAGTGGAGAGAGCCGTACTTTATTAGTTCAGGAGGATAAAACGGTCTTTGCAATGTGAGGATAATTAAGGAAAGTGTCAGCCTGTCTTGATGAACTATTTCAACTGATCTGTTATTAAATAAGGAGTGAATAGAGATTTGAAGGAAAATGCATTGCTTTCAAACACAATATGTGTCAGCTTAATGGATTTGTAAATGCAGCAATGGGTGTGATTGAGTGAAAGAGTAATGTAGGCTTTATTTTCTCCGTCAGATAAAGGCTGTGAAGGCATGCAAGTGAGGCATGCAAATGTCACCCTGGAAATTAGCTTGGACTGGGAGAGACCTGAAATAATGATCAGACAGGGGGAATTCAATGCTGACAACAATTAGTGCAGCATAGCAGCAGAGCTGCAGCCTCAGAGACCCCGGCTCGAACAATAGACAATAGTAAATATGTTTATTGGCCAAGTATTCACATACAAGGAATTTGCCTTGGTGCTCCGCCACAGGTAACAACATGACACACAGTGACAGTTACGAATGAGTCAGAAAACACTAAACATTAATAATAATAAAACATTAATGATAAAACACCATTGATCAAGCATGTGAACCAACAAGATCAAAGGGAGGCTACAGACAATAGACAATAGGTGCAGGAGTAGGCCATTTGACCCTTCGAGCCAGCACTGCCATTCAATGTGATCATGGCTGATCATCCCCAATCAGTACCCCGTTCCTGCCTTGTCCCCATATCCCCCCGACTCCGCTATTTTTAAGAGCCCTATCTAGCTCTCTCTTGAAAGCATCCAGAGAACCTGCCTCCACCGCCCTCTGAGGCAGAGAATTCCACAGACTCACCACTCTCTGTGAGGAAGAAGTGTTTCCTCGTCGAACCTGACGAGTACTGTCTGAGCAGAGTTTGCACGTTCTCCCAGTGACCGCGTGGGTTTCCTCCACGTGGATGTTTTCAAGAGAGAGTTAGATATATTGGTGACCTGCAGACTATCCTTGATCAGACATTAGGGGCTTCGCCCCTGTCCCACTTTCCCGAGTTACTCACGAATTCTCCCGAGTTTTCCCCTTGATTCAAACTCGGAGAATCCGTGTTTGTAGATATTTCGTAGCGGCTCGTAATGCCAGCTGTAGGTAATCGGGGCATCAAGGTAAGTTGGGACATGTTGAAAAATGTCCACGAGTGAAAAATATAGCCCCGAGTACGTATGGCTGGCATCTCCGAGTTTGAATCAAGGGGAAAACTCGGGGGAATTTGTGAGTAACTCGGGAAAGTGGGACAGGGGGCTTTACCTTGCACTAAACAATATTCCCTCATCATGTATCTAATCTATACTCTGTAAGTGGCTCGATTGTAATCATGTATTGTCTTTCCGCTGACTGGTTAGCACGCAACTAATGCTTTTCCCTGTACCTCGGTACACGTGACAATAAACTGAGCTGAAATTTAAAGCAGGAGTCGCCAGGGTTAATTTTTCTTTAAAAAAAAAATCAAAGCACTTTACAATACTGGTTACTTGATGGTCAGCATGGACTCAATGGGCTGAAGGGCCTGTTTCCACAGTGTTTCGCATGGTGCGCTGGGGGCTTGCCATACTCACTCACCGAAACAGCGCAAACAAATAAGCTGATAGTTTAGTTTACATTAAAGATACAGCGTGGAATCAGCCCCCTGAGTCTGCACCGACCAGCGATCCCCACACACCAACACTGCCCTACACACGCTAGGGGACAATTTACATTTACACCAAGCCAATTAACCTACAAATCTGCACGCCTTTGGAGTGTGGGAGGAAACCGAAGATCTCGGAGAAAACCCACGCAGGTCACTGGGCGAACGTACAAACTCCGTACAGACAGCACCCGTAGTCAGGATCGAACATAGAAACATAGAAAATAGGTGCAGGAGTAGGCCATTCGGCCCTTCGAGCCTGCACCGCCATTCAATATGATCATGGCTGATCATCCAACTCAGTATCCTGTACCTGCCTTCTCTCCATACCCCCTGATCCCTTTAGCCACAAGGGCCACATCCAACTCCCTCTTAAATATGGCCAACGAACTGGCCTCAACTACCCTCTGTGGCAGAGAATTCCAGAGACTCACCACTCTCTGTGTGAAAAATGATTTTCTCATCTCGGTCCTAAAAGATTTCCCCCTTATTACCCGGGTCTCTGGCGCTGTGAGGCAGCAACTCTACCCCTGCGCCCATATAGTTTCCCCTAAGATGATGCTGCAAGGTATGGTAAATGATTCTCTCCGAATGCTGCAAAAGTTATCATTGGCCAAATACTCGGGCTCTGTCTACATTTTCAAGGTATCCTTGGCTAGAATGATTGGATGACAAGAAGCGGCAGTTTAATATGCTGCTTACACAAGGCTCCAATATTCCCTGAATATATTTGCTCTGAGTGTAATGTATTCATCAGCAGTTGTTTGTTGCTACAGCTCTGCCAGACTGCAGCAACAACTAAAAATATCCCTCCTGAAATAAAATTATAATAAGTGAGAAGATAATGCCTGACAGCATCACGAGGCAATGAAAGATCGCCTTTGTCCTGATGGGGATGGTGTCTGTCACAGTGTACCAATGTTAGTCATAGAGTCACAGAGTGATACAGTGTGGAAACAGGCCCTTCGGCCCATCTTGCCCAAACTGCCAACATGCCCCAGCTACACTAGTCCCACCTACCTGCATTTGGTCCATATCCCTCCAAACCTGTCCTATCCATGTACCTGTCTAACTGTTTCTTAAACATTGGGATAGTCCCAGCCTCAACTACCTCCTCTGGCAGCTCGTTCCATACACCCACCACCCTTTGTGTGGAAAAGATCCCTATAAAATCTTTTCCCCTTCACCTTGAACCTCTGTCCACTGGTCCTCGATTCCCCTACTCTGGGCAAGAGACTCTGTGCGTCTACCCGATCTATTCCTCTCATGATTTTGTACACCTCTATAAGATCACCCTGCACCCTCCTGCGCTCCAAGGAATAGAGACCCAGCCTGCTCAACCTCTCCCTGTAGCTCACACCCTCTAGTCCTGGCAACATCCTCGTAAATCTTCTCTGAACCTTTTCAAGCTTGACAATAGTTTGGGGAGATTTAGCACCTCTGGATTAACACCAATGTTTTCAATTTCAGTTTAATTTTCAGTTCAGTTCAGTCGATTGTCACGTGTACCGAGGTACAGTGAAAAGCTTTTGTTGCGTGCTAACCAGTCAGCGGAAAGACAATACGTGATTACAATTAATCCATTTACAGTGTATAGATACACCATCATCATCATGCTTTACAATGCCACGTACGACAGTGATCGCAGCTTCTACTGAAGTGTGGATGGCTGTTGGCTCGCTAGAAGCTCATCCGCCCTTTGTCAGGTCTTGCTTTTGGTCCTGCTGGGGGTCCACAGCCCCCTCCTCACCTGGCAAACCAGGTGGGGGAGACGGTTTAGTCGCCGGCTGTCCGATCATGGAGCAGGTAGCGCGGGATTACATGGTACCCGTGACGGGGGGAACTGCCCCCCCCCCCCGACCTGACCTTATTATGTACAGATACATGATAAGGGAATAACGTTTAGTGCAAGGTAAAGCCAGCAAAGTCCGATCAAAGATAGTCCGAGGGTCACCAATGAGGTAGATAGTAGTTCAGCACTGCTCTCTGGTTGTGGTAGGATGGCCTGGTAACAGCTGGGAAGAAACTGGTCCTGACTCAAGTTTGGAGGTTAATTGGCTTGGTATAAATGTAAAAATGTGTCGCTAGTGTGTGTGTGATAGTGTTAATGTGTGGGGATCGCTGGTCAGCGGGGACTCAATGGGCCGAATGGCCTGTTTCCACACTGTATCTGTAAATTATATAAAAGATGCCAGCAGAGATGACAATGTCTTCCCCATGGAGCTGCGGCACCTCAGATGCCTCGGTCAATTACAGAGGGAATGAGCTCTGCAGAGGAGCCCTCCTCTGGGTCTCTGAACTTTAAGCGATGGGGAGATTGGACTTGTTCCCCTCGGAAAAACAGATGAGTTCAAGGTGCCGTGCAAACAGTAAGGTGACGTACAGACGTATGCGGCTCGATTGTAATCATGTATTGTCTTTCCGCTGACTGGTTAGCTCGCCACGTCAGCTTTTCACTGTACCTCGGTACACGTGACAATAAACTGAACTGAACTGCAGATGCTGTTTAACCAACAAAGGCACAAAGTGCCACGGTGGTAGAGTTGCTGCCTCACAGCGCCGGAGACCCGGGTTTGACCCCAACTACTGTCTGTACGGAGTTTGCACGTTCTCCCCGTGACCTGCGTGGTTTTTCTCCGGGTGCTTCAATTTCCTCTCACAATCTAAAGAAGGGCAGGTTTGTAGGTTAATTGGCTTGGTGTAATTGTAAATTGTCCCTAGTGTGTGTAGGATAGTGTTTTAGTGTATTGCAGATTGGCAGATAGATAGATTCTGGATTAGTGCGGGTGTCAGGGGCTATGGGAAGAAGGCAGGAGACTGGAGCCTTGATGGTTTCTGTTGAGGTGAAGTCACCAACGTTTGGTGGTCACCAACATGCAACTGTGAATGAGTACGCCTTGAAATTCAACACAGTGCTCACAGACCCGGGAGATCGACAGATTCGTGATCAGTGCGGGTGTCAGGGGTTACGGGGAGAAGGCAGGAGAATGGGGTTGGGAGGGTGAGATAGATCAGCCACGATTGAATGGCAGAGTAGACTTGATGGGCCGAATGGCCCAATTCTGCTCCTATAACATTATCTTATGAACTTATGAGACAGCAGATAATTTGATGCACTTTGAATTAAAAAACAATGCAGATGTTGGAAATCTGAAATGTAATCAGACAAGGATGAAGATACTCAGTGGGTCAGGCGGCATCTGTGGAGAAAGAAATACACACTGTAGATTTCGCTGTAACCACATAACCATATAACCATATAACAATGACAGCACGGAGACAGGCCATCTCGGCCCTTCTAGTCCGTGCCGAACACTTACTCTCCCCTAGTCCCATCTACCTGCACTCAGACCATAACCCTCCATTCCTTTCCCGTCCATATACCTATCCAATTTATTTTTAAATGATAGAATCGAACCTGCCTCCACCACTTCCACTGGAAGCTCATTCCACACAGCTCCCACTCTCTGAGTAAAGAAGCTCCCCCTCATGTTACCCCTAAACCTCTGTCCCTTAATTCTCCAATCAACTTAATTCTCATCACCTCAGTACACGTGACAATAAACTAAACTGAACTGAACTAAGGGGCAAGAAGGGAAATTAAGTGACACAGGAACTACAGAAGGTTCTCAACCCAAAACGTCGCCTATTTTCTTCGCTCCATAGATGCTGCCGCACCCGCTGAGTTTCTCCAGCATTTTTGTCTACCTTCGAATTTCCAGCATCTGCTGTTCCTTCTTAAACACAAACTACAGATGCTGGTTCACCAAAAAAAGACAGCAAGTGCTGAAGTAACTCAGTGGGTCAGGAGGCATCTCGGTGAACATGGATATGTGACATTGTGGGTCACACTGATCAGATGTTTGCCAAGCTAAAGATAGCCACAAAAAGCTGGAGCAACTCAGCGGGTCAGGCAGCATCTCTGGGGAGAAGGAATGGGTGACGTTTCGGGTCGAGACCCTTCTTCAGACCAAGCTATCCCGTGTTCTGCTGGGAAGCAGCACGACACATTAAATCCAAGCTGTTCCTGAGCCTGTGAGAATAGGAGTTGGAGAATGTTCCATTGGACGTGAAGCTTTGCAGCAGCTATGAGAGTAACTGGAATCTTTCCTTCATTTCATTCCTTTCCTTTAAAGTGTTTTTTTGGCAAACTACAAGTCACATTATAGAACTGAAACTCAGCCTGTGACAGGGTGCCATGACAACTACAATGGTAGATTTGATTAAAGTGTTCCTTCGGAAAGATGAGAAAATCTTCTGTGGAGATTTCATGGGCCACACTTGGACTGTGTCCATGTGTGCTGGTTTTAATTAATGGATTGAACAGATAGAGCGTGGAATCAGGCCCTTCGGCCCACCAAGTCTACACCAACCGTAATTCTTCACCTTCCTCAGCCAACAATGGGCCATTGTGGGCTCCAAGGTAGACAAAAGTGCTGGAGAAACTCAGCGGGTGCAGCAGCATCTATGGAGCGAAGGAAATAGGCAACGTTTTGGGCCGAAACGTTGCCTATTTCCAAGGTTTCGGCCCAAAACATTGCCTATTTCCAAGATTTCGGCCCGAAACGTTGCCTATTTCCTTCACTCCTTAGATGCTGCTCCACCCGCTGAGTTTCTCCAGCACTTTTGTCTACCTTCGATTTTCCAGCATCTGCAGTTCCTTCTTAAAAACATTGTGAGCTCCACTCTTCCTTAGGTCATCTGTTGCCGGCGTTGATTTGTTCTGACATTTCTCACCTCCAGTTTATAGGCGCAGGAGTAGGCCATTCAGCCGTTCAAGCCAGCACCACCATTCAATATGATCATGGCTGATCATCCTAAATCAGTACCCCGTTCCCGCACTCTCCCCATATCAGAATTAGGCCATTTGGCCCATCAAGTCTACTCCGCCATCCAACTCTCTCTCCCTCTCTCCCTCCCACCTAACCCCATTCTCCTGCCTTCTCCCCATAACCCCTGATACCCCCACAAGTGCCTCCAACAGTGCAACTCTCCCTCGGTACAGCACTGGAGTTTTGTCCCAGATCAGAGCAACCACAAACAAGAGCAAAGAGGCCCTTCTGCAGTTGTACAGGGCCCTAGTGAGACCACACCTGGAGTATTGCGTGCAGTTTTGGTCCCCTAATTTGAGGAAGGACATTCTTGCTATTGAGGGAGTGCAGCGTAGGTTCACAAGGTTAATTCCCGGGATGGCGGGACTGTCATATGCTGAGAGAATGGAGCAGCTGGGCTTGTACACTGCTCCAGAAGAATGAGAGGGGACCTTATTGAAACATATAAGATTGTTAAGGGCTTGGACACGCTAGAGGCCGGAAACATGTTCCCGATGTTGGGGGAGTCCAGAACCAGGGGCCACTGTTTAAGAATAAGGAGTAAGCCATTTAAAACGGAGACGAGGAAACACTTTTTCTCACAGAGAGTTGTGAGTCTATGGAATTCTCAGTCTCAGAGGGCGGTGGAGGCAGGTTCTCTGGATGCTTTCAAGAGAGAGCTAGATAGGGCTCTTAAAGATAGCGGAGTCAGGGGATATGGGGAGAAGGCAGGAACGGGGTACTGATTGGGGATGATCAGCCATGATCACAATGAATGGCGGTGCTGGCTCGAAGGGCCGAATGGCCGACTCCTGCACCTATTGTCTATTGTCTATTGTGTGGAGTTATATCACAGGTCAGTCAGGAGAGAATGGAAGATTCTCTGCTGCAAAAGCCAACGTAGATTGGTGCCTTTACTCCAGTCCACAAGAGTTATGTTCACTGTTGCTGTTATCACATTATGTAAAAACACAATTGCTTTTTTTTAATGAAGTGGGCTGAATTCTCCAACCGCCCTGTTGCAATTTTTAAACCTCCTCGACCAGATAATTAGTCCAGACCTCCAGTTAAGTAACACCACAGAAATAAACGTGTAACAATGTGTATGGGCGCGAAGATAGATACAAAATGCCGGAGTAACTCAGCGGGACGGGCAGCATCTCTGGAGAGAAGGAATGGGTGACGTTTCGACTCAAGACCCTTCTTCAGACAGATAAAGGAATCCTTCCTTTCCCCAAGGCCATTCAGTGTCTTAAAAGGTACAGAAGTGTGAAAACACACACCTCTAGATTTAGGGACAGTTTCTTCCCAGCTGTTATCAGGCAACTGAACCATCCTACCACAACCAGAGAGCAGCGCTGAACTACTATCTACCTCATTGGAAACCCTCGGACTATCCTTGAATCGGACTTTGCTGGCTATATCTGGCACTACATGTTATTTATGGTATTCCCTTTCTCATGTATGTGTACACAGTGGAGGACTCCATTGCAATTATGTATTCATCCTGATCGTCACTCGAAACGAGTATGACTGAGAACGCCCGTGCGTGACGTTGTTTAACGTGGGGAGACTGGTGCACAGACAGCCACCCCACGGTCCTTGACAGATCTGGGTCAGGATCCAGTGGCATGGAGTCCAAGACGACCGGAGACCCTTTTCTGCCGCAGCCTTCATCCGCCTTCCCAGCCGTTGTGACGCTCCACTAAGGTCAGCCATCGTCCTCCGCCTGTTCCACCGTTGAGGTCTTGGTTGGATTGGCTCTTTGTCAGAGACCCCCCCCTCGACCTTACCGCCATGGGTGGCCCTACCAGGAGCGTAGCTCCAGACGGCATCGCTCTCAGGATCCCAGGTCCACACGAGCTTCTCCACCACGACAAGGTGACAATCCACGGGAAGAAATCCTGTATTATCTTTCCGCTGACCAGATAGCACCCAACAAAAGCTGTTCACTGAACCTGCCAAGGTACCATAACTCAAACTAATCCAACCCCACGTCGCAATCAGATTTGTACCTCAACTTATTAATCCTCGGTTTGCCTCTGTAACCCTCAATGCCCTTGACACACTGACATATTTTGGATATTCAAGGGGAGCCATCAGTGCCTTAATTCTATGTTTCAGTTCAGTTTATTGTCACGTGTACTGAGGTACAGTGAAAAGCTTTTGTTGCGTGCTAACCAGTCAGGGGAAAGACAAGACATGATTACAATCGAGCCATTCACAGTGTGTATGGTAAGGGAATAACGTTCAGCGGTAGAGTTACTGCCTCACTGCGTCAGAGACCCGGTTCGATCCTGACTACGGGTGCTGTGTGTAAGGAGTTTGTACATTCTCCCCGTGACCTGCGTGGGTTTTCTCCAGGTGCTCCAGTTTCCTCCCACACTCCAAAAACCTGCAGGTCTGTAGGTTAATTGGCTCTGTAAAATGGTAAATTGTCCCGAGTGTGTGTAGGATGGTGTTAATGTGCGTGGGTCACTGGCCGGTGCGGGCACTGTGGTGTGAAGGACCTGTTTCCGCGCTCTGTCTCTAAACTAAATTAAACACAGCGCCCAGTAAAGTATGATTGAAGATCCGCTCCCACCTCCCAATCCGATTTGTGCCTCAACTCTATCAAACCCTGTTGTTCCTCTTTAGCCCTCAACGCCCTTGGTTTACAGACATTATTTTTGGACATAAAAAGACGAAGTGGCCATAGAGAATATGATTGTACTGAGACTTGTCAATACAGGAAAAGCATCACAATTAAATTACATCTGTAATCAAATGCGAAGTATGTTTAGAATGTATTCCTTGTCATGTAATGAGCAGCATGAAATTATGCTGAGGGATTTTCACTAGCAATTAAATCTTCTGCAGCGCGGGCAGAGTAATCTTAACTGCACCTAAACGTATAATGAGGTGACACTGCGCGGGGTGGAGCAGTTGTTTTCTCGTCACCGTTCCTCTGCTGCTCAACGTGTTCACAGGCAGGTGACAACTGGCGGCCTGCAGAACTTGTGTGGGCCACAGCTCTCCTCAATTAGGAAACATCCCTGCTAAACAAGCGGCTGAAAACTGTCGATGTTAAAAAAAAAAACCCATCTTAGCCGAGCCGTACGTACAAGAAACCAGTAATGTTTTCCTTGTAGTAAATAGGAAGTGCAGATTATGGTTTATAGCGAAGTTGGACACAGAGTGTTGGAGTAACTCAGCGGGTCAGGCAGCATCTGTGGAGAACACGGATAGGTGACGTTTCACAGAGTGCTGGAGTAACTCAGCGGGACAGGCAGCATCTGTGGAGAACACGGATAGGTGACGTTTCACAGAGTGCTGGAGTAACTCAGCGGGTCAGGCAGCATCTGTGGAGAACACGGATAGGTGACGTTTCACAGAGTGCTGGAGTAACTCAGCGGGACAGGCAGCATCTCTGGAGAAAAAGAATGGGTGGCGTTTTGGGTCTGGACCCTTCCTCAGACTGAAAGTAGAGGTGGGGGGAGTAAGAAGTGAGGATCGGAAAAGGCCAGAACAAATCAGGGCTGGCGATAGATGACCAAGGGAGGATTGAGCCCCAAATGGCCCTTTGTTTCTTTGTAATAAGAAGCAATACAGAAGATGGACACAGAGTGCTGGAGTAACTCAGCGGGTCAGGCAGCATCTGTGGAGAACATGGATAGGTGACGTTTCACATCCACACATGATGGCCAGTGTGGAGTGCAGAGAACGGAAGGAGAACTGTATAGTGGATGGCGTGGCTGGAGACTTGGGGGCGTGGGGAGCAGGGGCCGGAGGGAGGTTGAATTAGGGTAATGCCTCCAGCGCCTTTAGGGTAGGCTGCAGGAGGTTGCCCCTGGGACACAGGATGGCCGGTGAGGAGAAGAGAGGTCCGATGGTTCACGGGCTGAGCTGGTCGTGGGGATCAGGAGCCGCTCCGGTAGAACGAATACCCGGGAATCCAGGCTTTGGACTTGATAAAATGGTCATAAGGAATAGGAGCAGAATTAGGCCATTCGGCCCATCAGGTCTACTCCGCCATTCAATCCTAGCCCCAGTCTCCTGCCTCCTCCCCGTAACCCCTGACACCCGCACTGATCAACAACAAGAACATGAAGAACAAAGGGAAGAGATAAGAGACTTTTGCCTTCCACCACAGTGAGGAGGTGTAAAGTGTGTCCAGTGTGGCTCTTGGGTTTTTTTGCAATTGTTAAGACTGTAGAAAATGCAATTTTGTTCAAACCAAGCTGTTTGAACGACAATAAAATGCATTCTATTCTGTTCTATTCTAACCCGATGGTGCCAACAAAATGAATTATGCTAATGTGTAATGTTTAATTACATATGTGTCAATAAAGATTATTTAACCATGTAATCAATAAATATAATTTATATCATTTATTGAACCATTGGATTGACTCAGTTGCGTGCTGTATTGGAAGATAATAGATCCTCATCTGGGACCAGCAAGCACAGAGTCACCACACCCCGTGCCATCTTGCAAGTAACTCTCTTTATCTACACATTTCTGCAGTAGATCATCTATCTGCAATATTCACTCTATCTCTCTCTCCCACAGACATTGTCTGATCTGCTGGCCATTTCCAACCTTCCTAATTTGATATCAGATCTCTGAGGTAGCTCTGACCAGCATTTCACAACTTTTACATCTCCCCCTCTTTGTTTGTTTCTCTCTCACTCTCTCTCCCTCTCTCTCCCTCCCTTCTCTCTCCTCTCTCTCTCACTCTTTTTTCTCCCACTATCTCTCTTTTTCTCTCTCCCCCTCTCTCCCCCCACTCTCTCTCCCGCTCTCTCTCTCCCCCTCTCTCTCTCCTCTCTCTCTCTCCTTCTCTCTCCCCCTCTCTCTCTTCCTCCCTCTCTCTTCCCCTTCTCACTCTCTCTCTCTCTCCCCCTCTCTTCCCCCCCCACTCTCTCTCTCCCCCCTCTATATCTCCCCCTCCCTCTCTCTCCCCCTCTCTCTCTCTCCCCCTCTCTCTCTCTCCCACTTCTCTCTCTCTCTCTCACTCTCCCCCCTCTCTTCTCTCTCCCGCTCTCTCTCACCCCTCCTTCTCTATATCTCCCCATCCCTCTCTCTCCCCCTCTCTCCCCCCACTCTCTCCCCCTCTCTCTCTCCCCCTCACTCCCCCCCTCTCTCTCTCTCCCCCCCCTCTATATCACCCCCTCCCTCTCTCTCCCTGTCTCTCTCCCCCTCTCTCTCACTCTCTCTCCCCCGTCTCTTTCTCTCTAACTTCTCGCATTCAATCTATCGACTGTTTATTACCAACACAAAGCGAAGCCTCCAGAACCATCCCTTCTGCTCTCTATTGCCAAACCAACCTTGATTCTAACCAACTAATTTGCCATTAATTTTGAATAACATTTCTAATGACATTATTGAGTAAGTGCAGCTATTACCTTTAATGACTCTCTCTCCCGTGAATTATCCCTGCTCATTAATATGCCAAAGGATAAACTGAGAACTAAGCGAGGAATGGGATTGATGGGAATGGTCCAGGATGGGGCTGGTCCAAGACTGGATGGGCCAAATGGCTTCCTTCCGTTCAGGCATTGGTCACTTCCAGATCAGGCAGGTCACAGTACAAAGGACAAGACAACGCCTCCCTCTGACCGGTCACTCCAGTGATTCAGCCAAATGGACTCTCACTGTAAAGGCCCTGTCCCACTTGGGCACCATTTGCGAGTGACGAAGGTGGCACGCGAGGATTTTGAGAATCCCAAAATCCTGTGGCCCGGCGCGCTACCACACACCACTGCCTACGCCACCACGTTTCACCAACAGTCGTGACGCGTAAATCACGTGCAAATAACACCCGAGCGGGACAGGCCCTTAAGGCAGTGGGATCAGATAAGAGCTGAGATGCGAACTTGACAATAGACAATAGGCGCAGGAGTAGGCCATTCGGCCCTTCGAGCCAGCACCGCCATTCAATGTGATCACGGCTGATCATCCCCAATCAGTACCCCGTTCCTGCCTTCTCCCCATATCCCCTGACTCCGCTATCTTTAAGAGCCCTATCTAGCTCTCTCTTGAAAGCATCCGGAGAACCGGCCTCCACCGCCCTCTGAGGCAGAGAATTCCACAGACCCACCACTCTCTGTGAGAAAAAGTGTTTCCTCGTCTCCGTTCTAAATGGCTTACTCCTTATTCTTAAACTGTGGCCCCTGGTTCTGGACTCCCCCAACATCGGGAACATGTTTCCTGCCTCTAGCGTGTCCAAGCCCTTAACAATCTTATATGTTTCAATGAGATTCCCTCTCATCCTTCTAAACTCCAGAGTGTAGAAGCCCAGCCGCTCCATTCTCTCATGGGCAGGATGCTGTTGGTGGTGTTGGCATTAGACCATTGACTAGATGTTTGGAGGCATCGTTCTTGTAGATGTTTAGTTTAGAGATGCAGCGTAGAAACAGGCCCTTCAGCCCATCGAGTGATCCCCGCACACTAACACTATCCTACACACACAAGGGACAATTTAACATTCACACCCAGCCAGTTAACCTACAAACCTGTACGTCTTTGGAGTGTGGGAGGAAACCGAAGATCTCGGAGAAAGCCCGCGTGGTCACGGGGAGAACGTGCAAACTCCGTACAGACAGCGCCCGTAGTCGGGATGGAACCCGGGTCTCTGGCGCTGTGAGGCAGCAACTCTACCGCTGCGCCTCTCCTCCTCTGGCTGCTGGGAATTTTGAGAGACCCTCCCTCACTGCTCCTCCCTCTGTGATGGACACAGAATGCGGGTCAGGCAGCATCTCTGGAGAGAAGGGGGGATAGAGGGGGGGGGGGGCGTGGGAAAGAGTGGGGGGGTAGGGGCTATCATAAGATGATAAGTGATAGTAGAATTGCTTCACTTTGATCAATGAGCACGATATGTACGGGGGCGGCGGGAGAGTCGCTGCCTCACAGCGCCAGACACCCGGGTTCCATCCTGACACCGGGTGCTGTCTGTACGGAGTTTGGACATTCTCACGTGGGTTTTCTCCAGGTGCCCTGGTTTTCCGGTCTCCTCCCACACTCCAAAGACATACAGGATTGTAGGCTAATTGGCTTCCGCAAAATCACAATTTGTCCCTCGTGTGTAGAACAGTGACCGCTGGTCAGCGCAGGCTGAAACAAGCTCGAGGAGGGTCATCGCTGTGGGCTGAAGGGCCTGTTTCTGCGCTGGATCTATGACGTCTAAAGATTAACCATATATAACCACATAACAATGACAGCACGGAGACAGGCCATCTCGGCCCTTCTAGTCCGTGCGGAACACTTACTCTCCCCTAGTCCCATCTACCTGCACTCAGACCATAACCCTCCATTCCTTTCCCGTCCATATACCTATCCAATTTATTTTTAAATGATAAAATCGAACCTGCCTCCACCACTTCCACTGGAAGCTCATTCCACACAGCTCCCACTCTCTGAGTAAAGAAGTTCCCCCTAAACTTTTGTCCGTTAATTCTCAAATTAAGGGACATTACCGTCAATATTGAAGCTTCTCTTGCACTGGGGATTCTGCCAGGATAGCCTGAGTTTGATTTTGGAACCAGGGCTGAATATTATGACTGTTTGACTCTGTAGCAGAAAGTTGTCACAGCTTGGCTGAGGCCAGCGATTATAAATAAATAGAGTTATTTCCGTCTCCCCTACCAGTGGCGAGCTTGTCCGCGCTGCATCTGTGTGACATGTTCCTATTTGGCGTATTAGTCGTCCTGAGGTTTTATAGCCAATTAGTGTCAGTTCAGATGCGGGTCACGCTGTGCCCTGGTGAGGAAGTGCATTCAGACACACTCATTCCATACAAGACTCTCGCAGTCTGTAGGCCAGGCTCCTGTTAAATAGCAGGTGAGTTAGGGACCCATTACCAGTGACAATGAGGGACTGAACGCGTTACAATTCACAATGTTGGCTGCATCCAATTATTTTTAAAAATGCGTAATAGGGTCACTTATCAATTAGAATGTAGGATAATGGTAATTGTAGCTGGGAATTTAGAACTGGAAGCATTATCAATGAGAATGTAGATTATTGATGAGAATATAAGATGGCGTCATTATCAATGTAATGGAGGATGGGTAATTATCAATGATCGCCTATTGCTTGTCCGTGTGGAAAAACATTTTTCTTGATTGTGTGAGAGTAATGCGTTAATTTGGGGAGTCTGTTTGAGATTCTGCTTGTTCCCGGAACCGGAGTGTGTGTTGGACTGAGACGCCATCAGTGTGATGGCTGCACGGTGCAACAGTGCCCTGAGCAGGCAGCCGATAGAACGACATGTGGAGCCAGGAACAGCAGAGGTGCTGGTTTAAACCCGAAGATAGACTCGAAATGCCGGGGTAACTCAGCGGGACGGGCAGCATCTCTGGAGAGAAGCAATGGGTGACTTTCGAGTCGAGACCCTTCTTCACACTCTGCTTCGGGATGTTCTGTGTGGGACAGCATCCCTCTTCCCATCAGAACTGCCCCCTCCATCGACTCCTTTAAGACTTAAAACTCATCTCTGCTCCCAAGCCTTTCTTGACGTCCTCTGAGCGAGGGCTATGTGTATGTAGTGATGTTTGTATTTAATCTATGAACCACTGCTGTTTGTTATACTATTCTTACACCAATGTAAAGCACTTTGGCCAACAAGAGTTGTTTTTTAAATGTGCTATAGAGATAAAAGTGACTTGACTTGACTTGAAAGATCAGGCTGCCTGCTCTCTGTGCAATCAGTCTAATGCCGTGGACAGGTCTGTGTCAGTGAGTTCAGGGAGAGAGAAGGGCTTGAGGCACCGGGATTAGGCTGGGAGCAAGGACCCAGGGATCTGCTCCTGGTTCCGGATCCTTCTTGTGCCTTAGCTAGGCACGGTTAGCAGGCGACAAAAGCTTTCCACTGTACCTCAGCACACGTGACATAACCCCTAAACTAAACTAAACGGGGCAATGTGCACCTGTTTTAGATCAAAAGATCATGTGATAGCAGAATTAGGCCATTCGGCCCATCGAGTCCATTCTGCCATTCAACCATGGCTGATCTATCTCTCTCTCCTAACCCCTTTCTCCTGCCTTCCCCCCGTAACCACTGACATATGTACTAATCAAGTATCTATTTTACAGCAAAAGTTGAATGAATATGTCAACTTTTTTGGCCAAGTCTAAGGGCGGCACAGATGCCAGAATTGCCCGGATTCTTTTACCTTACCAGGAAGGACTGGCCCTCCCCACACTCACGGTTGAGTTGCTGCCTGACAGCACCAGAGGCCCGGGTTCGATCCTGACTACGGGTGCTGTCTGTACGAAGTTTGTACATTCGCCATGTGACCCGCGTGCGTTTCCTCCGGGTGCTCCGGTTTCCTCCCACACTCCAAAGACGTACAGGTGTGTAGGCCGATTGGATTTGGTAAAATTGTAAATTAGACCCTAGTGTGTAGGTTAGGGCTAGCGTAGGGGGTGATCGCTGGTCGTTGTGGACTCTGTGGCCTGAAGCAAGCCAAGGAAGGTATAACCTCACCAGAGTCCGTGTGGTAAATTTAGCACAGGGGGTCAAAGATAAATTTTAACTCCACTGAGATTTAGTTCTGGTTCTTCAATGCGTTCGGTGCTATATCTCTAAACGTCCAAAATAGTTGATTGGAACGGGACGGTCCCAGAACCTAGAGAGACACATTGTACTCCACAAGTGTTGCAGAAGGAATATGATAACACTACCCAAGATTAATTCAATGGTGTTTTGTCATCTATAGAACTTAGGATCAGAATGTGATTTAGTTTGGTTTAGTTTAGTTTAGAGATACAGCGCGGAAACAGGCCCTTCGGCCCACCGAGTCCGTGCCGACCTGCTATCCCCGCACATTAACACGAGCCTACACACACACTAGGGACAATTTTACATTTATACCAAGCCAATTAACCTACAAACTTGGATGTCTTTGGAGTGTGGGAGGAAACCGGAGCACCCGGAGAAAACCCACGCCTGGTCACGGGAGAACGTACAGACTGCGTACAGACAGCGCCCCGAGTCAGGATGGACCCCGGGTGTCTGGCGCTGCGAGGCAGCAACTCTACCGCTGCGCCAGCGTGCCGCGATGAGATGGTGAGTGAGGGATGCCAACACCGACAGTAACTCACTCACCTCATGTGGGCACCTTCACCACAATTAGAATCTATCACAGAGAGAGAGAGAGAGAGAGAGAGAACAAAATGAATGTCCTCCAAAGGGAAGAAACATCACATTGAAGAATCAGAACTAACTCCCAGTGGAGTCGGAATTCATCTTTGATCCCTGGTGCTAAATTTACAACAGAGACTCAGGTGAGGTTATACCCTTCCTCAGCTGTTTGCGCTACTTGTGGATTTTGTGAATACGTTAGGCACTGGATAGAGTTAGCAGCCCAATATCCTTCATTGAAGGCAGCCTTTTACATGCGACAGTACCTGGTGCACAAATGAAGCATGGTCCTACCTCAGGGTACCGCGGTTCTTAAAGACATCCACATTCATAGTCTGAAGAAGGGTCTCTACCTGGCCTTCATAACAAGAGGATTTCAGTACAGGAGTAGAGAGGTTCTTCTGCAGTTGTATAGGGCTCTGGTGAGACCACATCTGGAGTTTTGGTCTCCTAATTTGAGGAAGGACATCCTTGTGATTGAGGCAGTGCAGCGTAGGTTCACCAGATTGATCCCTGGGATGGCGGGACTGTCATATGAGGAAAGATTGAAAAGACCAGGCTTGTATTCACTGGAGTTTAGAAGGATGAGGGGGGTTCATATAGAAACATATAAAATTATAAAAGGACTGGATAAGCTAGATGCAGGAAAAATGTTCCCAATGTTGGGCGAGTCCAGAACCAGGGGCCACAGTCTTACGATAAAGGGGAGGTCATTTAAGACTGAGGTGAGAAAAAACGTTTTCACCCAGAGAGTTGTGAATTTGTGGAATTCCCTGCCACAGAGGGCAGTGGAGGCCAAGTCACTGGATGGATTTAAGAGAGAGTTAGATAGAGCTCTAGAGGCTAGTGGAGTCAAGGGATATGGGGAGAAGGCAGGCACGGGTTATTGATTGGGGACGATCAGCCATGATCACAATGAATGGTGGTGCTGGCTCGAAGGGCCGAATGGCCTCCTCCTGCACCTATTTTCTATGTTTCTATGAACATCACCCATTCCATCTCTCCAGAGATGCTGCCTGTCCCGCTGAGTTACTCTAGCATTTTGTATCTTTCTTCATACATACTACACTGACTGCTTCTCGTTGGGTTTAGAAGGAAGAGGGAGGATCTATTTGAAACTTACCGAGTAATGAAAGGCCTTGACAGAGTGGATGTGGAGAGGATGCTTCCACTAGTGGGAGAACTAGAACCAGAGGGCACAGCCTCAGGAAAAAAGGGCGTACCACTAGCACGGAGATGAGGAGGAATTTCTTTAGCCAGAGGGTGGTGAATCTGTGGAATTCGCTACAGATGGTGGTGGAGGCCAGGTCTTTGGGTAGTGTTAAGGGAGAGATTGATGGGTTCTTGATGAGTTGGTTAGCGTGCAACAATAAACTGAACAGTTAACTGATTAGTAAGGGAGTCAAAGCTGACGGGAAGAAGGTTGGAGAATGGGGTTGAGAGGGAAAGATAAATCAACCATGATTGAATGGCGGGGCAGACCCGATGGGCCAAATGGCCTAATTCTGCTCCTATGTCTTATGAACTTAGGAAAAAATGAAATCAACCGATGCAAGCCAACAACCTAGATATTTTGGCGGTTGCAAGGACGACAGCCAAGTTTTATTAACTTATTTATTTCATAAATAACTTCTTGACTCACAGGTCCTGACAAACATGTCTGGCCACAACGGTGGTCAACACACAACTGCCGCGCAAAAGCAAAACCGCGCGAAAACCAGCAGCCCCTCCCGAGCCACGTGACTGCGGCTTCCGAAACGCCGGGTTCGATACCTGCGTGTATCTGCAGGCACTGCTACAATATCTTAAATTATCACTTTACAAACATAAATTATAAAATAATCAGATTATTTCCAGAATACTCACAAATGTAACGAGGCATAAATATACTCAATTTCATAATCTTCTTGTCGACAAAATTCTTCACTACAAGTTGGACTTATCTTTAGAATGTCAACTTCAGGCTCCGTTGACTCTGTAAACCATCTCTCCATCGGCACTTGATCTGCCATCCTTTATAATTACTGTATTAACATAATTATCTTCATAACTTTGAAAGCACTGTGTGTGCACTACGCAGATGACATAAACCTTAACACACATAAAATCAAATACCTCTTCTTAGTAACTATGAGAAACACAATTATACAATGCATTTGACACACGGCTAAATATTAGGAATTCAATAATAATAATGTCTGCTTTGGCTGCCAAAAATCTGGCTCAACGGCCAAAAACCTGTAGCCTCCCTTTGATCTGGTATTTTGTTGGTTCACATGCCCGATCAATGGTGTTTTATCATTAATGTCTTATTATTATTAATGTTTAGTGTTTTCTGAGTCATTCGTAACTGTCACTGTATGTCATGTTGTTACTTGTGGGCGGAGCACCAAGGCAAATTCCTTGTATGTGAATACTTGGCCAATAAACGTACTTACTTACTTACTTACTTTAGCTTTCTCCATCCTCATTCTTCCTCCACTTTCAGTTGCCAAACGGGACTTTTCTTCTTTTCTCCATACCCCTTCTGCTGTTGGTATGAATTCATCTACTGATTTGCTTCGGGGGAATGAGTCTTGGACCCAGCCTCCTCCAGGGCACTCCTGCTTTCAGTCCCGCAATGGAGTGGCTGCAGTGATGTCTAAAGTCAAGAGTGTTTTATTGTCAAATGTCCCAGATAGAACAATGACATTCTTACTTGCAGCAGCACAACAGTACACTGTCAACTATATAATAAATGAGAGGGGAAAGTGCTTGAGCCACGGCCATGTGCTTGCTTGGAGCTTGCTCTTCCTGTAGACTTCTCTTTAGAAATACAGTGTGGAAACAGGCCCTTTGGCCCACAGAGTCAGCGCCGACCAGTGCACTATCCTACACACTAGGGACAATTTTCCAATTTTACCAAAGCCAAATAACTTATAAACCTTTACATCTTTGGATCGCTCTGGTTTCCTCCCAAAGACATACACGCTTGTAGGTTAATTGTCTTCGGTAAAATTGTAGATTGTTCCTGGTGTGTGTAGGATAGTGTTAGATGTAGCTCTGAGGGCTAATGGAATTAAAGGATATGGGGAAAAAGCAGGAACTGGGGTACTGATTTTGGATGATCAGCCATAATTATATTGAATGGCAGTGTAGACCAAATGGCCTACTCCTGCAACTATTTTATATGTTTCTATGGTTTTTTTTCTCTGTTTCGATGTTAGTGTGCGGGGATCGCTGGTCGGCGCGAGCTCAGTGGCCAGAAGGGCTTGTTTTCGCTCTGTATCTCTAAACTAAACTCCCATCAACATGATTCTAACACTCTATGACATAGAAACATAGAAACATAGAAATTAGGTGCAGGAGTAGGCCATTCAGCCCTTCGAGCCTGCACCGCCATTCAATATGATCATGGCTGATCATCCAACTCAGTATCCCGTACCTGCCTTCTCTCCATACCCTCTGATCCCCTTAGCCCACAAGGGCCACATCCAACTCACTCTTAAATATAGCCAATGAACTGGCCTCAACTACCCTCTGTGGCAGAGAGTTCCAGAGACTCACCACTCTCTGTGTGAAGAAAGTCTTTCTCATCTCGGTCTTAAAGGATTTCCCCCTTATCCTTAAGCTGTGACCCCTTGTCCCTGGACTTCCCCAACATCGGGAACAATCTTCCTGCATCTAGCCTGTCCAACCCCTTAAGAATTTTGTAAGTTTCTATAAGATCCCCTCTTAATCTCCTAAATTCCAGAGAGTATAAACCAAGTCTAATCCAGTCTTTCTCATAAGACAGTCCTGACATCCCAGGAATCAGTCTGGTGAACCTTCTCTGCACTCCCTCTATGGCAATAATGTCCTTCCTCAATTTGGAGACCAAACTGCACGCAATACTCCAGGTGTGGTCTCACCAAGACCCTGTACAACTGAAGTAGAACCTCCCTGCTCCTGTACTCAAATCCTTTTGCTATGAAAGCTAACATACCATTCGCTTTTTTCACTGCCTGCTGCACCTGCATGCCTACTTTCAATGACTGGTGTACCATGACACCCAGGTCTCGCTGCATCTCCCCTTTTCCTAATCGGCCACCATTTAAATAATATTCTGCTTTCCTGTTTTTGCCACCAAAGTGGATAACCTCACATTTATCCACATTATACTGCATCTGCCAAACATTTGCCCACTCACCCAGCCTATCCAAGTCACCTTGCAGTCCCTCCTAGCATCCTCCTCACAGCGAACACTGCCCGCCCCAGCTTAGTGTCATCCGCAAACTTGGAGATATTGCCTTCAATTCCCTCATCCAGATCATTAATATATATTGTAAATAGCTGGGGTCCCAGCACTGAGCCCTGCGGTACCCCACTAGTTACTGCCTGCCATTGTGAAAAGGACCCGTTTACTCCTACTCTTTGCTTCCTGTTTGCCAGCCAGTTCTCTATCCACATCAATACTGAACCCCTAATACCGTATGCTTTAAGTTTGTATACTAATCTCTTATGTGGGACCTTGTCGAAAGCCTTCTGGAAGTCCAGATATACCACATCCACTGGTTCTCCCTTATCCACGCTACTAGTTACATCCTCGAAAAATTCCACAAGATTCGTCAGACATGATTTACCCTTTTGTAAATCCATGCTGACTTTGTCCAATGATTTCACCACTTTCCAAATGTGCTGCTATCCCATCTTTAATAACTGACTCTAGCAGTTTTCCCCACTACCGATGTTAGACTAACTGGTCTGTAATTCCCCGTTTTCTCTCTCCCTCCCTTCTTAAAAAGAGGGGTTACATTTGCTACCCGCCAATCCTCAGGAACTACTCCAGGATCTAAAGAGTTTTGAAAGATTATCACTAATGCATCCACTATTTCCTGAGCTACTTCCTTAAGTACTCTGGGATGCAGCCTGTCTGGCCCTGGGGATTTATCGGCCTTTAATCTATTCAATTTACCCAACACCACTTCCCGACTGACCTGGATTTCACTCAATTCCTCCTTTGACCCACAGTCCCCTGCTATTTCAGGCAGATTATTTATGTCTTCCTTAGTGAAGACGGAACCAAAGTAGTTATTCAATTGGTCCGCCATATCCTTGTTCCCCATGATCAACTCACCTGTTCTGACTGCAAGGGACCTACATTTGTTTTTAACTAACCTCTTTCTCTTCACATATCTATAAAAACTTTTGCAGTCAGTTTTTATGTTCCCTGCCAGTTTTCTTTCATAATCTATTTTTCCTTTCCTAATTAAGCCCTTGGTTTAAGACATGGTTTACAGTGGGCAATTAACAGACCAACCTGCAGGATGGAGGTTCTTCCCAGCTTTCTCCCTTCTGCTTCATCAGTCTGAAGAAAGGTCCCAGCCCGAAAAGGGTTGGCTGTCTGTTTCCCTCTAAGATTGGTCCCTGACCCACTGAGTTCCTCCAGCACCTTGCTTTTAGCTGCAGATTCCAATCTCTGCGTTCCCTGGTGTAATTGTGTAGAAATCCCCATGGGTGGGTTTTCGTGGGTTTTCTCCGGGACCTCCGGTTTCCTCCCACACTCCAAAGACGTCCAGGTTTGTAGGTTAATTGGCTTGGTTTAATTGTAAATTGTCCCCGTGTGTGTAGGATAGTGTTAATGTGCGGGGATCGCTGGTCGGCACGGACTCGGTGGGCCGAAGGGCCTGTTTCCACTCTGAATCTCTAAACTAAACTCAATTTCCAAACTTTCCCAGTGTGGTGTCTGAGACTGGAAGTTATTGGTCTAGGAGGAACTGCAGATGCTGGTTTATACCGAAGATAGAGACAAAATGCTGGAGTAACTCAGCGGGACAGGCAGCATCTCTGGAGAGAAGGAACGGCGTACATTTCAGGTTAAGACCCTTCTTCAGACTGATGTCAGGAACGAGGGAAATACAAACTGTACATAAGGAAGTGTAAGGTGTGAAAACAGGGCGAAGGGAATGGAGATCAAGGGAAAAGTAGAATAGATCTGTGTTAGCTGGGAAAAGCAACAAAGCAACAGATAGTCAGAGACAGATCAACATGTACTGGGAACAGGACATTGAATTCCTTATTTACTGCAGATTTACAGGCCCATTAGCACAATAACACAACAAATACGGATGCAATAATCAATACTATCCCGAGATAGACACAAAATGCTGGAGTAACTCAGCGGGACAGGCAGCATCTCTGGAGAGAAGGAATGGGTGACGTTTAGGGTCGAGACCCTTGTTCATACCCGTAGAGTGGGATAGCAGGAGGAATCACAGAGGGGGAGCAGCGAGAGAGGGTGTTGCACAACCCACGTCAGAAAGAGGAGGAGAACTTCCTCAAAGTAGACATACCTTGAGGAGATTTCACCTTGGAGCAAATTAAATGTGTCGGAAGGAACTGCAGATGCCGGTTTACACCGAAGATGGACACAAAATGCTGGACTAACTCAGCGGGACAGGCAGCGAGCGTCTCTATGGAGAGAAGGAATGGGTGACGTTTCAGGTCGTGGGAAAACCTATGTTCACCATTTAGTTGGTTATTTCTCTGCGGCTATCCAAATTAACTTGTATACCCACCTCATGTTGTATTACAACATAAGACACCGAGCAGTCCAGCACAGGAGAAGGCCCTTTGGCCCACCAAGTCCGCACTGACCATGATGCCAAATTAAACCAGTCTCCTCTGTATGCGATCCATAGCCCTCCAATCCCTGCATTTATGTGGGCGCCCATTTTATTAGCTGCAGTGTTTCGAACAACCTGTTCCTTCAATGCCACACTGAGCAATTTCTCTAAATAGATGCACACAGGAACTAATTAGAATCTTGTTGTAGCTCCTGGGGGATATATGCAAATCGCAAAGAGCATCTCACTTCTAGTTACGATAAACCCTCTGAAACTGTTGGCCCTTTTTTTATAATAAGCTGTTAACGAGTAACGTGAAAATGCAATGAATCTTGTCCAGTCTGAAGAAGGGTCCTGGCCTGTTACCACACCCATACTTTTTCTCTCGGGTGCACGCACAGACTCGCTTGCCCAGAGTAGGGGTATCAAGAGGCCAGAGGACGTAGGTTTATAGTGAGGGGGGGAAAGATCTTCCTTTAGGTTTGAGATGGAAACAGACCCTCCGAGAACATGCTGGCCAGCAATTCCTGCACATTAACACTGCCCTACACACACAAGGGCCAAGATTACATTTTGTGCGTTTACACCGCAGCCAATTAACCTACAAACCTGTACGTCTTTGGAGTGTGGGAGTGCGTCATCCCAGAGCTAGATAGGGCTCTTAAAAATAGCGGAGTCAGGGAATATGGGGAGAAGGCAGGAACGGGGTACTGATGGGGGATAATCAGGCATGATCACATTAAATGGTGGTGCTGGCTCGAAGGGCCGAATGGCATACTCCTGCACCTATTGTCTATTGTCTATTGTCTATTGAAACAGAAGATCTATGAGAAAACCCACACGGTCTCGGGGAGAACGTACAAACTCCATACAGACAGCACCCGCAGTCAGGATCGAACCCGGGTCTCTGGCGTTGAGTTGTGCAGCTTCACGCCCTGCGCTCCTGAACAGTTTGGACCACCCCATTGTCATCACCCAGCTAGCCACAAATATTTTAGCTAAGCAAATCCAGGATTCCAAAACGCTCGGTTTGTAAGCAAGTCCATGGCCTGTCAGAATGTAAAATCTATGGAACTTGCTTGGGGACTTACTTTGAATACATTTATTTTAATATCTATGTTATATATCATTAATTCAGGTTTGGTCACATCCAATAGCATGTCTCAACAAGCTCTGACAGGTACCTGATTAACATTCTCTCTCCCTGAATAGAAATTCCCCAGTGAAAACAATATTAAAACCACAGCTATTTCTGAAACTCTTTGACAGTAACTGCAGCTTCCAACACATGGATAATGTAGGGCAGCCCCCCCCCCCCCCCCCCCCCCAAAATACATGCATTTCCCTGCCACTTACAATTCTGCCACTCAGCATTAATTATCTGTAACAAGCTTGTGTGGTTTATTAGCCCCTTCTATTTGGGGTCATCCAGCAGTTAGCTCTTGAATGAAGCCTCCTTGCCGATATATAATGTGGCCAGTCCCGAGGAACACATTGACCAGTGACGCTGTTCCGTTTCTGTGCTGTTATCTTTTTCTCGTTGACTTTTCAGTGACAGTCGTGGGTGTTGGGATTGGGAATACTTCCTACTTCAGTCAGGGGAAGATTTGCATTAATGCATCAATACAGACTTATTCTCGCGTGTGGCGTGCACAGCCTAAAGTTGCAGGACAACTTGTTCTATTTGATCTTATGTGCGTGTGCACGCCGGGTTGATTGCATTCGTCGGACCACGTGAAGGTTGCAACCTCCCAGCCCGCTTGCAGACAACGAGATATCTCCAAAGCCCGGTGTGTTTGCACTACGGGAGGCAGGCTCCAGAAGACCATCGATCACACTAGTTCTGTGTTGTCCCACTTTCTCATCCGCTCAATATACACTGGGGGACAATTTACAGAGGGCCAGTTGACCTGCAAACCCGCACGCCTTTGGGATGTGGGAAATAGACCGGAGCGCCCGGAGGAAACCTCACAGGGAGAACGTGCAAACTCCACGCAGACAGCTTGGTTAGAAAGAATGTCAGGGGTTTACGGGGAGCGGGCAGGTGAAATGGGGCTGAGAGGGAAAGATAGATTAGCAATGATTAAATTGCAGAGTAGACTCGATGGGTCGAATGGCCTACTTCTGCTCCTATGACTTAAGAACTTAGGACAGTGACTGAGATCAGGATCAAACCCAGATCTTGGTGCTGGGAGGTGGCAACTCTACAAGGCAATAAATATCTCAGCCATTCTGAAATGCAGACCTGAGGGATGACTCCAACTTAGTTACGTTGGTCTTTGTAGCAGCAGATTTTCATATCTTTCAGGTAGTTAGCACCCTAGTCACTATTTGGATGAGAATGGTTGAAGGGGATGTCTTCTAACCGCATGCGAGCTCACTCACAGAGACCTTCAGAGCTTCTTCTCAGATATGACTTCAATGCACAGTCTTTTGATGAATAAATGCTTTATTGTTGCTAGAAAACAGTAAGATACATCCAAGTTTCTTCCGAATCGTTACTACAATCTTCTTCGAACTCCAGCTTATTACTTTAGACATTAGAAAACTCCTCGTGTCTCTTTAAAACTGGCAAGATCCACATGAACCCGCATGATCTCCTTTAGATCTCCCGTGGACCCCGCATGGCCCGCATGGTAGAAGGGTCAACCTTCCCCATCGTCTCTCCAAACTAATCTAAAAACTAAGATTAGATAAAACTAAGCTCCAAACACGCCCAAAAACATGTCATAAATCCCACCCGCAATATAACGGGCAGTCTAAAATTTAAAGGAACATGCCATCATCAGTGACATGCAAACCAGGCCAAATGGCCACTACAGTCTCTGCAAGATAATCATAACTTTGTCCATGTGACAATGGCTCCATACAACCCACAGTCTGAACATCTATCCTCTTATCTGTAACTGCAACATATTTTTCTTATGTGTATCAACTTCCTTTTGAAAGCACCTTGAACCTGGGACGAGGATGAATCTCCTCACTGACTGAAGGGGTCGTGTTTATGGACACAGTTGACTTAGTTGCCCTGGCAGCAGCAGCTCGCCTGCAGTCCGTCCGTTTTTCTTTTTATTTGTTGTTTTCTTGTCTTGTTTTTAGCGTTAGTTTGAGTTATTATGTAGTGTATGTGTGTGGGAGGGGTGGGAGAAACGTTCTTAGTCTCTTCCTTTTGGGGGGACGCGACTTTTCTTGTCGTATCCTCCGTCTCCGTCTGCGCTGAGGCCTATCGCGGAGCTGGCGGCCTCCAACTTTAACTGCGACCAACCCGAGGCTCCGGAGGCAGAGCCAGCCAGGACTTACCAGCGCGGGGCCGGCCGACTTCGGGGCTGCGGCGGGTTCAGGCGTTCCGGCGGCCCGACTCGGAGCTGTGGCGGCTTTCCGGTGGCGGTGGTGGCGGCAGCGACTTCGGAGGCCCGGCCGCGGGCCCAGTGGACGACATCGTCGGGAGCTCGCAGGTCACGGGTTGGTGACCTGTTTTTCCGGAGCTCCCGCGGCAACAGCTGCGTCCGCTGGACTGGAGGGCGGCAGCTTCGGCAGCTTCGACCGCCCCGGGCCGCGGAGTTGAACCGGCCCGCTCGCGGAGCGCGGTTCACCCACGGGACTTATTTACATCACCCGGTGCGGTCACAACATCGGAGGCCCGGGTCGCCTCAGCGCAGAGGAAGAGGAAGAGGAAGAAGGGAAGAGGCAAAGACAAGATTTTTGCCTTCCACCACAGTGAGGAGGTGTCTGGTGAACTCACTGTGGTGGATGTTAAATATGTGTTTATTGCGTGTTTTGTTATTTACTATATGTATGACTGCTGGCAACGGAATTTCGTTCAGACCACAAGGTCTGAATGACAATAAAGTTTTCCAAGTTCAGTTCCAGGTCTGGTTCCCAGGTCAGATACAATTCCACAGTTGCATCATTCCCTACTTCATATTTCTCCATTTTATAATGAGTGCCATGCGATCCATTAAGTCTGTACTGGCTGACAAATCAGTCCTATTCTCCCGAAGATAGACACAAAACGCTGGAGTAACGCAGCGGGTCAAAGACATATCTATGGAGAGAAGGAATAGGTGATGTTTCGGGTTGAGCCCTTCATCTGATGAAGGGTCTCGACTCAATACATCACCCATTCCTTCTCTCCAGAGATGCTGCCTGCCCCGCTGAGTTACTCCAGCATTGTGTGCCTACCTTCGATTTAAACCAGCATCTGCAATTCTTTCTTACACAGTTTTGTAGGTTAATTGGCTTCTATAAATCATCCCTCGTGTGTAGGATGGGAGATCACTGGTGGATGTGGGCACTGTGGGCCTGTTTCCACGCTGTATCTCTGAACTCTATTCTCTCCACATTCCCATCAACTCCTCGTGAATTCTAACACCACAGGCACTTTACAACAGCCAATGAACCTTCCAACCTGAATGTCTTTGTGTTTCAACCATGAGGCCATTTTAGTTTAGTGTTTTAGATTAGTTTAGAGATACAGCGTGGAAACAGGCCCTTCGGCCCACCGAGTCCGCACCGACCAGCGATCCCCGCACACTAACACTATCCTACACACACTAGGGACCTTTTACTTTCTTTACCGAAGCCAATTAACCTGCAAACCTGTACGTCTTTGGAATGTGGGAGGAAACCGGAGCACCAAGGGAAAACCCACGTGGTCACGGGGAGAACGTACAAACTCCGTACGTACATAGAAACATAGACAATAGGTGCAGGAGTAGGCCATTCGGCCCTTCGAGCCTGCACCGCCATTCAATATGATCACGGCTGATCATCCAGCTCAGTATCCTGTACCTGCCTTCTCTCCATACCCCCTGATCCCTTTAGCCACAAGGGCCACATCTAACTCCCTCTTAAATATGGCCAATGAACTGGCCTCAACTACCTTTTGTGGCAGAGAATTCCACAGATTCACCACTCTCTGTGTGAAAAATGATTTTCTCATCTCGGTTCTAAAAGATTTCCCCCTTATCCTTAAATTCCTTGTTCTGGACTTCCCCAACATCGGGAACAATCTTCCTGCATCTAGCCTGTCCAACCCCTTAAGAATTTTGTAAGTCTCTATAAGATCCCCCCTCAATCTTCTAAATTCTAGCGAGTACAAGCCGAGTCTATCCAGTGTACCTCGGTACACGTGATATGAACTAAACTAAACGCATTGTGACGTGTAGGTTTGTTGCCCAGTTGGTAATTCACCACCCGGTGGGGGGGGGGGGGGGGGGGGGGGGGGGGGGGGGGGGGGGGGGGGGGGGGGGGGGGGGGAGGTCCGGAGTCTCACCTGGATCTGGCCATTCTGATTCCCCTATCCACCCCCCCCCCCCAAACTATACCAGGGGTAAACGTACAATAACCAAACAATCGGTTCTGAAATTAATGTCTGAAGAAAGGTCTCAACCCGAAACGTCACCAATTCCATCTCTCCAGAGATGCCGCCTGACCCGCTGAGTTCATTCTGTGTCTATAACCAATCAATCGTCTACGAACCTACTCATCTTTGGGTCATGGGAGGAAACCGGCGCACACTCACACAACTACAAGGAGAGCGGGCAGACTCCACACAGACAGCAGCCAAACCCGAGAACAGACGTAGCTCCCCCCGAGCTGTGAGGCAGCGGTACTACCCGCTGCACCATGCTACCGCCCACACTGCCCGTGAAACACTTGTCCCGTGGTCATTGAAGCCAAAGCTCTCATAGACAACAGACAATAGGTACAGGAGGAGGCCATTCGGCCCTTCGAGCCAGCACCGCCATTCAATATGATCATGGCTGATCATCCAAAATCAGTATCTATATCTCCCTCTCTCTATTTTCCTCCCTTTCCCTCTCTCCCTTCAACACATTCTCTTTCCCTCCCTCTCCCCACTCTCTCTCTCTTTCTCTCCCTCCCTCTCTAGCTCCTTGTCTCTGTCTCTGTTTCTCTCTCCCCATCTCTCTCTCTCTCTCTCTCTCTCTCCCTCTCTCCCTAGCTCCCTGTCTCTGTCTCTCTCCGTCTCTCTCCCTCTCTCTCTCTCCCTCTCTCCCTGCCTTCATTCCCATCCCAACTCTCCCACATCCATTCCTCTCTTCCTTGGGGCATGTAACTGTGAGTTTATCTCATTGGCAGTGTCCTGCTGTGTGTTGAAAATGAGAAATCTGCTTTGCACACAGTCAGATTGTGAACAAATTAATTAATCTCTCTCTGCCGCTGTGTTGATGTCACATCAGCTCCTTGGGCTGGAGCCTCCCACAGCAGAAACTGTACTATTTCTGTAAAGATATTTTGAGTTTCCAAAAGCAGAAAGCAGATAAAGAAAATCAGATGATTACTACTACCTGTGCTGAAGAAGGTTGGCCTTTTAGTTAACAGTGACACGAATTTTGTGGTGATGTCTAGATTAGAAAATACAACATCCTGGAGAACAAAAACGCCTACGTCACACCCCGATACATTGACTGCAGTTCCACTTTCAATGCATTATCCCATACAAACTCCGCTTAAAGAGGAGTCACGACCAGAAACGGCACCCATTCCTTTTCATAGAAACATAGAAACATAGAAATTAGGTGCAGGAGTAGGCCATTCAGCCCTTCGAGCCTGCACCGCCATTCAATATGATCATGGCTGATCATCCAACTCAGTATCCCGTACCTGCCTTCTCTCCATACCCTCTGATCCCCTTAGCCACAAGGGCCACATCCAACTCACTCTTAAATATAGCCAATGAACTGGCCTCAACTACCCTCTGTGGCAGAGAGTTCCAGAGACTCACCACTCTCTGTGTGAAAAAAGTCTTTCTCATCTCGGTCTAAAGGATTTCCCCCTTATCCCTTAAAACCCCTTGTCCCTGGTCTTCCCCAACATTGGGAACAATCTTCCTGCATCTAGCCTGTCCAAACCCCTTTAAGAATTTTGTAAGTTTCTATAAGATCCCCTCTCAATCTCCTAAATTCCAGAGAGTATAAACCGAGTCTATCCAGTCTTTCTTATAAGACAGTCCGGACATCCCAGAATCAGTCTGGTGAACCTTCTCTGCACTCCCTCTATGCAAAATGTCCTTCCTCAGATTTGGAGACCAAAACTGTACGCAATACTCCAGGTGTGGTCTCACCAAAACCCTGTACAACTGAAGTAGAACCTCCCTGCTCCTGTACTCAAATCTTTTTGCTATGAAAGCTAACATACCATCGCTTTTTTCACTGCCTGCTGCACCTGCATGCCTACTTTTAATGACTGGTGTACATGGACACCAGGGCTGCATTCTCTCTTTTCCTAATCGGCCACCATTTAAATAAAGTCTGCTTTCCTGTTTTTGCCTCCAAGTGGATAACCTCACATTTATCCACATTAATATGATCTGCCAAACATTTGCCCACTCACCCAGCCTATCCAATCACCTTGCTTCTCCTAGCATCTCCTCACAGCGAACACTGCCCCCCAAGCTTAGTGTCATCCGCAAACTTGGAGATATTGCCTTCAATTCCCTCTTCCAGATCCTTAATATATTATTGTAAATAGCTGGTCCCAGCACTGAGCCTGCGGTACCCCACTAGTTACCGCCTGCCATTGTGAAAAGGACCCGTTTATTCCTACTCTTTGCTTCCTGTTTGCAGCCAGTTCTCTATCCACATCAATACTGATCCCTAATACCGTATGCTTTAAGTTTGTTATACTAATCTCTTATGTGGGACCTTGTCGAAAGCCTTCTGGAAGTCCAGATATACACATCCACTGGTTCTCCCTTAGCCACGCTACTAGTTACATGCTCGAAAAATTCCACAAGATTCGTCAGACATGATTTACCTTTTGTAAATCCATGCTGACTTTGTCCAATGATTTCACACTTTCCAAATGTGTGCTATAACCCATCTTTAATAACTGACTCTAGCAGTTTCCCCACTACCGATGTTAGACTAACTGGTCTGTAATTCCCGTTTTCTCTCTCCTCCCTTCTTAAAAAGAGGGGTTACATTTGCTACCCGCCAATCCTCAGGAACTACTCCAGAATCTAAAGAGTTTGAAAGATTATCACTAATGCATCCACTATTTCCTGAGCTACTTCCTGAAGTACTGGGATGCAGCCTATCTGGCCTGGGGATTTATCGGCCTTTAATCTATTCAATTTACCCAACACACTTCCGACTGACCTGGATTTCACTCAATTCTCCTTTGACCCACAGTCCCCTGCTATTTCAGGCAGATTATTTATGTCTTCCTTAGTGAAGACGGAACCAAAGTAGTTATTCAATTGGTCCGCCATATCCTTGTTCCCCATGATCAACTCACCTGTTTCTGACTGCAAGGGCCTACTTTGTTTTAACTAACCTCTTTCTCTTCACTATCTATAAAAACTTTTGCAGTCAGTTTTTATGTTCCCTGCCAGTTTTCTTTCATAATCTATTTTTTCCTTTCCTAATTAAGCCCTTTGTCCTCCTCTGCTGGTCTTGAATTTCTCCCAGTCTCTGGTACGCTGCTTTTTCTGGCTACTTTGTACGCATCATCCTTTGCTTTGATACCTGATTTCCTTGTTATCCACGGATGCACTACCTTCCCGATTTATTCTTTTGCCAAACTGGGATGAACAATTTTTGTAGTTCATCCATGCAGTCTTTAAATGTCTTCCATTGTATATCCACCGTCAACCCTTTTAGAATTAATTGCCAGTCAATCTTGGCCAATTACTCTCATACCCTCAAAGTTACCTTTCTTTATTCAGAACCATTGTTTCTGAATTAACAATGTCACTCTCCATCCTAATGAAGAACTCAACCATATTATGGTCACTCTTGCCCAGGGGGCACGTACAACCAGACGGCTAACTACCCCTTCCTCATTACTCAAAACCCAGTCTAAAATAGCCTGCTCTCTCGTTGGTTCCTCTACATGTTGATTTAGATAACTATCCCGCATACATTCCAAAAAATCCTCTTCCTCAGCACCCTTGCCAATTTGATTAACCCAATCTATATGTAGATTGAAGTCACCCATTATAACTGTTTTGCCTTTGTCGCACGCATTTCTAATTTCCTGTTTGATACCATCCCCAACTTCTCTGCTACTGTTAGGTGGCCTGTACACAACACCCACCAGCGTTTTCTGCCTTAGTGTTTTGTAGCTCTCCATACCGATTCCACATCCTCCAAGCTAATGTCCTTCCTTTCCATTGCGTTAATCTCCTCTCTAACCAGCAACGCTACCCCACCTCCTTTTCCTTTCTCTCTATCCCTCCTGAATATTGAATATCCTGGATGTTCAGTCCAGCCTACGTCACCCTGGAGCCATGTCTCCGTGATCCCAACTATCATAATCATTAATATCTATCTGCACGTTCAACTCGTCCACCTTATTCGAATACTCCTTGCATTGAGACACAAAGCCTTCAGGTTGTCTTTACAACGCACTTACCCCTTATACAATTTGCTGAAAAGTGGCCTTTTGATTTTAGCCCTGGTTTGTCTGTCTGCCACTTTTACCTTTCACCTTGCTACCTAATGCTTCTACCCTCATTTTACACCCTCCTACCTCTTGCTCTTGTACCCATCCCCTGCCACATTAGTTTAAATCCTCCCCGACAGCACTAGCAAACACTCCCCAAGAACATTGGTTCCATTCCATTCCAGGTGCAAACCGTCCTGTTTGTACCGGTCCCACCTCCCCCCAGAACTGGTCCCAGTGCCCTAAAAATTTGAATCCCTCCCCTTGCACCACTTTTCAAGCCACATATTCATTTGCATTATCCTCCTATTTCTACTCTGACTGGCCCGTGGTACTGGTAGTAATCCGGAGATTACTACCTTTGAGGTCCTACTTTTAAGTTTATCTCCTAGCTCCCTAAATTCACCTTGTAGGACCTCATCCCTTTTTTTACCTATATCGTTGGTGCCAACATGCACCACGACAATGGCTGTTCACCCTCCCCCTCCAGAATGTTCTGCAGCCGTTCAGTGACATCCCTGACCTTTGCACCAGGGAGGCAACATACCATCCTGGAGTCTCGTTTGCGGCGCAGAAGAAACGCCTATCTATTCCCCTGACAATTGAATCCCCTATTACTATTGCCCTTCCCCTCTTTTTTCCCCCCTCATGTGCTGCAGAGCCACCCATGGTGCCATGAACCTGGCTGCTGCTGCATTCCCCTGATGAGCCATCTCCCTCAACAGTATCCAAAATGGTATACCTGTTTAGGAGGAGATGACCGCAGGGGACTCCTGCACTCCTGCCTATGCTTTGCTGGTATTGGCCACCCGTTCCCTTCTTGTCCTCCTACCTTTTGCCTGCGGTGTGACCAACTCACTGTACGTGCTATCCACGACTTTCTCGCATCGTGGATGCTCCAGTTATGAATCCAGCCGCAGTTCCAATCGTTCAATGCGGTCTGCCAGGAGCTGCAGCTGGGACACACTTCCTGCAAACGTACGTCACCAGGGACACCGACCATCTCCCTGATCTCCCACATGTTGCAGGCTGAACAAACCACGGGGCCAATCTCTACTGCCATACCTTACTCCCAAATTACACTGTATTAAATATTAAAAAAACAAAAAACTTATCCTTTAAACTTTACTACTAAATACTGAATCCTTAACTCCAGAATCCCTCGCTCCCAAAGGCAGAAATGTAAAATTGTAAACCTGGGGTTGCACCCAATCAGCTGGTTCCTCGGTCCTCTTCCACCAATCAGCGGCTTCCTCAAAAAAAAACTCTCCAAATGGAAGTTATGGATTTTGGTAAAAACAAGCCCCGCGCTAGATTTTATAGCTTACCGGTCGGGTGTCGCTCCTCCCCCTCCTCCTCTTCTTCCAACGGCTCCTGTGGGCCTCTCCACAGATGCTGCCTGACCCGTTGGAGTATCTCAGCGGGTCATCTTCTGGACCTAAGGTCAGTGCGCACCTCTTAGTCTGGAGATACAGCGTGGAAACAGGCCCTTCGGCCCACCGAGTCCGTGCCAACCATGGATCCATCCATTCACACTAGTTCTATGCTATCCCACTTTCTCATCCACTCCCTACACACCAGGGCCAATTTTACAGAGGGCCAATTGATCTACAAACCCACACGTCTTTGGGATGTGGAAGGAAACCGGAGCACTCGGAGGAAACCCATGCTGGTCACAGGGAGAAGGTGCAGACTAAAGTATATTTTTGGAATGCAAGGAAAGTTTGAGCATCAAGATGCAAATCTGTCACTATGTCATCTGTAGAATGGACGCGTTACTCACACAAAATGGGAAGGAAATAGCTGTGGGGATATGGGGAGAGATCAAGCGGCAGACTGAGGAAGGGTCTCAGCCCAAAAGATCACCTATTCATTCTCTCCAGAGATGCTGCCTGACCCGCCGAGTTACTCCAGTTTTTTGTGTCTATCTTCAGGGAATGGGGCGAGTTGGACATCACTTTCAAAGCGCTGACTTGGGCCAAAATCCTTCTCTAAAACAGGAAAACATCATGAATTAAACAACCCATCCTGTAGGAGGTGAAAATACTAATGAAGATGATCTGTGTTGATTGCTGACAGAACAATTAATTATTAACGGCCTCAAACATCTTCTTTATTTTTAATGTTGTTCTCGCTTTATAATTAAAACACAATGGCATTTTGGTTCAACAAACAAACCAGGCCTGATCTGTACGTTTCTAGTGCAGGTAAGTCTGCAATCACTCAATCACTCTGTCCAATGAACCATCTCGTTGACAACAGCGGTCCCGTAAGCAGTGGGTTGGGGTCTTCTTAAGTAGTCATCCACGGAGATCTTAAGAGCCTGTCCCACTTGGATGACCTAATCCATGAGTTTAGACCCTAGATGAGAAACTCCTTTAACCTCCTACGACTATGTCTACGACCTCCTACGACTGTCTACGATCTTCTACAACAATGTCTACGACTTTCTACAACCATGTCTACGACCTCCTACGGCTGTCTACGACTTCCTACGACTATGTCTACGACTCCTACGACTGTCTACGACCTCCTACGACTATGTCTACGACTCCTACGACTATGTCTACGACCTCCTACGACTATGTCTACGACTTCCTACGACTGTCTACGACCTCCTACGACTATGTCTACGACCTCCTACGACTATGTCTACGAACTCCTACGACTGTCTACGACCTCCTACGACTATGTCTACGAACTCCTACGACTGTCTACGACCTCCTACGACTATGTCTACGACCTCCTACGACTATGTCTACGACCTCCTACGACTGTCTACGACCTCCTACGACTATGTCTACGAACTCCTACGACTATGTCTACGAACTCCTACGACCCCCCTCGACCTCAGTCTTCCACACCTAAGACCAACCACGATTAGCTACGAGTGGAAAATGATGTCATTTTTGCATTTTTTTTCTCGGGCCAGTTACCGACCTACGACTACCTACGATTATCTACGACCAACCTACGGCCTACCTACGAGTAAAAAGTATCAATTGTTTCCATGCTGACTTTTTTTTACTCGTGGACATATTTTATCCGGCTGGATAAAACGCCGCGACCTACTTGAGGCCACGAGTACGCGGAGACCACTCACGAGCACGAGGAAGAGTTACGGAGACCTCCTACGACCTCGTGGTGCCCACGCTGCGAGTATGAGTCGAGGGCAAACTCGGCTGAGGTCGCCAATTAGGTGGTGAAAGTGGGACAGGGGCTTCATGCACATCTACCAGGGAGATGAGGTGAACTTTGCTGGCAATGAACACAGAGGGGGACTGCCCGTAATCGAGAAGAAAGCTAGAGGGTGTTAGACTGGGTGATCAGCTGAGTTAAGGGCCTGTTCCACTTGCCAATTTTTTCAGCGACATATTAGTGTCTCCAAAAGATTTTGAACCAGCGGCGATAAAAAAATGTTGCAATACTTGAAAAAACACCGCGCGTCCATACATCATCCCGCCACGTCACCACCACATCACGAGACAAATTTTACGGTTAACTGATACGTCAGTCAATGCTGCCGGCAGTCCCCGAAAAAATCACCAAGTGGGACAGGCCCTTTATAGTCACAAACGTACAGCACAGAAACAGGCCCTTCGGCCCAACCCGTCCATACCAGCCAGGTTTTATAGTTGAACTAATCCCATCTCTCTCTGAACCTTGTGTTGGAAGGATCTGCATATGCAGGTGTATCTATGATAGGATAAAACTTTATTTATCCCAGGAGGGAGATTGGTCTGCCACCAGTCATAAAAACACAAGATACATGAAACCACAAAAAGATACGAGCCATGAGTGTGAAGAAGGGTCACGGCTCGGAAGGCACGCATTACCTTCTCTCCAGAGATGCTGCCTGTCCTGCTGAGTTACTCCAGCATTTTGTGTCTATTTTCAGTTTAAACCAGCTCCGTCCGACACATGAAACGGCAAGATACATGAAATCGAAGATAGACACAAAGTTCTGAAGTAGCTCGGACTGAAGAAGGGTTCCAACTCTGAACGACGCCCAACCCTTTTCTTCAGAGAAGCAGCCAGACCCGCTGTGTTACTCCGGCACTTTGTACCTATCTTCCCTTAGACCTTTCATATTCACACATCAGTTTAAATGTCCCTCAAACATCCCTCATCCAGAACCAGGGGCCACAGTTTAAGAATAAGGAGTACGCCATTTAGAACAGAGACGAGGAACATTTTCACACAGAGAGTTGAGAGTCTGTGGAATTCTCTGCCTCAGAGGGCAGTGGAGGCAGGTTCTCTGGATGCTTTCAAGAGAGAGCTAGATAGGGCTCTTAAAGATAGTGGAGTCAGGGGATATGGGGAGAAGGCAGGAATGGGGTACTGATTGGGGATGATCAGCCATGATCACAATGAATGGCGGTGCTGGCTTGAAGGGCCGAATGGCCTACTCCTGCACCTATTGTCTATTGTCATAGTTTCCACCTCTGCAGCCTCCTCTGGCAGCTCGCTCCGTGCATGAAGAAATTGCCCCTTGGGCTTTTTTTACTTTCCCTTCTCAACTTAAACCTACGCCCTCTAGTTCTGGACTCTTCTACATTAAGGGAAAAGATGAGGTGAGAAGAACAGGTGAGTGGAACCTGATTGAACCTTGACTCGATGATCACCTTGTCACCCGAGAGGGAACAGAAGAATCAAGGAGCGGCAATCAAGGAGCGTCTACGTTCTGTTGAGGTTTTGTGCAGCTCACAGAACGCAGACGCCTGTGTGCGTGCGCGCGTGTGTGTCTAACGTGTACGTGGTGTTGCGCTCCAAGAAGCACACGGTCCTTCACAAATCTATCTACTCAGTCCAACGGCAAGGGGACCAAGACGATTGGAGCTGATAGATCCGTTGCAGCCTTCATCCGCCTTCACAGCCGTTGAGTTCAAGATAACTTTGTCCGCCTGGTCCGCCGTTGAGGTTGTGTAGGTTGGATCGTTCTCAGTCTGGACCCTCATCCTCGACCTGACCCCATGGGTGGCCCGACCAGATGCTGGTGCGTCCAACGGCATCGCTCTCGGGATCATGGGGTCACGCAAGCCTCTTCACCACGACAAGGTCAACGATCCGAAGAGGAGCGGCATCTACAGAATTGGGAATGTTTAAGAAAGAACTGCAGATGCTGGAAAAATCAAAGGTAGACACCCCAGTGGTATGAACATTGACTTCTCCAATTTCAGGTAGTCCTTGCTTTCTCCCTCCTTCCCCGCCCTTTCCGAGCTCTCCCACAGCCCATTGTCTCCGCCTCTTCCTTTCTTCTTCCCGCCCTCCCACCACACCCTCACATCAGTTTGAAGAAGGGTCTCGACCCTAATAGCCCTGTCCCACGGTACGAGTTCATTCCAAGAGTTCTCCCCGAGTTTGCCCTGATTCGAACTCGGAGATTTACGGTAATGGCCGCTCGTCGGTACTCGGGGCTCTCGTGGACATTTTTCAACATGTTGAAAAATCTTCACGAGTCTTCCCGTGCTTACCTGCCGTTAGCAAGTCTTCCAGAGTACCTGCCGTTAGCGTTACGAGCCGCTAAGAGACGTCCCCGAGCTCCGACGTACCCATTCGTTCATTCTCCGTTCTTACCACGAGTTGTTTTGTTTTTCTAACTCGGGAGAGCTCTTGGAATGAACTCGTACCGTGGGACAGGGCTTTGAACGTCACCTATTCCTTCGCTCCATAGATGCTGCCACACCTGCTGAGTTTCTCCAGCATTTTAGTCTACCACAGAATTGGGAATAGTCAGTCTGGAGGAGAAGCTAGTTGGCAGCTTGTAAGAGCAGAATCTTGTGAGAACCTTCTCCTCCTCCCATGACACTCTGAGCCCAGGTATCATTCCAGTAAATCTTCTCTTCACCCTCTCCACTGCCACCATCTCCTCATCTCACCAATGTTATCAGCGAGAGAGGCTCGGACCAGAGGGCTCAGCCTCACCTCATTCACCTACTAACCATTCAGTGGAAAGACAATACGTGATTACAATCGACCCATTCACAGTGTACAGATACATGATAAGGGAATAACGTTTAGTGCAAGGTGAAGCCCGATCGGAGGAGAAGCTAGTTGGCAGCAAAGTCCAATCAAGGATAGTCCGAGGGTCACCAATGAGGTAGATCGTAGTTTAAGAAGGAACTGCAGATGCTGGAAAATCAAAGGTACACAAAAATGCTGGAGAAACTCAGCGGGTGGAGCAGCATCTATGGAGCGAAGGAAATAGGCAACGTTTCGGGCTGAAACCCTTCTTCAGTTCAGCACTGCTCTCTGGCTGTGGTAGGATGGTTCAGTTGCCTGATAACAGCTGGGAAGAATCTGTCCCTGAATCTGGAGGTGTGTGCGTTTTCCACACTTCTAGCGAGTGCAGTACGATGGAAAACAGCCTCTCGATCAGCACAATTAGTTACTCCACCTCCGGCTGCAAAATATCCCACCATCCCTTCTCCATTTGGCTGTGTCGAGGCAAATTTATCTAATTAGATCACTAGCGATTAATTATAAGTTTAGAACCTCAGTGGCGGGGAGGGATAAGGTCCATGCATAAATCAGCCGCATGTTATTTCTGGAAACTGGCATTGCCTGCCGCAGCAGAGGTCCACAGCAAGTCACCCACATCTTCCATTCTAAACCCAGGGACTGGTAAACACTGCTGACATTGCCTTGGCCAGCACAGTTGAATAGGCAAGGCATAGACTTCTGACCCAACACAGTGTTCACAGGTCGGACCTGACCTTCTGTGTGGAGTTTGCATGTTCTCATAAGAATCTAAGTGATAGGAGCAGAATTAGGTCATTCGGCCCATCGAGTCTACTCCGCCATTCAATCATGGCTGATGCTTTAATCTCCCTGTGATCGTGCAGGTTTCCTTCACATGCTCCGGTTTAGACAATAGACAATAGACAATAGGTGCAGGAGGAGGCCATTCGGCCCTTCGAGCCAGCACCGCTATTCAATGTGATCATGGCTGATCATCCCCAATCAGTACCCCGTTCCTGCCTTCTCCCCATATCCCCTGACTCCGCTAATTTTAAGAGCCCTATCGAGCTCTCTCTTGAAAAGCATTTGCGACGGATGTTTGATCAAGCGAGCACAAGCAAATGCAGACACCTCTCCGCTGGTCAGGCAGCATCTTCAAGGGCCTGTCCCACTTCCCCGAGTTCTTCACAAATTCTCCCGAGTTATTCACAAATTCTCCCAAGTTATTCATGAATTCTCCCGAGTTTTCAAACTCGCAGAATGTCCGTGGCGAGTCCATAGGAGACCGTAGGCGTCCGTGGATATATTGTATGCCAACTGTAGGTACTCGGGGCTATATATTTTTACTGGACATTTTTCATCAGGCTGGAAAAAGGACCCGACTTACCTGATGCCCCGAGTACCAAGATCATGGCTGGCATTACGAGCCGCTACAATATGCCCACGGACTCCTACGGCCTCTCACATCCTCCCACATTCCGAGTACATAGGGGTTGGTCGTTAATTGGATCAGTCTAGACAAGTACAATGGCCAGCATGGCCGAAGGACCTGTCTGTACGGAGTTTGCACGTTCTCCCTTTGATCACATGGGTTTTCTCCGGATGCTCGGGTTTCCTCCCGCACTCCAAAGGTGTACAGGTTTGTAGGTTAATTAGCTTTGGTAAAAGTGTAAATTGTCCCTGGTATGTGTAGGGTAGTGTTAGTGTACGGGATGATAGCTGGTCAGCACGGACTCGGTGACCGAAGGGCCTCCGCACTGTACCTATAAAGTCTAACATGAAGTCTAAAGTCAAAAGAGTTCTCAAAGGTGGATGTCTGGAAATTGGGATTGGGGCCCTTTGTCTCAGAGGGAGACCTCGACATCATGGTAGGCTGGGAACTCATTAAGGTGTCATTTCCGACCAGAAAGGTCACCTATCCATGTTCTCCAGTGATGCTGCCTGACCGACTGAGTTACTCCAGCACTTTGTGTCCTTTGGTGAAAACCAGCATCTGCAGTTCCTTGTTTCTTACATAGAAACATAGAAACATAGAAACATAGGAAATAGGTGCAGGAGGAGGCCATTCGGCCCTTCGAGCCAGCACCGCCATTCATTGTGATCATGGCTGATCGTCCCCTATCAATAACCCGTGCCTGCCTTCTCCCCATATCCCTTGACTCCACTAGCCCCTAGAGCTCTATCTAACTCTCTCTTAAATCCATCCAGTGACTTGGCCTCCACTGCCCTCTGTGACAGGGAATTCCATAAATTCACAACTCTCTGGGTGAAATTTTTTTTTCTCCCCTCAGTCTTAAATGACCTCCCCTTTATTCTAAGACTGCGGCGCCTGGTTCTAGACTCGCTCCACATTGGGAACATTTTCCCTGCCTCTAGCTTGTCCAGTCCTTTTATAATTTGATATATGTTTCTATAAGAGCCCCCCCCTCATCCTTCTAAACTCTCGCTTGGTTTTTCCGTGAATTCACTGCGGAGCGGACTGGAGCGAGCACTTTGGGTCAATCAGTATATGGGGAGGAGGTGCACACGTGAATGTTCTCTGGGGGGCTGGGGTGAGTGTTGGGAGACACCCCGACTCTGGATGCAGTCCCCACCGAGACTCTGTGGGCAAAGAGCACAGTCTGGACATGGCAACTCAAACACTAGACTTTTGCAATGTTTAAGAATGAAACACTGGTGACATTGATGTATTGACTTGCTTGGCGAAGAAGAAAATTACACGTCCCAACTGTACTTACTGTACACGTTGTGAATAAAGTATAGTTTTTGGGAACAAACATCACTGCCAGGGAGGCAGGGAATAAGTTCAGACGGTTTCAAACCATGGGGCACTAAGGAGCCTCTGGGGAGAATGTCTAATGACTTGCAATGTCGAGTAAACTCTACCTAGCAACAGTTAAAGCCGCTGCCTCTCAGCGCCAGAGACCCAGGTTCGATCCTGGACCCAGGTGCTGCCTGTGTGGAGTTCTCCATATGACCACGTGGGTTTCCTCCCATGTTTGGTGGTCCTCATATTGTTGGTCGGTGTGGGTGCATTGGGCCGAAGGGCATGTTTCCCTGCTGTTATGACTCTATCACCCTATCCCAGTGACATGCGGGTTCGATCCTGACCTAAGGTGCTGTCTGTGTGGAGTTTGCACGTTCACCCTGTGACCGCGTGGGTTTCCCCTGGGGGCTCCAGTTCCCCACCCGCATCCCAAAGTAGTACGGGCTTGTAGGCTGATTAGTCCTCTGTAAGGTGCCTCTAGTGTGCAGGGAGTTGATGAGAAAGTGGGGCATCAGAGAACTAACATGAACGGGCATTGGCCGGTCGGCATAGACTGGGTGGGCCTGTTTCCACGCTGCATATCTAAAGTCTGAAGGCCCGGTCCCACTTTCCCGAGTTATTCACGAATCCTCCCGAGTTATCAAACTCGCAGAATGTTCGTAACGAGTCCGTAGGAGTCCGTCGTTATATCGTAGCGGCTCGTTATGCCAGCGGGATGAATTTGTGAATAACTCGGGAAAGTGGGACATGCCCTTGAAGATGCTGCCTGACCAGTGGAGAGGTGTCTGCATTTGTTTGTGTCCGTGATTAAATGCTAAGAATGCCGCATTTATACTTTTGTTGGTATTTATTATCAGGAGTGCTGTGGCATCTGCCGTCTCTGGTCAAGTTCCAGGGACTGTGCTCGCTTGCTCAAACATGCGTCGCAGACGCTGGAACAAGAACATCAAGACTGGAGTCAATTTTACACATCCGTGGGTCGGCTCGTCAGCTGACAGAGATACATATTCAACACCATTCAGGTAATTAATTAGTTCCTCCTTCGGCTGTGGAACCGAAATATTCGTGACTGTTGCTTCCCGCTAGAAATCCAAGGGGTTGCTGAGATTTTTTATTGAAACCTGCAAAGTCCCTGGAACATTGATCGGAAGCTGTGATTGTGGATTACGGTACAGGATGGGGGGACATTCTTCCCGTGCCACAAGGTCAAACTCACTCTGCAATGGCACAGCGTTTTTGAAAATAAACCAGGTTCAAATCTGGAACAAGCAAAGACTGTTTGGGCAGCTTTATGTTCACTGGCATCTCTCTGCTCTCCTATCGATTTCCTACTTGAAAGAGGAGAAAAGCATATTGATTGTCAGACGGATAAATAAAGAAAGTCAAGAAAATAAAGTAACATGACTTCACCTATTCGTTGACACGTCACCACTGCATCCCCTGTGAGGCTTGTTGTAACAATATAATAACGGTCCCTGCAGAAGGGTCTCGACCCGAAACGGGTGATCAGCCATGATCACATTGAATGGCGGTGCTGGCTCGAAGGGCCAAATGGCCTGCTCCTGCACCTATTGTCTGTTATCTATTGTCTATTGTCACCTACTCCTTCTCTCCATAGAAGCTGCCCCACCCGCTGAGTTTCTCCAGCATTTTTATCGATTTTTCCAGCATCTGCATTTCTTTCTTAAATATAATAATAATGATGTTCTTGCCGGTATTAACACTGATCGGTGTTCATTTTTGTTTAGTTTAGAATTACAGCGTGGAAACAGGCCCTTCGGCCCACCGAGTCCGTGCCGACCAGCGATCCCCGCACACTAACACTGTCCTACACACACTGGGGACAATTTACACTTATACCGAATCAATTAATCTACAAACCTGTACGTCTTTGGAGTGTGGGAGGAAACCGGAGATCTCGGAGAAAACCCACGTGGTCACGGGGAGAACGTGCAAACTCCGTACAGACAGCACCCGTAGTCGGGATCGAACCCGGGTCTCTGGCGCTGCAAGCGGTGTAAGGCAGCAAGTCACCGCTTCGCCAACGTGCCGCGGCAGCGTGATGTCGTTGATTGGTTGGCAGGGGGTCTGTGAGGTGAGGTTGATCAGTGGAAGCTTCGTGGAGAAGTTGTCCGGTTTGCTCGCCCACAAGCACACACATTGCAGCTCTTGTATCTGCTGAATGCACTGAAGTCTCCATTTACCAGAAATGTGTGCTGAAATAGGATAGGCTCCAAAATGCTCTGGAGTGCGTTCAGTTAAAATAAAACGCTGTTTAATAGTTGCAGCACAATATGTAAGCTTCATAAAGGTTACTGAGCCTGAGACATTGCATCTTGCAGACCTGGGCAGATCAATACGCCATTAATAGATTACCATTTAGATTCTACAAGGAGCTCTCTGATGGCTCAGTTAGTTAAAAAACTGATTAGCTCAGCTGTACAGGCCAGAGGTGTCCCAGGGTCAGGTTCATTCTGAGTTAAGACATCTCAGCTGTTTGTGTGTGTGTGTGTGTGTGTGTGTGTGTGTGTGTGTGTGTGTGTGTGTGTGTGTGTGTGTGTGTGTGTGCGTGTGTGTGCACTCATGTGTGTGCGTGTGTGTATATGTCCCCGGAGGTTTTTGTCCTCCGGCAACCACCTTCAACTAGCATCGCAACCGGCTTCGACTAAAAAATTACAGATTTTTAAAATGGAAAACACTTTTGACCATTAGGGAGACTGACAAAAACCTCTGGGAACTTCCGGGAACCGCACGGAAACCTTGGGTGGGGCGCAAAGTCTCCTGAGGTTTCCGTTCAGGTTTCCTAAGTGGGACAGGGGCATTACTCTCTCTTGAAAACTGCATAATTGTTGGACAGAACAGAACGGAACATCGAGACACTAAACCAATGCATTGTTGGGCATGTTGGTGCAGCGGGAGAGTTCAGGATCAAACCCAGATCCCTGGTGCTGTGAGGCAGCGACTGTCTCGCTGCGCCACTCTGCTCCGTCATAGTTAAAAGACTCTGACTAGCTAACCTTGTCTATGCCTTCCATAATTTTACAGACGGTACATCTATCAGATCAGTCCTCAGCCTAATTTACCCTGGGGAAAACAAGCCCAGGCAATGCAAACTCTCCCTCTAACTAACCTCCTGGTGAGCCTCCTCCACGCCCACCACTGAACATCACATCCCTCCTGTAGTGCCATGATTCAACGTTTTTCTTTCAGATTTATTTGCATTTCGATAAATCCGAGTTAAGATGTCGAAAGAAAGTTTGAAATTTCAGACTACAAAAACGTTACAAAAAATATGAGGGTACGCAGCAAACACTGTGAGGATTTGAAATGGAGATGGCCCGTACTGTATAATATATATTAACATAGAAACATAGAAAATAGGTGCAGGAGTAGGCCATTCAGCCCTTCGAGCCAGCACCACCATTCAAAACGATCATGGATGATCATCCAGAATCAGTGCCCCGTTCCTGCTTTCTCCCCATATCCCTTGATCCCCTTAGCCCTAAGAGCTATATCCAACTCTCTCTTGAAAACATCCAGTGAATTGGCCTCTGTTGCCCTCTACGGCAGAGAATTCCACAGATTCACAACTCTCTGGGTGTAAAGGTTTTTCCTCATCTCAGTCCTAAATGTGCCTACCCCTTTATTCTTAAACTGTGACCCCCTGGTTCTGGACTCCCCCAACACGGGGAACATTTTTTGTGCATCAAGCCTGTCCATTCCCTGTAATTTCCAGCTATCTTCCATTTATAATGGTGTTCAGAGGCGTCATTGTGAGCTGCGCAAATATGCATAGACCAACTGAATCCCTTCACTTCCGAAGTGTGGGGAAAGAATTGGTTGAGGAACTTTATAAAATAAATATTTTAAAAGTCCTAAACCAAATAACTTTCTTGCAAAGCATTCTGCATTGCCTGAACACTCATCAGAGCCACAGTAACTCCCACATCTGAATGTGTTTCAGGAGATCTCCAGCAGTGTATGTGTGTCTTGTGCTTGGAACAGAGGTGGCACGGTGGCGCAGCGGGAGAGTTGCTGCCTCACAGCGCCAGGGACCAGGGTTCGATCCTGACTGCGGGCGCTGTCTGTATGGAGTTTGCACGTTCTCCCCGTGACCTGCGTGGGTTTTCTGCGACATCTTCTGTTTCCTCCCACACTCCAAAGACGTACTGGTTTGCAGGTTAATTAGCTTTGGTATAAATGTAAAATTGTTTCTAGTGTGTGTAGGGTAGTGTTAGTGTGCGGGGATCGCTAGCCGGTGCGGACTCGGTGGGCCGAAGGGCCTGTTTCCGGGCTGTATCTCTAAACTAAACTAAATCAACACCCTTCATTCTGCAATAGTTGGCCACCTGAAGGACAAAATACGGCAGATGCTGGAAATCTGAAATAAAGAGGGTTGGGGACCTGAAAAGCAAAAGAAAATGCAGATGCTGCAAATTCTGGCACAGAGTAACTCAGCAGGTCAGGCAGCATCTACGCAGGGCACCCTTCTTCAGACTGATTGTGGGGGTGCGGGGATGGGGGGAGAAGGCTAGAAGAGAGAAGAAGCAGGACAGAGTGTGGCAGGTTATATGTAAATGCAGGTGAGGATTTTTTTCCTTCGATAGGCAGATGATTGGAACAAATGCCAGAGATAAGAGCAGAAGGTGTGAGACAGGGTAGAAGAGTTATGGATTGTGAAGCCAGAGGAAGGAAAGTATCAGGAGGGGTGAGGTGGGGAGAGAAGGGTGGGAAATAGGTCCAGGTGGGGCACAGGGGAGGAAGAAAAAAGGGGAGGTGTGTAGGAGAAGGAGGGGGGGGACAAAGGACATTTATTGGCATGTACTCCAATTGGTGTAGTGAAATTTGATTTGCCATGAAGCACACAAATAAAGATAAGACACAACATCATAGGCAGCTAGCCGTTCCAAAGACCCCTTCCCCCCACCCCCCACCCCCCACATAAAAAAGAATAGACCAAACAAAACACTTTTTACACACTAAAAATAAAAAAAAGAAGTTAAAAGAGGGGGTGGGAGGTGGTTGTGAGAGGGTTTTATCGGAGGTTATCTAAAATTTGAACTCCTTGGTTACACACAATTGGTGGAGTTATTGTAGGAAGGGAAGAAGCCAGCAGCGTGTGACCTTAATCTACATAAACAGGGAAGATCAAAACAATTTTATATTAAAGTATATAGTGCAAGTAAATACCTTTAATTCCAATCTATTCAAATTAATATAATCATAGTCCCTAAAATAGTCATACTATATTCCAGTTAGAGAATCTGGAATTAAAGTAAATTGCTTTTAGATTAAAAGATTCTTGAAGTAATTAGTGTCTCAGGAAACTGAAGTCAAATTATAACGGTAAATGGAAGTGCAGATTCATGGAACTATTCTGTGCAATCAGTTAGAAACAGGATAAGAGTGAGTTTCAAAGGTTTTACTTGCATGCAACGTTTGGCAAAAACTTTTCGTCAGAAGCAAACACCTTCAGAAATTGGTGTGTGGGATAAGACAGGGATATCTTATACTTAATGGGCCTGTCCCACTTACGCGACTTTTTCAGCGACTGCCAGCCCCCGTCACAGGTCGTTGCAGGTCACCGAAAGTTTTCAACATGTTGAAAATCCAGCGGCGACCAGAAAGACGCTACGACTCTTTGGGCGACTGAGGAGACGACGCACGACCGTACAGGCGACGCCCTGTCGACATGTCGCGGGGTGAATGAAGCCTGTACGGTCGTGAGTAGTCGCTCAAAGAGTCCGACCTTGTTCTGGTCGCCGCTGGATTTTCAACATGTTGAAAGTTTTCGGAGACCTGCAACGATCTATGACGGGTGCTGGCAGTCGCCGAAAAAATCGCGTAAGTGGGACAGGCCCATTAGAAAGAGGCCATTCTGTCCATCAGGTCCATGCAAACTTCCAGGAGAACACACCTGGTATTCTGATTCCTTCTCTCCTTATCCCCACATACCTTACAACTTATTCTTACACATGCCCACCAGCACGTTAGATTTTATTCCCCATTAATCTGCATGGAGGGGGCAATTTAGTGTAGCCAAACATTCAGCACACAGTCATAGAACATAGAAACATAGAAAATAGGTGCAGTAGTAGGCCATTCAGCCCTTCGAGCCATTCAATATGATCTTGGCTGATCATCCAGAATCAGTACCCCGTTCCTGCTTTCTCCCCATATCCCTTGATTCTGTTAGCCCCAAGAGCGAAATCTGACTCTCTCTTGAAAACATCCAGTGAAATGGCCTCCACTGCCTACTGTGGCAGAGAATTCCACAGATTCACAACTCTCTGCGTGAAAAAGTTTTTCCTCATCTCAGTTCTAAATGGTCTACAGCTTATTCCAAAACTGTATGACCCCTGGTTCTGGACTCCCCCAATACAGCATGGAAAGAAGCTCTTTGGCCCAACTTGCCCACACTGACCAACATGTCCCATCTACACTAGCCCCACTTGCCTGCATTTGGCCCAATGTCTTGTACAGCTGTCACAATACATCCTAATTCTTGAACTCACAGCCCTGACAGAAAGCAACCATGCCAAACACTTTCTTACCCATCTTGTCTACCCGTGTCCGGAACTATGTACAGCAAGGAACTGCATATGTTGGTTTACACCGAAGATAGACACAGATCAGGCAACGTCTCCGGTGAAAAGGAGTAGGTGACATTTCGGGTTGAGACTGAAAGAAGGATCTCGACATGAAAGGTCACCTATTCTCTTTCTGACCTGCTGTGAAAAATATACATCTTCTAGATGAGCTGGGATGCATCCTCAGTGATGTGACCTGGGGTCATCGGGTGTTTCGGGTCTCGCAACATCAGACACCCTCGGCCAGGCGACCCAGCCGGGGTTGATCAGGCCCCGACTTGCGTTCCAGCAGCGACCGCCCACGGATCAGCCATCTTAGTAACCACTCTGCAGGGGTTGGGAGACTCTAGTGCTGTGGGGTGAGTCCTGGCCAGGCTCCTCCTGCGTCTCACCAGGTTCAAGGCCCGTGCGTGCGCTGCACGTCTTTCTCCTTCTCCGAGCATTTCATTCTCGCCTGATGGATTTTTAAGCCACGGTGGATCATTGGGCATTTCCGTAGCTTTGTGGGGTGACTTTCTCACGAACCCAGCCTGTCCCAGGCGCCGTCTTTCCGTGTCATCAACTGTCTCTCCAGTAGTCACCAAACTATTCTTGGTTGTCTCCCAGTCTATTCCTAGGTGCCACTGGCTGAGCCAGACTTCAGTGTGAAAAATATACATCTTTTAGATGCGCTGGGATGCATCCTCAGTGATGCTGAGTTATGCCCCTGTCCCACTTAGGAAACCTGAACGGAAATCTCTGGAGACTTTGCGCCCCACCTAAGGTTTCCGTGCGGTTCCCGGAGGTTCCCGGAGGTTCCCGGAGGTTTTTGTCAGTCTCCCTAATGGTCGAAAGTGGTTTCCGCTTTTTCTAAACCTCTGGGAACCTCCGGGAACCGCATGGAAACCTTGGGTGGGGGGCAAAGTCTCCAGAGATTTCCGTGCAGGTTTCCTAAGTGGGACAGGGGCATTTCACCAGCATTTTTTGTCTATCTTCATGAACTATGTAGCTGCACTGCAAGGTCTCTCTGTTCTACAACACTTGCCATAGCCTTACCGTTAGCTGTGGCCATGAGAGCTATTGGGCTAGCGGCACTTTCTGACAGTCTGACGCATTTGTCCATATCTGATAAAAACCAAAACAACTTTGTAAACAGCAAGTGCAAAGATAACAAGCAGTGAGATCTCCAGAGTATTAATTGGTGGTTGTATTATTGGCCACAAGGCACACAATGCTTCTGCAGTTCAGACCCAGCGCCCGCTCACAAGGCAGGGACAGCATGAGTCGGTGACCATGTCTACACATTTACAGCAGGCAGCCACTGGGACCTCCTGCAACAGCCTCCGAAAGGCTCATCACTGAGCTGAACATTTGACAGCCGTTCATCTCACGTGTAGGCTCATCAGTGCCCCAGTTGTGTCAGTTTGACGCTTACATGTAGAAGGGTTTTGATTCAGTATTCATCCCGTGCAGGACCCATGCTGCTGTGAATCCTTTACTAGTGTGGGAAGAGCAATGTGTGCCGCTTTGAACACGGGTCTGTATCTGAATTGGAAACAAGTAAGGCCCAGCGGGTCAGGAAGCTGCTGGGGAGAGAGAAACATGTCGGGTTCCAACATCTGAAGAAGGGTTTCGGCCCGAAACGTTACCTATCTCCTTCGCTCCATAGATGCTGCTGCACCCGCTGAGTTTCTCCAGCATTTTGTGTACCCTCGATTTTCTAACGTCTGCAGTTCCTTCTTCAACACCTGAAATCATCAGCTTTGCTCCTCTCCCCACAGATGCTGCCTGCCCTCTTGACATCATCCTGGCATCAGCTGCTTTTATTTCTGCTCGTCCCCTTCCTCTCCATCAGCGCTGGACACATTCACTGAACCTATTTGGAAAGAGCTGAATCACGGTAATTAACTCACATCATCTTCTTCTTCTTCCGTGTCCATCTTCCACGTTTCAAATGTTGACCTCGCTGCCATCGTCCGTCCTGAAAAGGACACAAGCTTCCGGCGACAATCAGTGGGAGCCATCACTACTAACTCACACTGTCCCTTCTTTGATGTGGCTCTTGATTTCAGAGTAGAAGTTTGGTATTGATACTGGTATCGCTAATCGGTATTGGCATTGAAATTGGTAATTGATACTTGTATTGTCAATTGGCAATGGTATTCACATTGGTAATTGATATTGGTATTGGTATTGGCAATTGTTATTGATAAGTGGTATTGGTATTGGTAATCAGTATTGGCATTGATATTGGTAATCAATATTTGTATTGTTAATTGGTATAGGTATTCACATTGGTAATTGATATTGGTATTGGTAATGGCAATTGTTATTGATAAGTGGTATTGGTATTGGTTTTTTTGTGCGCTAATTGGTATTGGTATTGATAATTGGTATTGATTATTGATATTGGTTTTGGTATTGGCATTGATAATTGGTACTGGTATTGTTTTGTAATCGACATGTCTACTGAGACACAGTGAAACACTGTGTGTTGCGTGCCATCGAAGTTTGTCCCGTGGAGTCCTGACTTGGGACTGTTGAATGGAACAAAGTTGAAAAGGCTTCATGCTTTGTTACCCATCACTACTCCTCCAATTAATTAATGCCCTCATGGTCCCATCACTGCGAGTTTTGATTGTCTTTACTCTCACTGCCAGTTATGTTTCTTTTGTAAAACATAGAGCAGTGCAGCGCAAGAACAGGCCCTCCACCCATCCCGTCTGCTCCGAACATGACACAGTAGAATCAACAAACTGGAGATGCTAGTGACAAGAAAAGGACAGAAAGTGCTGGAGTAACACAGTGGGTCAGGCAGCATTAGTTTCATATTCAGTTTCAGTTTAGTTCATTGTCACGTGTACCGAGGTGCAGTGAAAAGCTTCTGTTTCTCGCTATCCAGTCAGCAGAAAGGCAATACATGATTACAATCGAGCCACTTACAGAGTACAGATGCATGATAAGGGAATAACATTTAGTGCAAGGTAAAGCCAGCAAATTACGATCAAGGATAGTCCGAGGGTCACCAACGAGGCAGATAGTAGTTCAGCACCGCTCTCTGGTTGTGGTAGGATTGTTCAGCTGGGAGGAAACTGTCCCTGAATCTGCAGTGTGCGTTTTCACACTTCTGTACCTTTTGCCTGATGGGAGAGGGGAGCATCTCTGGGGAACACGGATTGGTGACGTTTTGGGTCGGGGCTGAGTCTGAAGAAGGGTCCCGTCCTGAAACGTCACCTATTCCCTCTTCTTTGTGATGTTGTTGGTATGAGCCATGATTACGTACAATGGGGAGAGTTGGAGAGCCAACTAGAAGGGACAAAGACAAAAAGGAAAGGTCAGAACATGTTAATGGACCTCCAGTAAGAAAGTACGTCCAATTCAAATTAAATATAATCATAGTTGCTAAATTTGTCCCATTATATTCTGGGTTACGGATACTGAAATTAATATAAATGACTTTTATATTAAAAGACTCCTGAAATAATCTCTGTCTCAGAATGGTGGGGAGTGAGAAATCAAATCTGCATTGCACTAAATGGATCTGCAAATAGGTTACTGGATTCACAGAACAGACCTGGCCAAACCAACATTGCCAGTTTGGAAGATAGGTTACTGTAGTGTCCACATGTGTACGCATCTGTGATGCTGCTGCTAGTAACATTTTCATTGTTCTGTTTCATAGAAACATAGAAAATAGGTGCAGGAATAGGCCATTCGGCCCTTTGAGCCAGCACCGCCATTCAATGTGATCATGGCTGATCATCCACAATCAGTACCCCGTTCCTGCCTTCTCCCCATATCCCTTGATTCCTAAGAGCTGTATCTAACTCTCTCTTGAATACATCAGAATTCAGGACCTATGACAATAAAACACTTGACTCTTGAAATAGTGTGCTTAAGTGGTAATCTAATGGTAGAGATTAGCAGATCATCAAAATCTGAAATAGCTGGAAATACTCTGCTATCGGGTAGCATCTGTGGAGAGTTGATATTTCAGGTCTATGACCTTCCATCAGTTCATAAGCTTTTTTTTATAAATAATATTTTTATTAGAAGCATATGTACAAATAATAATGGACAACAATTTAATTACAAATTTCTTACATAGCATCTTTTTTTTTTAAAAGGGAGAAAAGGATGAAAGAAACTGATAGAGAGAGAAGAGGAAGAGAAAAGAAAAAATAAAAAACAAAGGAGACGCAGAGAGAAACTACCAATAACAAGATCATGGAGATAGATCCGGGAACTGTTGAGTGTAACTATTCATAGAAACGTAGAAAATAGGTGCAGGAGTGGGCCATTCGGCCCTTCGAGCCTGCACCGCCATTCAATATGATCATGGCTGTTCATCCAGTCCCAAACTCAGGTTTCAACCCTGATTCTGTGTTAAACCAATTCACCTTTTCAAATATTCAATAAATGCAGACCATATTCTAACAAAAAGTTCTGGTTTGTCAATTAAGACAGGTCTTATTTTTTTCCAAATGCAAGGTCTCAGTCATTTCCGTAATCCACATTTTAATTGTATGGGCTGCTGGTTTTTTCTAGAATTTTATTAATTTTTCTCAGTTATTAGACGTTCATAAGTTCTAGGAGCAGAATTATGCCATTCAGCCCCTCAAATCTGCTCCGCCATTCAATCTATCGTTCCCCCTTAACCCCATTCTCCTGCCTTCTCCCCATAACACATGACACCCGCACAAATCAATTGTGTTGAGTTATGTTGTGTGGCAAATCAACCTGCAATGGCAATGCTGTTTCTTTCACCCCGGATGCTGCCCGACCCACTGAGGGCATTGGAGCACTTACAGTACATCAGCAGACGTTACTATTGCGAAAAAGCCAACAGGGTGTTCATGTGACGGTATAGCTCCACAACTGGGAGAGACATGGTCTCTTTCTGATGTAGGTCCTGAATTCTGTGTACTTATCTCATAGACCATTCTTCTTCTGTCGTGTGTCTTTTAGACCTGCAGCTCCATTGGGGCGAGCCAGGCCAACGTGTAATCGTCCAGGTCAGTCAGACCTCGTTCACCATTCAGTGACCGGTGTTTGGGGCAACTGGTGACTGTGTGCTCCACTGTCTGCGTTGGGTCCCCACACTCGCAGGAGGCGCTCGCTGGTCCACGAGGCCCCCACCTCTTCATCGCTACTCCACAGCGTCCGACGCCTGTCCTCAAGCGGTTGAGGGTTGTCCACTGCTTTCGGGGCAGGTCATAGACCATTAAACTTAGAACAGTACAGCACAGGAGCAGGTTGTTCGACCCACAAGGTCTGTACTGAACAGGATGCCTCGATGAACTAATCGCATTTGTCTGCACATGATCCATATGCATCCATTCTCTGCATTTCCTTATGCCTATCTCAAATCAGCTTCAACACCACTACCACTCCTGACTAAGTGTTCCACACACCCACCACCCTCTTTGTCCTTCAAGCCTTGCTCCTCTCCCCTTAAGGCTATACCACCTAGTCTTTGACATTTTAACCCAGAGAAAGAAGTTCTGACTGTCTACCCTATCTATGCCTCTCATAATTTTATATTTTTCTATCAGGTCTCTCCTCAACTTCTGGCATTCCAGTTTGTCTGGCCTCTCTTTGTAATGAAAACATAGAAACATAGAAACATAGAAATTAGGTGCAGGAGTAGGCCATTCAGCCCTTCGAGCCTGCACCGCCATTCAATATGATCATGGCTGATCATCCAACTCAGTATCCCGTACCTGCCTTCTCTCCATACCCTCTGATCCCCTTAGCCACAAGAGCCACATCCAACTCACTCTTAAATATAGCCAATGAACTGGCCTCAACTACCCTCTGTGGCAGAGAGTTCCAGAGACTCACCACTCTCTGTGTGAAGAAAGTCTTTCTCATCTCGGTCTTAAAGGATTTCCCCCTTATCCTTAAGCTGTGACCCCTTGTCCTGGACTTCCCCAACATCGGGAACAATCTTCCTGCATCTAGCCTGTCCAACCCCTTAAGAATTTTGTAAGTTTCTATAAGATCCCCTCTTAATCTCCTAAATTCGTAATGAAAACCCTCTAATCCAGGCAGCATTCCCAGTTGCCAACTCCCCTTCCCATTCCCAACTTGACCTTTCAGTCCTGGGCCTCCTCCATTGTCAGTGAGGCCCAACGTAAATTGGAGGAACAGCATCTCATATTTCACTTGAGCAGCTTACACCCCAGCGGTATGAACATTGACGTATCTAATTCTAAGTAACTTAATCTCATACTCTCCTTCGCTCCACACTCCCTCCTTGCCCCCTGCCTCCACCCCAGTCGTTTTACCAAGTCCACAGTTCTTAAGATCCCACCTTCCCTAGACAACAATGGACCTACCAGGCACCGCCTGACTTGTGGCTGACTCTGATTTGTCCACATCATTTATTGCCTCCAGTCCTTCTCCTCCGCACTGCCCCCAACCACTACTTTCAGTCTGAAGAAGGGTCCCAACCCGAAAAAAGTCATTGAAAAGCAACAAACATGATCAAAAATAGTCACAAAGTCCCGGAGTTACTCAACTGGTCATGCAGCCTATCTGGAGATAAAGGATGGGCGACGTTTCTGGACGGGACCCTTCTTCAGACCCACCCCGAAACATCAATCATCCTTTTTCTCCAGGGATTCTGCCTGACCAGCTGAGTTACTCCAGCATTGTGTGACTATTCTGGTAACCCTCATCAATCCTGTGATGGGGAGACCAGAAGTGCACGCATAGTCCAATGTCCGGACCCATCCTCTTGTGGCCTGGAGATATTCTTGAGATCACACAACCAGACCTAGCCAGCAATGGAGCTACCAGACAACACCCTGCCTGAGGTCATTTGTGACCGATCCTGATAGATCCTGGTCTTTTCCCCCTCCAGGTTTCCTCATCTCCCCAGCAGAAGACATACTGTAGATTCAAGGTGAAGGAGGAATGATTTAACAGGAATCTGAGGGGAAACCTCTTCACACAGAGGGTGGTGGGTGTATGGAACAAGCTGCCAGAGGAGGTAGTTGAGGCTGGGACTATCCCATCGTTTAAGAAACAGTTAGACAGGTACATGGATAGGACAGGTTTGGAGGGATATGGACCAAACGCAGGCAGGTGGGACTAGTGTAGCTGGGACATGTTGGCCGGTGTGGGCAAGTTGGGCCAAAGGGCCTGTTTCCACACTGTATAACTCTGTGACGATATGACTATGACTCTCACTCCCTACTGTCAGTCTGAAGAAGGGTCTCGACCCCTGCTCCCTGATGGAACCACATGGGATGGAGCTTCAAGGAAGAAGCTGTATACATGGCCAGTAATGGCAGTGACCTCAGTGACCTCAATCCGCAAATAAGGGAAAAAGAGCGATTTAATATTAAAATACTTCAGCAAAGTATTTTTAATTGGAAATTGACTCATAATCACAAGAATATAACCGCTGCATTCCATTACAGATTCTGGAATTATTAATCACTTTATATTAAAGATTTATGCAGTAAATTGTGCAGAGCAAAATGGAATCATTAACGATGACCCGGGGTTGAAGAATATATATAATGTTAGGACAGGGTTGACAGTCTGAACCTTTTCCCCAATACTTTTATTTTTAAGACTTTACTTTCATGTGTTGCTGTTGAGAGAGTGCAGCGTAGGTTCACCAGGTTAATTCCCGGGATGGCGGAACTGTCATATGTTGATCGAATGGAGCGTCTGGGCTTGTATACTCTGGAGTTTAGAAGGATGAGAGGATCTCTTATTGAAACAAATAAGATTATTAAGGGTTTGGACATGTTAGAGGCAGGAAACATGTTCCCGATGTTGGGGGAGTCCAGAACCAGGGGCCACAGTTTAAGAATAAGGGGTAAGCCATTTAGAATGGAGATGAGGAAATACTTTTTCACACAGAGAGTTGTGAGTTGTGACGGCGGTGGAGGCCGGTTCTCTGGATGCTTTCAAGAGAGAATCAGATAGAGCTCTTAAAGATAGCGGAGTCAGGGGATATGGGGAGAAGGCAGGAACGGGGTACTGATTGGGGATGATCAGCCATGATCACATTGAATAGCGGTGCTGGCTGGAAGGGCCGAATGGCCTCCTCCTGCACCTATTGTCTATTGTCTATTGTACTTTCTGTGTTACGACTGTTGGCAGGTCAATTTCCCTCCTGGGATAAATAAAGTTCTATCGTATCGTAAAGGCTCGATTGTAATCATGTATTGTCTTTTTGCTGACTGGTTAACACGCAACAAAAGCTTTTCACCAAAGATCCCACAGCGAGCAAGATAGTCCACTCGACGAAAAACACGTAGTACGGTCATGGGCAGATTCATGGGTAATTTCCAGCCCCATTTCCATAACCGGCTTCCGTCTCTGCACCAAAGATCCCATAGGATACTAGTGTGGAGACAGAAGCCGGTTACGGAAACATCCTCGTAAAAATAAAAGTTCTCTGGTAAAAATATTCTCCTCATTTTCAGAATCTTTATTTATTAACACAAACTGTTCCCCCGCAACGTTGATTACACTGCGGGTCGGGTCGGGTCGGGTCGGGTCGGGTCCGGTTACAGAAATGGATGAGAAAAAGGCCCACGTTCCGCTCCGTTGCGTACTACACGCCAGCCCATTGCATTCAGCAGGAGTGATCTATCTTGCTCCACTATAGGATCTTTGCTTTTCACTGTACCTCGGTACACGTGACAATAAACTAAACTGAACTGAAAGTGATGAAGTACATTTACTCAGATCTGGGTCTGTTCTTTCCACCTGCAACAGGAATGTTTGATCATGCAGTCCAGATGTTCTCCAGCCTTGTTTTCTTGAAGGCACACTTTGAGTAGACCAATTGAGTGATGCACCTGATAATTCTTCCACTTACAGACCGCAAAATCCCTTTTGTTACAGAGAGCAGACTAGCTTCAGCACAAGTCTGGGTTGCTATGTCACTGTCTCATCTTATAAACCATTCAGCAGGTGGTTTGCAAACTGCCTGCTGTTCTAGGAAATACTATATAGTTGGATCTCCCAGTTGGAAGCTGTGAGGAAGAATTTGTAATTGATAATTAACGTCACAGAGTCAAACCGCATGGAAACAAGCTTTTCAGCACGTTGCCAACCAAGATGCCACATCTACGTTAGTCAAGTGGAGAAGAAGAGATAGATCAGCCATAATTGAATGGCGGAGCTGACTTGAGGGGCCGAATGGCCTAATTCCTTTCCTACCACACGAACAACTGGGAGCTGGTGATGTTCAGGACAGTGAAATACTTGTACAGTGCTGCTGGGAGTTGCAGGGATTTTGAATTAATAACAATGCAGGTACAAACGAACATGGTGTATAACCAGGGGCTGAAAGTGAAGATATGTGTTTCCATTCACGTCTAGTCTCTTGCAGTCTCAGTGGGAGAGGGCAGAGTGAGGTGTGGAAATGCAGTCAGTTTAAATTCTACCATTAGTGCCTAGAGCAAAGTAGCACTTTTCATTGGAGCAAACCTCATTCACATTGATTGCAGAGAAAACTACATCTTGAATCAGCATTTGGATACTTTTGTAATAGGAATAAAGCACACCAACACCTTTGGAAGTTTGGCATGTTTCCAACAACTCTCACCAACCTCTGCATATACGGCGTAGCAAGCATTTTATCGGGATGCATTGCAGCTTGGTTTGGGATCAGCTCCATCCAAGACCGCAAGAAATTGCAGAGAATTGTGGAGGCAGCCCAGACCATCACGCAAACCAACCAAGCAACCTCCCTTCCATTGACTGCATCTATACTTCACGCTGCCTCACAAGGCCAGCACCATCATCAAGGACCAGTCTCACGCCCTCTTCTCCCCTCTCCCATCAGGCAAGAGATACAGAAATGTGAAAATGCACACCTCCAGAAACAGGGACAGTTTCTTCCTCGCTATTATCAAGCAACTGAACCATTCTATCTACAGTCCTGAGCAACTATCTGCCTCAGTGGAGACCCTCGGACTATCTTTAATCAGACTTTACTGGATTTTATCTTGCACTAAAGGTTATTCCCCTTATCATGTTTCTGTGCTGTTTAGCACGCAACAAATGCTTTTTACTGTACCTCAGTACACGTGACAATAAACAAAACTAAACTATATTATAGGGCAAAGTGTAGGACTCAGTCTTAGAAGTTGATGATGGTGTCAGAGAGGTACATCATGGAAACAGGCCCTTGGCCACCCGGTCAATGTTGGCCATCAACCACTCATTTACACAAATTCTAACATTAGACAATAGACAATAGGTGCAGGAGTAGGCCATTCGGCCCTTTGAGCCTGCACCGCCATTCAATGTGATCATGGCTGATCATTAATCTCATGTTTATTTTCCCCACCTTCCCATTAACTGCCCCCAGATCCCACCACTAACCTGCACACTAGCCGTAATTCACCGTGGCCAGCTCGCGTGTCTTTGAGATGTGGGAGGAAGCCCAGGTGGTCTCTGGGAGAACGTGCAAACTCCACACAGACAATAGTAGAGATTGGGATCGAACCTGGGAATCTGGTGCTGCGAGATGGGAGCTCTATGGTCTGCATCACCGTGCGCCTCTCATTATCAATAGAATCAATGACGCTCGAAGAAGTCGGCAAGAGTGTCCAATTTGGTCTAACGGGTTCAAAGCTAACCACTGTTTATAATTATGATCGTATGTTTGTGCATGTGTAGTTGTGGGTATATTGTGCAGTGGTGTGAGAATGAGAGCTTCCATATCATGGGATCATAAGGTCATATTTAGGTCATATACAGAATTAGGCCATTTGGCCCACCACATACTCTGCCATTCAATCATGACTGATCTATCTCTCCCTCATAACCCCATTCTCCTGTCTTCTCCCCATAACCTCTGACACCCGTACTAATCAAGAATCTATACATCTCTGCCTTAAATATATCTATTGACTTGGCCTCCACAGCCTTCCGTGGCAAAGAATTCCACAGATTCACCACCCTCTGACTAAATAAATTTCTCCTCATCTCCTTCCTAACAGCATGTCCTTTAATTCTGAGGCTGTGACTAGTCTGAGACTCTCCCACCTGTGGTCCTAGACTCTCCCTTCTGAAGTTCCTTGGTTCTTGACCGCCCCGCTCAACACTATTCCTACCTCCTGCGCTGCCACAGATGTTGTTTCTCAAATTGCCTTTGCACCATCTTTTACTTTTCACAGTTTAGTTTAGAGATACAGCGCGGAAACGGATCCCCGCACATTAACATTATCCTACACACACTAGGCCCAATTTACATTTACACCAAGCCAATTAACCTACAAACCTGTACGTCTTTGGAATGTGGGCGGAAACCACAGATCTCAGAGAAAACCCACGCAGGTCACGGGGAGAACGTACAAACTCCGTACAGACAGCGCCCGTAGTCGGGATGGAACCGGGCCTCTGGCGCGGTGATGCAACTACTCCACCGCGCCGCCCACCGGTTCTGTAAATCTGCGTCTGTAGTTCCTTCCATCTACTTTCCTGTAACATTAGGTTCTTGACCACCCCGTTCAACTTTAATCCTACCTCAACATCGGACCACCTCCTGCACTATCAGAGATTTCTGTTTCTCCAATTGTGTTTTACACTGATGTCTTGCTTTTGCACCATCTTTTACTGAGCACAATCTTGCCTAATTTATGTATAATTGATGTTTCTGCGTGTTATCTGAGTCTAGGTGCCTGTGACGCTGCTGCAGGCTAGATTAATGTTGAACCAGCTTAATGCTGGATGACTCAGACTGTGTTAGGAATAAATGAATGAATTATGGGTGCAAATAAACTCGGCAATCATCAAATGAAGCTCGGTTGGAAGTTGCATGAGGAAGAATTTCTTTAGTCAGAGGGTGGTGAATCTGTCACAGACGGCTGGGGAGACCAAGGCAATGGATATTTCTAAGGCAGAGATAGATAGATTCTTAATTATACGGGTGTTCAGGGTTATGGGGAGAAGGCAGGAAAATGGGGTTAGGAGGGAGAGATAGATCAGCCATGTTTGGAGGGTAGTGTAGACTTGATGGGACGAATGGCCTAATTCTGCTTCTATCACATGATATAGAAACGTAGAAAATAGGTGCAGGAGGAGGCCATTCGGCCCTTCGAGCCAGTACCGCCATTCATTGTGATCATGGCTGATCGTCCCCAATCAATAACCCGTGCCTGCCTTCTCCCCATATCCCTTGACTCCACTAGCCCCTAGAGCTCTATCTAACTCTCTTAAATCCATCCAGTTATTTGGCCTCCACTGCCCTCTGTGGCAGGGAATTCCACAAATTCACAACTCTCTGGGTGAAAAAGGTTTTTCTCACCTCAGTCTAAAATGGCCTCCCCTTTATTCTAAGACTGTGGCCCCTGGTTCTGGACTCGCCCAACATTGGGAACATTTTTCCTGCATCTTGCTTGTCCAGTCCTTTTATAATTTTATATGCTTCTATAAGATCCCCCCTCATCCTTCTAAACTCTAGTGAATACAAGCCTGGTCTTTTCAATCTTTCCTCATATGACAGTCCCGCCATCCCCGGGATCAATCTTGTGAACCTACGCTGCACTGCCTCAATCACAAGGATGTCCTTCCTCAAATTAGGAGAACAAAACTGTACACAATACTCCAGATGTGGTCTCACCAGAGCCCTATACAACTGCAGAAGAACCTCTTTACTCCTGTACTGAAATCCTCTTGTTATGAAGGCCAACATTCCATTAGCTTTCTTCACTGCCTGCTGTACCTGTAAGCCAACTTTCAGTGACCGGTGTACAAGGACGCCCAGGTCTCGCTGCACCTCCCCCTTACCTAACCTAACCCCATTGAGATAATAATCTGCCCCCTTGTTTTTGCCACCAAAGTGGATAACCTCACATTTATCTATATTATACTGCATCTGCCACGCATCTGCCCACTCACTCAACCTGTCCAGGTCACCCTGCAACCTCCTAACATCCTCTTCACAGTTCACACTGCCACCCAGCTTTGTGTCATCCGCAAACTTGCTATTGTTGCTCCTAATTCCCTCTTCCAAATCATTAATATATATGGTAAACAGTTGCGGCCCCAACACCGAGCCTTGCAACACTCCACTCGCCACTGACATGACCTAATGATAATACATAAGATTGGAAACTTTTTCCGCAATGTAAGAGAATGGCAGATGGGAATGTGGAAGTTAATCCCAATTAGTGCAAGGTGATCCATTTTGGGAAGTCAAATAGGGGTGGGACAGGTATGGTAAATATTGATGATCTAAGTGACCTTGTAATCTAATCCATAGTTCCCTGAGAATGGCTACACCAGTCAATACTTTAGAAAGGAGATGAGGAGGAATTTCTTTAGTCAGAGGGTGGTGAATCTGTGGAATTGATTACCGCAGATGACTGTGGAGGCCAAGTCATTGGGTATTTTTAAAGCTGGTGATTGACAGATATTTGATTATTACGGGTATTATTATGGGGAGAAGGCAAGAGAATGGGTTAGAGAGGGAAAGATCGATCAGCCATGATTGAATGGCAGAGTTGACTTGATGGGCCGAATGGCCTAATTCTTCTCCTATATTTTATGAACTTATGCATTTATGATACGGTGGTGGTGTACAGGTAGATATATGGCGTACTTGCCGTCATAGATCGGAGCGCAGAATATGGACTTTTATGCCCCTGTCCCACTTAGGAAACCTGAACGGAAACCTCTGGAGACTTTGCGAGTTGAAGGAGGTTGCTGGAGGACAAAAACCTCCGGGAACCTCCTGGAACCGCAAGGAAACCTTGGGTGGGGCGCAAAGTCTCCAGAGGTTTCCGTTCAGGTTTCCTAAGTGGGACAGGGGCATTTATATTGCAACTTTGCAGAACCGTTGGTGAGACTGCACTTGGAGTATTGTGTGCACTGCTGGTCACCAATATCAGAGTGTGCAGAGGAGGTTCACCAGTATCTTGCCTGGATAGACAAAAAATGCTGGAGCAACTCAGCGGCTCAGGCAGCATCTCTGGTAAAAAAGAATAGATGGTGTTTCGGGCTGAGACCCTTCATCAGACGGATTTGCATAGGCTGGGCTTGCTGTCCCTGGAGGGAAGAAGACTGATGGGTGACCTGATAGAAGCATATGAAATTATGAGAGGCATAGGGAGAGTAGATGGTCAGAACCTTTCCCCCATGGTAGATGTTTCGTAAACAAGAGGGCAACTGTTTAAGGTGAGAGGAAGGAGTTTAAAATGGGAGCAGAGGGATACATTTATTCCATAGAAAGTGGTTGATGTCTGGAATACTCTGCCAGGAATCAGATATAATAACCTTGACTAAAAGGCAAAGATAGACCAAAAAGCTGGAATAACTCAGTGGGTCAGACAGCATCTCTAGAGAGAAGGAATAGTTGACATTTTTCGGAAGAAGGGTCTCAACCCGAAACATTAACGATTCCTTCTCTCCAGAGATGCTGCCTGTCCCGCTGAGTTACTCCAGCATTTTGCGTCTATCTTCGGTTTAAACCAGCATCTGTAGTTCCTTCCTAGATGTGTTTAAAAGGCATTCGGATAGACATTAATATAGTAAAAAATAGAAGTTTATAAGAATTATTCGTAACATCCGTATACTTATTGAAATAAGTTGGTTGTGTATTTGAAAAGTTGTTATACCGTTGTTATGATGGATTACTTCTAATAAAAATATTATAACAAAAAAAGACATTAATATAGTGAATACACAGAATGATACATCATTAATGCAGGGAAATGGGATTCATGTGGATGGCACAGACGTGATGGGCCGAAGGGCCATTCCAGTGCTGTAGGGCTCCATGACTCGATTGATGAGAGGATGTGTGACGGGAAGCAGTTGTGGGAAACGTCATAGACGGACTTAAGAAATGGAAGAGGATTTGAGGCTGTCGTGGGAATTGTGCATAAGCCTTCTGACAGCAGCTGTGCAGCAGTAACATGCATAAATGCAGAGATTAGATGAGTAGGAAAAAAACAGAGCATGGTCTTAAAGGAGCTTTTTTTTTTTAAATTAGGATAAGTGTATAACCTAGGGTATTTCTTGAGCGGGTTCAAGATTGTTTTTTCCAACAAAGGTCCCAGAACCATCAAAGGTCAGGTCATATTAGACTTAGTAATGAACACTAGTTAACACCCAGAGGTGTGAGAACATTTATCTAATAGGAATCATGTTATGATCAAGGTCAATGTAGCATTTGAAAAGGGGGAATGTGCAATACCTGCTCAGAATATAGATTTGGGTAAGGCAGACTTCAGCACCATGGCACACACTGTCTCCGTGGTAAAATGGGTGTGACTCACACACTGATCTCTGGCGTGCATTGTTCACATTGACAATGATTGTGAGTAGGCTCACGTGACAGTAATTGGCCCAACTTAGACAGATGACTGTTCATAAGGTCATGTGTTCATAAGTGATAGGGGCTGAATTAGGCTATTCGGCCCATCAAGTCTACTCCGCCATTCAATCATGGCTGATCTGATCTCTCTCTCCTAACCCCATTCTCCTGCCTTCTCCCATAACCCCTGACACCCATACCAATCTATCCATCTCTGCCTCATCTTCCTAAAGGAACATCCTTTAATTCTGAGGCTATGACATTTAGTCCTTGACTCTCCCACTAGTGGAAACATCCTCCCCACATCCACTCTATCCAGGCCTTTCACTGTTCGGTAGGTTTCAATGAGGTTCCCCCTCATCCTTCTAAACTCAAGCGAGTACAGGCCCAGATGCTCATCATATGTTAAAGCATGTGAATGCTAGAAGAAAGCTAATGGAATGTTGGCCTTCATAACAAGAGGATTTCAGTACAGGAGTAAAAAGGTTCTTCTGCAGTTGTATAGGGCTCTGGTGAGACCACATCTGGAGTATTGTGTACAGTTTTGGTCTCCTAATTTGAGGAAGGACATCCTTGTGATTGAGGCAGTGCAGCGTAGGTTCACGAAATAGATCCCTGGGATGGCGGGACTGTTATATGAGGAAAGATTGAAAAGACAAGGCTTGTATTCACTGGAGTTTAGAAGGATGAGGGGTTATCTTATAGAAACATATAAAATTATAAAAGGACTGGACAAGCTAGATGCAGGAAAAAAATTCCCAACGTTGGGTGAGTCCAGAACCAGGGGCCACAGTCTTAGAATAAAGGTGAGGTCATTTAAGACTGAGGTGAGAAAAAAACGTTTTCACCCAGAGAGTTGTGAAATTATGGAATTCCCTGCCACAGAGGGCAGTGGAGGCCAAATCACTGGATGGATTTAAAAGAGAGTTAGATAGAGCTCTAGGGGCTAGTGGAGTCAAGGGATATGGGGAGAAGGCAGGCACGGGTTATTGATAGCGGACGATCAGCCATGATCACAATGAATGGCGGTGCTGGCTCAAAGGGCCGAATGGCCTCCTCCTGCACCTATTTTCTATGTTTCTATGTAGATCAATAGAGAGGCCCCTTCTCTGATGGTATAGCAGAGAACATTAATCTGTAACCTAAAATCTGTAGCCTCCTTTTGCTCTTGTATTTTATTTAATTCACATGTTTAATCACTAATGTTTTATTATTAATGTTTAATAATGTTTTATGTGTCATTCCCAACTGTCACTGTGTGTCATGTTGTCACTTGCGGGCGGAGCACCAAGGCAAATTCCTTGCATGTGAATACTTGGCCAATAAACTTATTAATTCATATAGTGCCCTTGCAGGCTCAACATGTTGGCGGGTGGAAGAAGTGAGAGGTTTGCTGACTGTTGGTCTGGAATGGCATACACATTCTTGGGTGCCTTTGGCTTTGGAACCATCAGGGCGAGAGGAGAACATCACATCGCACTTGTACTTGTAACTTGCAGGCAATGGAGAGGTTTTGGGCCAAGCCTCTGACTAGCTCTTGCTGCCACATCATTTATATGCCATTCCCAGTTAAGTTCTGCTCAATGGAACAGAAACATAATTGGACCTGCCAACTAAATGGCATGGAAGATTGAATGATTGTAATGGCCTTGCATGACAGAGTAGGTAGTTAGCTTCTCTCTCGTTGTGAAGGTCATTGCTTGGCACTTGAGTAGTACAGTGCTTTCTGCCCATTTGTTATGTTGAGGCTGGATGTTGTTTTGGGCCTTGCTGCATGTGAAAATGGATTGCCTCATTATCTGAGGAACTGAGTTTAGAACAGACTGAGCCGTCAATAGAGTTGTTTGTCAGGCCTGAGTGTGTACTGGTGGGATACCATCGATGATTCAGCTCTAGATAGACCCATGGTGCCATAGAAACAGGCCCTTCGACCCACCTCACCCCCATCGACCATCATGGCCCATCCACACTAGTCCCACCTGCCCGCGTTTGGCCCATATCCCTCTTAACAATAGACAATAGACAATAGGTGCAGGAGTCGGCCATTTGGCCCTTCGGGCCAGCACCGCCATTCAATGTGATCATGGCTGATCATCCCCAATCAGTGCCCCGTTCCTGCCTTCTCCCCATATCAACTGACTCCGCTATTTTTAAGAGCCCTATCTAGCTCTTGCTTGAAAGCATCCAGAGAACCTGCTTCCACCGCCCTCTGAGGCAGAGAATTCCACAGACTAACCACAGAAAATGTGTTTCCTCGTCTCCGTTTTAAATGGCTTACTCCTTATTCTTAAACTGTGGCCCCTGGTTCTGGACTCCCCCAACATCGGGAACATGTTTCCTGCCCCTAGTGTGTCCAAGCCCTTAACAATCTTATATGTTTCAATGAGATTCCCTCTCATCCTTCTAAACTCCAGAGTGTACAAGCCCAGCTGCTCCATTCTCTCAGCATATGACAATCCCGCCATCCCGGGAATTAACCTTGTAACCTTTCCTACCCAGGTACCAATCTAAATGTCTTTCAAATGTTGTGATAGTACCTGCCCTAAGTACCTCCTCTGGCAGATCCTTCCACACACCCACCACCCTTTGTGTAAAAAAGGTTGCCCCTCAGGTTCCTGTTAAATCTTCCCCCCTCTCACCTTAAAACTATGTCTACTGGTTTTTGATTCTCTTCCTCTGGGTAAAAGACTGTGCATTTACCCTACCTATTCCATTCATGACCTTACATACCTCCATCATCCTCCTGTGCTCCAAGGAATAGTCCTAACCCGTTCAATCATTCCCTGTAGCTCAGTGGCTCGAGTCCTGGCAACATCCTCGTAAATCTTCGCTGCACCCTTTCCAGCTTGACAACACCTTTCCTATAGCAGAGTGAACAAAACAGGTCTTCCCAATCTTTTAGCCTGAAGAAGGGTTCCGACCCAAAATGTCATCTAATCCTTTCCTCCAGAGATGCTGTCTGACCCGTTGAATTTTGTGTCTATCTTCGGTATAAACCAGCATCTGCAGTTCCTTCCTACAAAATTTAGAAGGGTCTCATCCCAAAACGTCACCTATTCTTTTTCTCAAGAGATGCTGCCTGTCCCGTTGAGTTAAGTAAGTAGGTTTATTGGCCAAGTATTCACATACAAGGAATTTGTCTTGGTGCCCCACCCACAAGTAACAACATGACATACAGTGACAGTTACGAATGACTCAGAAAACACTAAACATTAATAATAATAAAACATTAATGATAAAACACCATTCATCAAGCATGTGAAGCAACAAAATACCAGATCAAAGGGAGGCTACAGATTTTTGGCTGTTGAGTAGAGCGACTACTCGTGGATAAAAACTGTTTTTATGTCTGGCTGTGGCAGCTTTGACAGTCCGGAGTCGCCTTCCAGAGGGAAGTGATTCAAAGAGTTTGTGGCCAGGGTGAGAGGGGTCAGAGATGATCTTGCCCGCTCGCTTCCTGGCCCTTGCAGTGTACAGTTCATCAATGGAGGGAAGGTGGCAGCCAATAATTTTAGCATTCTCAGTTACCTCAGCATTCTGTGTCCAACTTGGGTATAAACCACCATCTGTAGTTCATTCCTACACAATTTATTACAATAACAAGATTATGCCCTATATACAAAGGGAGACAAAAATGCTGGAGAAACTCAGCGGGTAAGGCAGCATCTATGGAGAGAAGGAATAGGTGACGTTTCAGGTCGAGACCCTTCTATACAAAGTCCCCAAAGCAATGCACGGACTTCATCTCTACACAGCCTGTGGAATAGCCACCCTGATGAAGCAACCCCTGGACAGATACATCAATGACTGGTACACCAGTGTGTACGACATTGATCTTTCCATTCATGTCGATTCTCTCGCCACCTACTTGGAAGGCAGCCCATGGTGGCGGGTCAGTCAGAGGTGGTGTGAGCGAGCGATTCTGACTTTAAATTGGATTCCCTCTCATCTGCCACGGGGTAGCAGATGGTAGGGGAGGGAATGAATGTTTAATGAGGTACAGGGGTGCTGAGCAAGCAAACCAACTATTCCCAGACGGTACAACAAGTTTTAGAAAGTTGTTCTAACTTGCAACCATGCGGGCAAGTGGGGAGTTCTGTGTAACCATGTGCACACAAGCGGTGGAAAGCTTTGTCAAGTCCGTGGGTAGGTAAATTGCCAGAGAAACATCAGCGACTGAACAGTTGCTGTAGCCACAGAGATGGTGTCAGGTCCAATTAAATTCGTAGTTATTTGGGACCCGCAGGATATGAGTGATGGGGTCTTCACTAATGGTAATGTGAATGAATGGCAAGGGAGGTTGATGGAGTGTCGTGCAGCAGATAATCATCGCCTGGCATTGGTGCGGCCACAGATGTTGCTTGTCCCTCATCAGCCTGGGCTTGGTCTTGCTGCATGTTGGCAGCGCCAGCGAGCTCCATCTGGGGGAATGCGTCGAACAAAAGTACTCTGCACACACTAGCAAACGCCCCCACTTTTGGATGTTGCAAAGGCTACCAGTGACTGAACAACAGGGACCAGCAACAAAAAGCTTTTATCTACCACGGCACGTGACAATAAACTAAACTAAACTAATAACAGGTCACAGAGCAGGCTGACTAGAGTCGACGGCGAAGATAGACACAAAATGCTGGAGTAACTCAGCGGGACAGGCAGCATCTCTGGAGAGAAGGAATGGGTCGGTCAGCATCTCTGGAGAAAGACACAAAATGCTGGACTAACTCAGCGGGACAGGCAGCATCTCTGGAGAGAAGGAATGGGTGACGTTTCGGGTCGAGACCCTTCTTCGGACTAGGGTCTCGACCCGAAACATCACCCATTCCTTCTCTCCAGAGATGCTGCCTGTCCCGCTGAATTACTCCAGGATTTTGTCTCTATCTTCAGTTTAAACCAGCATCTGCAGTTCCTTCCTAGACCAATAACTTCCAGTCTCAGACACTAAACTGGGATAGTTTGGAGATTTAGTTTAGTTTAGAGATTCAGAGTGGAAACAGTCCCTTCGGCCCAACGAGTCCGTGCCGACCAGCGATCCCCACACACTAACACTATCCTACACACACTGGGGACTATTTACAATTATACCAAGCCAATTAACCTACAAACCTGTACATCTTTGGAGAGTGGGAGGAAACCGGAGATCCCATAGAAAACCCACGCAGGTCACGGGGAGAACGTACAAACTCCGTCCAGACAGCGCCCGTAGCCAGGATTGAACCCGGGTCTCTGGCGCTGTGAGGCAGCAACTCTACCGCTGACCCCAACAGTTACAGCCTTCTATGTTGTTCTCAGAATGATTGACCTGTGGACGGCCATACTAAAGTTGGACACAAAGCTACGTTCAATGTAAATAACACAGTCAATGTTCTCAATTAAATTTTTATTACTTAAATAATAAATTACAAACCACTTGCCTTCATTTGGTTTCTTTAGTGAAAATCATTGACTTCATTAAAATGAATGCTCACAAGTTATAGGAGCAGGATTAGGCCATTCAGCCCATCAACCCTACTCCTCCATTCAATCATGGCTGATCTATCCTTTCCTCACAACTCCATTCTCCTGCCTTCTCCCCATAACCCCTGACACCCGTACTGATCAAGAATCTGTCATTCTCCGCCTTGAGAATATCCACTGACTTGGCCTCCACACCCTTCTGTGGCAATGAATTCCACAGATTCACCACCCTCCGACTAAAGAAATTAGTCTATTCACTTTAGATTTAAGAATAAGGTGTAAGCCATTTAAAACGGAGACGAGGAAACACTTTTTCTCACAGAGAGTTGTGAGTCTGTGGAATTCTCTGCCTCAGAGGGCGGTGGAGGCCGGTTCTCTGGATGCTTTCAAGAGAGAGCTAGATAGGGCTCTTAAAAATAGCGGAGTCAGGGGATATGGGGAGAAGGCAGGAACGGGGTACTGATTGGGGATGATCAGCCATGATCACACTGAATGGCGGTGCTGGCTCGAAGGGCCAAATGACCTACTCCTGCACCTATTGTCTATTGTCTATTGTCTATTGTCTATTGAAATTCCTCTTCATCTCCTTCCTAAAGGAACGTCCTTTAATTCTGGGGCTGTGCCCTCTGGTCCTAGAATAGGAGTACATGTGTTAACTGTGAGTGGGTTATAGTTGAGGGGCCAGGTGTGAAGTGTATGTGGACTCTTGGCTCAGTATATCACTGAACCATTGGTGGGCTTGGTTTCACGTAGTCCTCGGAAGGCCACCGGACAAGGGTGTACAGTGCATGTTCTTGCATTTATTTTCAAGGCGGTTTTGAGCACATCTTTGAATCGTTCCTTCTGTCCCCCTGCTAAAGCTTCATAGATGATTAACAATTTCCTTTGAAATCCAGTGCAGATTATTCATATCCAGGGAGAACTAGCTACTCCCTCCCAGGAGGTAACACCAGTCACTCAGTTCAAATCAGTAAGTTTGTAAATCTCATCAGGAGATTTCATAAGAGAGCAAAAGAAAATCAATTTATATTTCCCAGAAACAATTTAATTTAACAAAACTGCCACAGGGCCGGGAGGTTCATGGAAGAAAAAGGCTGCTAATTAAAACCTATACTGACTATGCCGGCGAATTGGGAACTGTGTACATCATTATGGTTGCACGGGTTAACCAGAATGAAGTCAGAACACACTGGGTCAAAATACCAGGAGCGATTCCATAAACCCGGTTTTTATTCCCTGGAATATTGGAAGTTAAAGGTTGACTTGAGGTTTTTAGGACAGGAATGAATTAAAAGTGAGACAGATAGAACTTTTTCTGCTGGTGATGCAGTTTTGGTGAAACTATTTTTTTGGCTTTTCACTTTAGAGATTCCGTTTACTCATTCCTACTCCCCATAATGCACGCCATTCAGCAACAATTTTTCAATCTTTAGTTTAGTTTTGGGATACAGCGCGGAAACAGGACCTGCGGCCCACCGAGTCCGCGCCGACCAGCGATCCCCGCACACTAACACTATCCTACACACACTCGGGACAATATACAATTATACCAAGCCAATTAAGCTATAAACCCGCACGTCTTTGGAGTGTGGGAGGAAACCGAAGATCTCAGAGAAAATACACGCAGGTCACGGGGAGAACATACAAACTCCGTAAAGACAGCACCTGTAGTCAGGATTTCACCGGGTCTCTGGCGCTGTGAGGCAGCAACTCTACCGCTGCGCCCCCGTGACGCCCACAGTGTGTGTACCACACCCTTCGAGGAAGAGGTGGGATCACAGCTTAAAAAACAAGGTTTCAGGTCAAGGGCACAAAAAAAAGGCATTGGCTAGAAAACACATCTCCTTATAGAAACATAGAAACATAGAAACATAGAAAATAGATGCAGGAGGAGGCCAGCACCGCCATTCATTGTGATCATGGCTGATCGTCCCCTATCAATAACCCGTGCCTGCCTTCTCCCCATATCCCTTGACTCCACTAGTCCCTAGAGCTGTATCCAACTCTCTTAATTCTATCTCTCTCAATTCTATCAACTCTCTCTCTATACTTGGCGCAAAGCAAATAAACTCAAAATGAATAAATCTGGCATTTCTTTAATAAAGTGTTGGAATCGGTTTATTTTATTTTATCATCACGTGCACCGAGATATCTGTTCTGCGCGATATCAAAGAGAATCATCCTGACACGATTACAATCAGGGACGCAAAGTGTGTGGGAAGGAACTGCAGATGCTGGTTTACACCAGAGATAGACACGAAAAGCTGGAGTAACTCAGTGGGTCAGGCAGCATCTCTGGTGACGTTTCAAGTCGGGTCCCTTCTTCAGACAGGAAATAGAAGTGGTGTGGGGGGGAATAAGCTGGAGGTGAGAAAAGGCCAGAACAAAATAGGGCCGGCAACAGATGAGCTCAGGAAGGCTAGAGCCCACAATGGCCAATTGTTGGCTAGAGAAGGTGTGATAACAGGAGCAGTAAACAGGTCACATCCTTCTACTACCTACTGCACGGGCCTCATGGTAGGCAGGATGGGATTTATTCTGGAGAGAATGCAGCGGAGATTCACCTGCTGTAACTAAGTCTTTAGTTATCGGACTTTAGTCGTCAGGATGGAACCCGGGTCTCTGCCGCTGCGAGCACTGTAAGGCAGCAACTCTGCCGCTGCGCCACTGCGCTGCCCCTGGTCTTTTGGGGAGCTAGGAAATTTGAGGAAGAGGCAATAAACTGGAGCTGAGGATCTCGGATCTACCAATCTGCTTCAACATTAAAACAACCTCCACTTTCTCCTGATGTTCTCAAGTACACCCAGGTAGTCTACATGGGATTGGGCGCAAGGCTGCGCCATCCTTGCAAACTTGAAAAATAACTTAGAAAGTGACAAGGTGTTGATATAAACAACAATGAAACAGCATTGACTATTTGTTTCCCGGATATGTTTCACAACACTTGTGTTTAGAGATAAGGTAAAAGCTCAGGAAGAATGGAGTAGGGGGATTTACCCAGGCAAGGGGGTCAACAATATGAGAGTAAGAGGATTAATACAGCCTCAAAGCTGGATCACAACAATATTCCTATGTGGCATTTGTCATTTCACTCTTGGGTCCCAAGGAGCTACTTATTGGGTCAATTCTCTCACACTTTGCTTCATCTGTTGTCCCTGCTGTGTTCTCCATCGCAGTGTTGGCTGTTAACTTAATATGACGCCATCTGCCTCATGTGTGGAGATAAGGAGCCTATGTTCAAACAGTTTTCCATACCCTTGGAATGTCCAAAGAACTTCATGGAATTCTCTGCAAAGTGTGAGTTTGCTGGTGTAACAATTCGAATTGGGTCAGCTTGCTTGTTCAAAGCAAGGCCTGGCAATGAAAAAAACAATTGATATTTTCTGATCTGCTGAGGTTGGGGTTAACTGGCCTCTGCATTGAACCCAGTGAAGTTCCGAGACCACCATTCTACAGTTTCCCCAACAATTTTGACAATGCATATCACTGTTCCCTTACAACACACTATATGTACCCCAGTGTTACTAAATATATGAAGAAGGGTTTCGGCCCGAAACGTTGCCTATCTCCTTCGCTCCATAGATGCTGCTGCACCCGCTGAGTTTCTCCAGCATTTAGTGTACCCTTACTAAATATATGTCCAGCCACCTCCACCCCTCCCCCCTCCCAACACCTCCACTATAATAAGTGTGAAGAAGGGTCCCGATCCAAAACGTCACCTATCCATGTTCTCCACAGATGCTGCCTGACCCGCTGAGTTACTCCAGCACTCTGTGAAACGTCACCTATCCATGTTCTCCACAGATGCTGCCTGACCCGCTGAGTTACTCCAGCACTCTGTGAAACGTCACCTATCCATGTTCTCCACAGATGTTGCCTGACCCGCTGAGTTACTCCAGCACTCTGTGAAACGTCACCTATCCATGTTCTCCACAGATGCTGCCTGACCCGCTGAGTTACTCCAGCATTGGTGTGTTTGTTTTCTCAGCATCCCACCTAAAATTGGCCTGAACTATCTGGTGGCTGATCACAAAACAGTACAAAAGTGCCAAGATAGTTGACTATACTAAAATACTATACCAACATGAAAATGCTATGCTCTGTAATACATTGAACTCTTTGGTCAACTTCCAAGGCCAACTGCACCGGCAGTTGCCAAGCTGGCCATCGGCGAGTCACAGGGCCAGGCAGAAGAGGGATATATGGCAGGTGGGACTAGTGTTGGCCGGTGTGGGCTAGTTGGGCTGAAGGGCCTGTTTCCACACTGTATCACTCTATGACCGCAACCAGGACCATCAGTGATTTGCCTCGGCCAAAAGTAGCCGGTGAACTCTGAGGCGTTGAAACTCCCGACAACTTCTATCCTCAGGAGGCGTAACATTAAAGATCACGAGCGTGAAGAGGAGATAGATCCACTTAAAACTGGTCACCGGTGACCTTGAGAATCCGGCGTGCAATTTATTTCATCCGCACCCTGACACTCAAAGAGGTTCAAGGCGAGCCTGTGAGATTCACACATGCTTGCGTGTCGAAGTGACCAGGGAAGTGTTTTGCATTCAGGGGCAAACGAGAGGACAGAGCAAGTCACTGCACATTTTAATTTACTCGCCTCACACCTATTAACTCTGGTGTCAACATGATAACAGATAATCACAGCAAAATAGGACAGGCCGCCGGTTCTTCCAGAAGTGCCTTCAACACCACTGACTTATTCATTCCGATCGCAAGTGATGTAGCATAATAGTACTTATTACGTCTGTCAACGGACAAACCTGAATGCCCCGCAATATCCCATTTATTTTATATTTATATATTAAGTTAATATCGCAAATATTTAAAAATGCTTGCAGCTGCTTCTGGTGCAGCTAATCCCTGTTGTGAGGGATCTGATGGAGTTGGGAATTTGCACTAACTTGCAAACTTATCTCTGAAGCCTTTGCTGCAGAAGGCTGTGGAGGCCAAGTCAATGGATATCAAGGCCCAGATAGATAGATTGTTGATTAGTGCGGGTGTCAGAGGTTATGGGGAGAAGGCAGGAGAATGGGGTTAGGAGGGAGAGACAGATCAGCCACGATTGAATGGCGAGTAGACTTGATGGGCCGAATTTAGTTGAGTTTATTGTCACTTGTACCAAGGTACAGTGTAAACCTTTTGTTGCGAACTAACCAGTCAGTAGAAAGACGAATCGAGCCATTTACAGTGTGCAGATACATGATAAGGGAATAACGTTTAGTGCAAGGTAAAGCCAGTAAAGTCCGATCAAGGATAGTCCGAGGGTCACCAATGAGGTAGATAGTAGTTCAGCACTGCTCTCTGGTTGTGGTAGGATGGTTCAGTTGCCCGATGACAGCTGGGAAGATACTTTGGTAACTTTGTCAGTGCCAGAAGCATGGCGACACTGGGCTCCGGGGATCAATAATGTTCTATTGCATCGTATTGTATCGCACTGCCTCGGCAAGGGTTGCTGCATGTTTTACCGTGTTGTACCGGTAAAAGCATTTCACTTCACCTCGGTACAAGGGTCATCATCATTCCATTTGTGAGGCTGCGACTCTTTCAATTCACCTCAGCTGCCTTCTGCAGCATTGCATCAGTCAGGTAGCTTGTGCTTCCTTGCAGCTCACACACTCACACATTGAATTTGCACTAACTTGCGAACTTATCTCTGAAGCCTTTGCCGCAGAAGGCTGTGGAGGCCAAGTCACTGGATATCAAGGCAGAGACAAATAGATTCTTGATTGAACATTGAATTCTCCCAATTCCGTTAGCCCTTGCTGTCTCCTCCCCTTCCTAGCTCTCCCTCAGCCCTCGGGCTCCTCCTCCTCCATTTTCCTTTTCGTCTCCCCCCACCCCCCCCCCCCCCCCCCCCCCCCCCCCCCCCCCCCCCCCCCCCCCCCCCCCCCGCCACTCCATCAGTCTGAAGAAGGGTTTCGGCCCGAAACGTTGCCTATTTCCTTCGCTCCATAGATGCTGCCCAGCACTTTTGTCTACCTCCGATTTTCCAGCATCTGCAGTTCCTTCTTGAACACTCACACAGAAGCAGCTTCAAATGACTTCCAGCGCCGGCAGAGACACCAATGCCTCGGGGGAATTAGTTCTTCTCAGGAGAGCAGGCGGGCGATGGAACTGACCCCAATAATATTAAAATTCAAACAGGGCCGCGGAGTGCGTCCGTAGTAATTTAAAATTAGTAATGGATGCAGGAAGAGTTTTAGAGGGTAAACTCCTTGAAGCAAGGTGTTTTGCTCAGTTTGGCTTTGATTCTGTCTCTCCTGAGATGACTCGCCCAATGCACAAAGGATCGGAGGCACTAATATCAAAGATAGAAGCGAGGGGCGGGTCTCGTGCACCGCTGCAGTCTCTCTTTTAATCACTTGGCTTCTTCCCAACGTTGGGTGACTACTGGGACTGGGACTGAACACTCCTTTAATTAAAATAGTACACTGCTACACGCCCTCCAAGGAGAAACATGCTGGATCACATTCAACATTTTGCTTAGCAGAGCAAGGACTGCTTCAGTGAAGTGGAACTGCAGCACTTGAAGGACATCCATGCAAGGTTACCAGAATAACCACACAACATTGCCGGGCCCTTATCGGAGACCCTTTGAACGGCCTTTACTGGACTTTATCTTGCAGTAAACATTATTCCCGTTATTCCCTGTATCATATATATATATATATATATGTACACTGTTAAACGTGTAGGAAGGAACGACATCTGCTGGTTTACACTGAAGATAGACACAAAGTGCTGGAGTAACTCAGTGGGTCAGGCAGCATCTCTGGAGAGAAGGAATGGGTGACGTTTTGGGTAGGACTGAAAAGGGCTCGACCCGAAACGTCACCCATTCCTTCTCCCCAGAGATGCTCCCTGTCCCGCTGAGTCACTCCAGCATCTTGTGTCTACTTTCTGTGGATGGCCTGACTGCAATCATGTATTGTCTTTCCGCTGACTGGTCAGCTCGCAACATTAAAGCTTTTCACTGTACCTCGGTACACGTGACATAGAAACATAGAAACATAGACAATAGGTGCAGGAGTAGAGGCCATTCGGCCCTTCGAGCCTGCATCGCCATTCAATATGATCATGGCTGATCATCCAACTCAGTATCCTGTACCTGCCTTCTCTCCATACCCCCTGATCCCCTTAGCCACAAGGGCCACATCTAACTCCCTCTTAAATATAGCCACCGAACTGGCCTCAACTACCCTCTGTGGCAGAGAATTCCACAGATTAACCACTCTCTGTGTGACAATAAACTAAACTCATAAACAGTGGAAAGCTGTGGAAAGATCCCCAATCTGAGCGGCATCTTCAATCAAGTTCATCTACTGCTAATGAACCAACCTTCCTGAGTTCCACTCCCAATCCCCGGCTATCATGTGCATTGCTCCTGTGTTTCTTGCCAGCTTCAGTCTCCTCTGACCACCACCTCCCATCCTGATTTTATCCCCTCCTTCACTGCAAGCCACACCCTCAGCTCCCCACCCACTGACCATGGGCATTCCCTTGGCAAACCTCTTCTGGCAAAGGGTGGTGTGTGTATGGAGCCAGTTGCCAGAGGGGGTAGTTGAACCAGGGACTATTACAGTCTAAGAAACAACGGGCTTGCCCCCACCTACATCAAAAGTCTGCTCACCCCCACTCCACCTCCAGGTCCCTCAGATCGGCCGACTTGGGGTTGCTGACCATCCCGCGGTCTAGGCATAAGCTCAGGGGCGACCGACCGCGCCTTTGCGGTTGCAGCTCCTAGACTGTGGAACAGCATCCCTCTTCCCATCAGAACTGCCCCCTCCATCGACTCCTTTAAGTCGAGACTTAAAACTCATCTCTGCTCCCAAGCCTTTCTTGACGTCCTCTGAGCGAGGGCTGTGTGTATGTAGTGATGTTTGTATTTAATCTATGAACCACTGCTGTTTGTTATACTATTCTTATACCAATGTAAAGCACTTTGGCCAACGAGAGTTGTTTTTTAAATGTGCTATAGAAATAAAAATAGCTTGACTTGACTTGACTACATGGATAGGACAGGTTTAGATGGATATGGGCCAAATGCGGGCAGGTGGGACGTTGTTTCCACTAGTGGGAGAGTCTAGGACTAGAGGTCATAGCCTCAGAATTAAAGGACATTCTTTGAGGAAGGAGTTGAGGAGAAATGTCTTTCATCAGAGTGGTGAATCTGTGGAATTATTTGCCATAGAAGGCTGTAGAGGCCAAGTCAGTGGATATGGGGAGAAGGCAGGAGAATGGGGTTAGGGGGGAGAGACAGATCAGCTATAATTGAATGGCGGAGTAGACTTGATGGGCCGAATGGCCTAATTCTACTCCTATCACTTATGACCCTATGACTTATTAGGGGGTGGAAAGAGGCAGGGGCGGGACAAATCCTGGCAAATGGTGGGCGGAGAAACAAGGAACAGCAGATGCTGGTTTACAGAAATGGACTGGGGCCACAGTTTAAGAATAAGGAGTAAGCCATTTAGAACGGAGCTGAGGAAACACTTTTTCTCACGGAGAGTGGTGAGTCTGTGGAATTCTCTGCCTCAGAGGTCGGTGGAGGCAGGTTCTCTGGATGCTTTCAAGAGAGAGCTGGATAGGGCTCATAACGATCGTGGAGTCAGGGGATATGGGGAGAAGGCAGGAACGGGGTACTGATTGTGGATGATCAGCCGTGATCACATTGAATGGCGGCGCTGGCTCGAAGGGCCGAATGGCCTACTCCTGCACCTGTTGTCTGTTGTCTATTGACAGGAAGTGCTGGAGTAACTCAGCAGGCCAGGTAGCATCTCCAGGAGAACATGGATAGGTGATGTTTTTCGGGTCGGGACCCTCCTTCAGACTGAAGAAGGGCTTCATGCGGCCACATGCGGCATCTGACCTGGTTGCCCGCTGTGAGAAGATAAGACTATACTAAGAACTTTTGAACCTTTGTCAGCACACGCTTTGTCTGTTGCGTAGGTGAGGTGCGCTGGATAATTTTACTGGATTGTATGCAAAACAAAGCATTTTATTGTAATTTAGTTTACTTTAGTTTAGAGATACAGCGCAGAAACAGGCTCTCCTGCCCACCAAGTCCACACCGACCAGCGACCCCCGCACACTAACACTATCCTACACAAACTAGGGATAATTTACAATTATACCAAAGCCAATTAACCTATAGATCTGTGCGTCTTTGGAGTGCGGGAGGAAACCGGAGATCTCGGAGAAAACCCACGCAGGTCACGGGGAGAGCGTGCAAACTCCGTACAGACAGCACCCATAGTCGGGATGGAACCCGGGTCTCTGGCGCTGTGAGGCAGCAACTCTACCGCTGCGCCACCGTGCCACCCCGTGTAACCTAGGTCCATGTGAAATGAAACATCATCGATCACTGAAGATAGACACAAAAAGCTGGAGTTACCAATGGGCCTGTCCCACTCGGGCCACTCTTTAGGCGACTGTCAAGGACTAGTTTTAATGGAATTCGCCTACGACACCTGGTGACAACCCACAACAACACCTATGACAACACCTACGTCAACCTACGACAGAAAAAAATGTTGCCAATGTCGCTGAAAAATCTTCAACATGTTGAAAATTTTGCAGCAGTCACCCAAAAAATCGCCTAAGTGAGAGTCCGGCAGCATCTCTGGAGAAAAGGTGTAGGTGACGTTTCGGGTCGAGACCCTTCTTCAGTCTGAGAGTCAGGGGATTGATCATTGATCATTGATCACCCGCTGAGTGTTTTTCTTCAGCATCCTTCCCAGAGTATGTCTAATCTCCATCTCTCCCAGAGTATCTGCCATTCCCCACTGCAGCCACAGTGCACCTCCCCTTTAAGAGACACAGGCCGGCTCTAAGCAGAGCAGATTCGGTTTACGTGGGGCTAGCCACTCATGAAATTGGGGCTGCCTCTCAAGGCGTTAAGCTGATGAATAGGCAGCTCATGCAGAGGGATGCTAAAATTACCACATACAAACCTAGAATACAGCTTGCATCAAACAGATTAGTTGCACTTTGCAATCCCACTGCTCATATTTTGGGGGCTATCCAAGTTACCCCCCCTCCCCAATTCTATTTTACGCAGTCTTCATGTGATGAACCACCGGTGGAGGCAGTGCTCACACTTAAGGGAACTGACAGAGATGGAGCAAATCTCATTAGTCTGGGATGAGTTGGATTAGGTTTGAAATATTAAAGCGTTCTAAATTTGACAAACGCAATTGGCCCAGTCCAATTCTTCAAAGATCGGCACATGAGAAAAAGCTCCACGCGACTAAAACAGAAGCCCTTTGGGTGTGAATTGTGCTCACTTACCTTTTTTGCATAACAATTTCAGACGGGAACTACCTTCTCCACAAAGGTAGAACCAGCTCAAGTCAAATAAATCCCCAAGTGCAATGTGAGGGAAATTTATTCATCAGCTTTGGAAGTGCAGCTTTTACACATTCATCTGTGAAGTTGAACTAAATTCCAAGAGCAGAGTCATCAGCCTAAATATCAGCACCATTCATCCTCCAGACTAATGAAGGCAGATACACAACCCTCCCTCTGGTTGGATGGCTCGTTATCCCTTGGCTCTTGGTAGCGTCGATTGGGGATTGGACACCACGTTGGCCCTTGTTTTGGGTCTGAAGAAGGGACCCGACCCAAAAGGTCACCCATACCTTTGCTTCAGAAAAAGGGTCACCTGGACTTCGCAATAAACAATAGACAACAGGTGCAGGAGTAGGCCTTTCGGCCCTTCGAGCCAGCACCGCCATTCAATGTGATCATGGCTGATCATCCCCAATCAGTACCCCGTTCCTGCCTTCTCCCCATATCCCCAAACTCCGCTATTTTTACATGCCCTATCTAGCTCTCTCTTGAAAGCATCCAGAGAACCGGCCTCCACTGCCCTCTGAGGCAGAGAATTCCACAGACTCACAACTCTCTGTGAGAAAAAGTGTTTCCTCATCTCCGTTGTAAATGGCTTACTCCTTATTCTTAAACTGTGGCCCCTGGTTCTGGACTCCCCCAACATCGGGAACATGTTTCCTGCCTCTAGCGTGTCCAAGCCTTTAACAATCTTATATGTTTCAATGAGATCCCCTCTCATCCTTCTAAACTCCAGAGTGTATAAGCCCAGCTGCTACATTCTCTCTGCATATGACAGTCCTGCCATCCAGGGAATTAACCTTGTAAACCTACGCTGCACTCCCTCAATAGCAAGAATGTCTTTCCTCAAATTAGGGGACCAAAATTGCACACAATACTCCAGGTCACCTATTCCTTTTCTCCAGAGATACTCTCTGACTTGCTGAGTTACTCCAGCATTTGGTGTCTTTCTTCGGTGAACTTCATCAGTTTAGTTTAGAGATACAGCATGGAAATAGTGTAGGAAGGATCTGCAGATACTGGTTTATACTAAAGATAGACACAAAATGTTGAAGTAACTCAACAGATTGGCAGTATCTCTGGAGAAAAGAATAGGGACCAATTCCCCTTTCTCCAGTGATGCTGCCTGACCCGTTGAGAGTTGGAAGCGAGACAAAGCCTATAGACTGGCTTGAAGAAGTGTCTGAAGAAGGCCCCGACCCAAATCATCATATTAGGGGCATTGCCAGGAAAACTGTGTTGCCCATTTTACAAGGAGTTACAGCATTACTGTATTGCAGAGTTGCAAGAACTTGCTGCATTAGCTGCATTACTGGGATACGCACATTCCCAATACTTGTTGTGTCACCTGTGTTACGAGGAGCTGCTGCAATGCCCCATTATCTGCATTACCTGTGTTGCTGCATTACTGTATCAGCTGTATTGCAGGAGTTACTGCATTACTGTATTGTGTATTTTATTGCGAGTTACTGCAGTAACTACCATAGTTGCTGGATCGCTGCATCACCTCCATCACCAGCATTACTGCATAAACTGCATTACCGTGAGAAGCTATTTTGCTGCATAATCTGAGATAGACACAAAGCGCTGGGGTAACTCAGCGGGACAGGCAGCATCTCAGCAGAAAACGGAATAGGTGACGTTTCGGGTCGGGACCCTTCTTCAAGACCGAATCACCACCTGTCCATGTTCTCCAGAGATGCTGCCTGACCCGCTGAGTTACTCCAGCACTTTGGTCCATCCTGGCAACTACAACTGTCGGTGGATATAGGGCGCACTGTTGTAATCTAGGAATTTCAATGCAGAAGAGTGAACAAGTGCACGACTTAAGGACAACCAGGTACGCTTGGGTTAATGGCAAGTTGCTACAGACATATTTGATAATATAACTAATCCCAGGCAAGGACTGCTGTAGAATTGCCTATTGTGAAGTACTGTTAGATATTTCAGAAGGTGCCTCAGAGGAGTTAGATTGCCAATGAATGCATATAATTAGGGTTAAGAGAAACATCCCTTGATATAGCACCTTTTAAGACCCGTTCAAGATTTCCCAGTGGTTCATAGTTAATCAAGTACTTTTGAAGCATGCAATATAGAAGATGCAATTTATGTAAAACAAGCTCCCACAAGCTGCTCGCTGATAGCAAGCTGATCACCTGTTTTAGTAAGTGCTGAGTTAGGGATATCTATTGTCAGGCCTTTAGGAATAACTCATTTGACTTTCGTAGACATTGAGACATACAACACAGAATCAGTGCCTTGAACACATTATGTCCATACCAAAACACACTCTCACAGCCATCCACATCAGTCTGTAGCCTCAACGGTTCGAGTGCTCAACGCACGAGACTCTTCTTAAATGTTAGAACATAGACAGGGCGGCACGGTGATGTGGGAGGAAACCAGTGCACCCGGAGAAAACCCACGTGGTCACGGGGAGAACGTACAAACTCCGTACAGACAGCATTCCTAGTCAGGATCTTTTGCATAGGCTAAAAGAATCAAGGGATATGGGGAGAAAGTAGGAACGGGGTACTGATTTTGGATAATCAGCCATGATCCTATTGAATGGCAGCACTTGTTCGAAGGGCCGAATGGCCTACTCCTGCACCCGTTTTCTATGATTCTATATTTCTAAATAGTGGGACAAATAACAAGGCCAAATGCTGATGTCCAATAAAGTCCAATTAAATATCAAAGATAGCCGAAATGATTAGATCAGAACCAGAAATATATGGATATAATACCAAAACTACAACGAATAAAATATCTTTATACGCAGATGACATCTTAATTTATATCACAAAACCAGAGATTAGTATTCCCAATCTACTTAATGTTATAACTAAGTTTGGCACATTTTCTGGGTATAGAATTAACTGGAATAAAAGTGAAATTATGCCTATAACTGGAATAAAATTAAATATATTAGAACAATTCCCACTTAAAATAGTCACGGACAAATTTAAATATCTAGGAATTAATGTATCTAAATCCTATAACTGTCTATTTAAATATAATTACCCTCAATTGTTAAATAAACGAAAAAAAATATTTTATATTGGAAAATACTACCTATTTCAATGATCGGTAGAATAAATGCTATAAAAATGATTTTTTTGCCACAATTGTTATATTTATTTCAAGCCACCCTTTTATATCTCCCTAAAATGTTTTTAAAAAAAATAGATACTTTGGTTAATAGTTTTATTTGGGACTATAAAAATCATCGAATAAGTAAAAAACATCTATGTAAATCTAAAATAAATGGTGGACTAGCACTACCAAATTTCTTATATTATTTCTGGGCAGTTCAGATTAAGAATATGAATTTTTGGTTGGTAAATTTAGATTATGAGCCAAACTGGCTAAAGATGGAAAAGGAAGACTGTTTGCCTTTTGATGTAGGTTCGATTCTTTTTGCACCAAGGGAAGTACAAAAAAAAATGTATGGTGACAACCCTATAATTCATAGCAATAGACGTATTTGGAAACAAATAGTTAAGACCCTACATATGGATAATTTGTCACTTTGTTTGCCAATTATGAATAATCCTTTGTTTAAGCCCTCTGTATTGGACAAGGGGTTTAAACACTGGAATGATTTAGGAATTAAAAGGATAGAACACCTTTACAAGAAAGGAAAATTTATTTCATTTCAAGAGTTACAGGATATCTATGGATTGCAGTCAAATAACATATTTAGGTATTTACAAATTAGAAACTATATTAAGTCAAATACGCAAGACTATAAAAATAGAAAACCAGGATTATTAGATGAATTGTTTAATATACACCCCAATACAGAAAAATTAATAGCGTATATATACAATACAATCTTGGATAGGGAAATCCCAACTTCGGAAATATATCGACAAACATGGGAAAATGAAATAGGTTTATCTACAACGAAGGAAACTTGGGAAGAAAGCCTACAACGTATACATCGCTGCTCATTAAATGCTAGACATATATTGATACAATTTAAGGTATTACACAGATTACATTATTCAAAAACGAAATTAAATAGCATTTATCCTAACATTTCTCCTATTTGTGATAAATGTCAGAACTTGGAAGCTAATTTAACGCATAGTTTTGTAACATGCATAAAACTTAATTATTATTGGACAGAAATCTTTAGAGTTATCTCTGAAGTTCTTAAAATTAAACTGGACCCAGATCCAAAATTAATAATATTAGGAGTTCCGGATTCAAATCTAATATTAACAGTAAACCAAAGAAATTTCTTGGATTACTGTTTGATAATAGGGAAAAAATTAATATTGACATTTTGGAAGGGAACATTATCCCCCACAATTAAAATGTGGACAGTGGAAATGTTGGAGACGTTGCATTTGGAAAGAATCAGATTTGTCCTATGGACAAATACGAACTCCAGATATGGTTCTCCATAACAGAATATGAATAGCTGTCTCACACTCAATGGGTACCCGGCAGGATTAGATGAAAATAATTATTCGATATCGGTATACTATAATAGCTTTGTTCTTTTCTCTTTCTCTCTCTATATAATCAAAATTATTATTCAATCACCATTCTTATTGATTAAAATCTATTATTTTCTTTTTTCTATTTTCTAAAAAATAGTTTATAAGAATTATTTGTAACATCCGTATACTTATTGAAATAAGTTGGTTGTGTATTTGAAAAGTTGTTATACCGTTGTTATGATGGATTACTTCTAATAAAAATATTACAACAAAAAATATATATATATCGAAGATAGTTCAAAGGTCTTCAATGAGGTAGATGGAGGTCAGGTCAGCATTCGAGCTGACGGGAGGACCATTCTGTTGCCTGATAGCAGTTGGGAAGAAACTGTCCCTGAATCTGGAGACATGTGTTTTCAAACTGGTAGTACCAGTGTTAATCCAACCTCCCTCAATAAAACTAGGTATGTAAAACTAGGTATGTATATCCTGTACCTCCTCCATGGCCAGAGTGAGTCATCCGATCCTTTATCTCCTGGGCCTCCTCCATGGCCAGAGTGAGTCCCACCGCAAATTGGAGGAGCAGCACCTCATATTTCACTTGGGTAGTTTACACCCCAGCGGTAGTCCTTGCTTTCTCCCTCCTTCACCTCCCCTTCCCAACGCTCCCACAAGCCTACTGTCTCCGCCTCTTCCTTTCTTCTTCCCGCACCCCCTCACCCCCATATCGAGAAGGAACTTCTTTAGTCTGAACAAGGGTTTCGGCCCGAAACGTTGCCCAATCCCTTCGCTCCATAGATGCTGCAGCACCCGCTGAGTTTCTCCAGCACTTTTGTCTACCTTCGATTTTCCAGTATAGAAACATAGAAACATAGAAATTAGGTGTAGGAGCAGGCCATTCGGCCCTTCGAGCCTGCACTGCCATTCAATATGATCATGGCTGATCATCCAACTCAGTATCCTGTACCTGCCTTCTCTCCATACCCCCTGATCCCTTCAGCCACAGGGGCCACATCCAACTCCCTCTTAAATATGGCCAACAAACTGGCCTCAACTACCTTCTGTGGCATAGAATTCCACAGATTCACCACTCTCTGTGTGAAAAACGATTTTCTCATCTCGGTCCTAAAAGACTTCCCCCTTATCCTTAAACTGTGACCCCTTGTCCTGGACTTCCCCAACACCGGGAACAATCTTCCTGCATCTAGCCTGTCCAACCCCTTAAGAATTTTGTAAGTCTCTATGAGATCATCCCTCAATCTGCAGTTCCTTCTTAAACACCATCCCCATATCAGTCTGAAGAAGGGTCTCGACCCGAAACATCACCTATTCCTTCGCTCCATAGATGCTGCCTCGCCTGCTGAGTTTCTCCAGCACTTTAGTCGACCGGGTATATATAACCTGGAGGTTGTCACCTAGTAACGGATCCCAGCCTGCTCTAGTTAACATGAAATTCCCTTTCTCTATACATCTTGCGGTAAATGACTCCATATGCCAACCATAACTAGAAAGCAAAACATCTTCACAGCAATATAATTAGCAGATATAAATGACTAGAAAGACCAACAATGGACTATTATCATTGGTTAGGCCACGTCAAAATCCAATTTATTGAGTCGTTGAAGCAAAGAGATGTAGATCATTTTGATTTGAGATGTTTCACTGCCTGTAATTGTGAGCATGTCTCTCGGTAAATCTGTTTCAGTGTCGATAGAAAAGATTAACTTGAGAAGACTGCAGGGTGGGTTGATGTATTCACACTTGTGGAGAAGACCTGTAGTTACTCCGCAGTGAAACATTCTGCAGGTGCCGGAAATCTGAAAGGAAGGCATAAAAGGCTAGAAGCATTTGATGGGCCTGGACTGTACTCGCTGGAGTTTAGAAGGTTGAGGGGTGACCTCTTTGACAGAATAATGAAAGGCATAGAAAGAGTCAAGTCAATTTTATTTCTATAGCACATTTAAAAACAACTCACGTTGACCAAAGTGCTTTACATCAGTGCAGGTACTGACGTGCCACATACAGTGGTACACAGATCTGACAATACATACATAAATACATACATACAGCGCTCCCTCAGAGGACCTCAAGAAACGCTTGTAAGTAGTAATATGTTTTAAGTCTAGACTTAAAAGAGTCGATGGAGGGGGCAGTTCTGATGAGATAAGAACATCATTTTTCACACAGAGAGTGGTGAATCTGTGGAATTCTCTGCCACAGAAGGCAGGGGAGGCCAGTTCATTGGCTGTATTTAAGAGGGAGTTAGATGTGGCCCTTGTGGCTAAAGGGATCAGGGGGTATGGATACAAGGCAGGTATGGGATACTGAGTTGGATGATCAGCCATGATCATATTGAATGGCGGTGCAGGCTCGAAGGACCGAATGGCCTACTCCTGCACCTATTTTCTATGTTTCTATGTTTCTAAGAGGGATGCTGTTCCACAGTCTAGGAGCTGCAACCACAAAAGCACGGTCGCCCCTGAGCTTATACCTGGACCGCGGGATGTTCAGTAACCCCAAGTCGGCTGACCTGAGGGACCAGAGGGAAATAGTGGATGTGAAAGGATGTTTCCACCTGTGGGAGAGTCTAGGACCAGAGGGCACAGCCTCAGAATTAAAGGGTGCTCTTTTAGAAAGGAGGTGAGGAGGAACTTCTTTAATCAGAGGGTAGTTAATCTGTGGAACTCATTGCCGCAGAGGGCTGTGGAGGCCAAGTCAGTGGATATTTTGAAGACGGAGATAGACAGATTCTTGATTAGAATGGGTGTCGAGGGTTATTGGGAGAAGGCAGGAAAATTGGATTAGGAGGCAGAGATCAGCCATGATTGAATGGCGGAATAGACTCAATGGGCCGAATGGTCTAATTCCACTATCACATTATGATCACTTCCTCTCTTTCCACATCAAAGATATTCTTTAAAAGTAAACTCTTTAGCTTGCACTTAACCACTTCCTGTAATATCCTCCAATATGTTTTAAGTGTATATTGTTTGGTTTGGAGATACAGCACAGAAACAGGCCCCTCGGCCCATCGAGTCTGCACTGGCCAATGTTCCCCGCACACCAACACTATCCTACACACACACACACGGGGGACTATTTACAATTTTACCCAAGCCAATTAACCTACAAACCTGCACGTCTTCGGAGTGTGGGAGGAAAACGGGAACACCCGGAGAAAACCCACGCAGGTTACGGGGAGAAGGTACAATACACAATAGGTGCAGGAGTAGGCCATTCGGCCCTTCGAGCCAGCACCGCCATTCAATGTGATCATGGCTGATCATCCCCAATCAGTACCCCGTTCCTGCCTTCTCCCCATATCCCCTGACTCCGCTATTTTTAAGAGCCCTATCTAGCTCTCTCTTCAAAGCATCCAGAGAACCGGCCTCCACCGCCGTCTGAGGCAGAGAATTCCACAGACTCACCACTCTCTGTGAGAAAAAGTGTTTCCTCGTCTCCGTTCTAAATGGCTTACTCCTTATTCTTAAACTGTGGCCCCTGGTTCTGGACTCCCCCAACATCGGGAACATGTTTCCTGCCTCTAGCGTGACCAAACTCCGTACAGACAGCACCCGTAGTCAGGATTGAACCCGGGTCTCTGGCGCTGTGAGGCTGCAACTCTACCACTTAATATGGTTTGAGACCAATATTTTGTTGGCTCGCACGGTAGTGAAGTGGAGTGGGACGTGTTGGAAATGTTAAAAATGCTCTGTGGCTGGACAAATGTTATCAGAACATGAAGATAAACCTCTCCACCATCTTCTGCCCCGCTGATTCATTGCCTTCCTTCTTTTATTTCCAACTCCCTAGTGCACCCTGAGGTTTGATCTGCACGGAGCTTTACTGAATGGATAATGTTGGGAGAGTAATTGATCGGAGCGGGCAGAGTCTGTGTGTATTTGCTATTGCTGTTTGTGACCTTGCATTTTTCTCTGCACGCCTGTGGAGCTGGCATTCTTTGACTGATATTCATCCTCCTTGGCGCTCCATCAACCGACGGCCCAGAAAACAATTGTCAAACACGGGATAGCGGAAGCCAACAGCCCAGCAAATCCAGAACACGTCTAACATAGAGGATAGACACCAAACATACATAGGGTGGCACGGTGGCGCAACGGCAGAGTTGCTGCCTAATGCCCCCGTCCCACTTCGGAAATCTGAACGGAAACCTCTGGAGACTTTGCGCCCCACCCAAGGTTTCCGTGCGGTTCCCGGAGGTTTTTGTCAGTCTCCCGAATGGTCGAAAGTGGTTTCCATTTTTAAAATCAGTAATTTTTTAGTTGAAGCCGGTTGCGATGCTAGTTGAAGGTGGTTGCCGGAGGACAAAAACCTCCGGGAACCGCACGGAAACCTTGGGTGGGGCGCAAAGTCTCCTGGGGTTTCCGTTCAGGTTTCCTAAGTGGGACAGGGGCATTACGGCCCTTACAGCGCCAGAGACCCAGGTTCAATCCCAACTACGGGTGCTGTCTGTACGGAGTTTGTACGTTCTCCCCGCGACCGTGTGGGATTTCTCCGGGATCTTCGGTTTCCTCCCACACTCCAAAGAGGTACAGGTTTGTAGGTTAAGTGGCTTGGGTTTGTATACTTGGTATAAGTGTACAAAAATTATTGTCCCTAGTGTGTGTAGGGTTGTGTTAATGTGCGGGGATCGCTGGTCAGTGCAGGCTCAGTGGCCCAAGGGCCTGCGTCCTGGCTGTGTCTCTAAACTGAACTAAACTACTGGATAAATAGCCCTGTCCCACGGTACGAGTTCATTCCAAGAGCTCTCCCGAGTTAAAAAAAAAATCAAACTCGTGGTAAGCACGGAGAATGAACGTAGCGGGTACGTCGGAGCTCGGGGACGTCTCTTAGCGGCTCGTAACACTAACGGCAGGTACTCAGGGAGACTCGCTAACGGCAGGCAAGCACGGGAAGACTCGTGAAGATTTTTCAACATAATGAAAAATGTCCACGAGAGCCCCGAGTACCGACGAGCGGCCATTACCGTAAATCTCCGAGTTCGAATCAGGGCAAACTCATTCATCCTCACAATAGGAGAACTCTTGGAGTGAACTCGTACCGTGGGACAGGGGTTTAACTCAGCGGGTCAGGCAGCATCTCTGGAGAGAAGGAATGGGTGACGTTTCGGGTCGAGGAATGGCGAAGGAAAAAATAAAGGCAGAAAGAATGAGAAGATAACGATGAAAAGAAAGAAGGAGGAAAGCGGGAAAGAAGGAATATGATAGGAAAAAATGATGGAATAAAGTCCATAAGGAAAGTAGAGGGGAAGAAAAAGGATGGGAAGAATGAGAAACCGTCGATGAAAAGAGAGAAAGATAGGAAGAAAGTAAAGATGGAAGGAATGAAGGAATAAAGAACGGAAGAGATGATGAAGATGAAAGAGTGAAGATGGAAAGAACGAAGGAATAACGATGAAAGGAAAGAACAGAGATGGAAAGTGAAGATCATGTCCCATCAATTATTTTTTTCAGCAACATAAGGACTATATCACTCCACTGGAAAACCACCAGGAGTTTGAAACACAATAGGAGAAATGAAAGAATCTTCAAAGGAAGATTAAGCAAATGGGAGCTGTGGTGAATCTGCTGCTACCTGTCCAACATGTGGTGCCTGCCAGACTTCTCGTCCCCACATCTGAGGAAGTGTGCAATGCACTGGCTCCTGACCCCAGCCCCCCCACACCCAACGAACCGCCCACCCCGACACCCCCACAATCTTCAGTCACCACACTCACAGGGACCCAGGGAGGGACCACAGCCTCAGAATTACGGGACGTTATTTTAGGAAGGTGTTGAGGAGAAATGTATTTAGTCAGAGGGTGGTGAATCTGTGGAATTAATTGCCACAGGAGGCTGTGGAGGCCAAGTCAGTGGATATTTTCAAGGCAGAGATAGATAGGTTCTTGATTAGTGCGGGTGTCAGGGGTTATGGGGAGAAGGCAGGAGAATGGGGTTAGGAGGGAGAGACAGATCGGCCATGATTGAATGGGGGAGTAGACTTGATGGGCCGAATGGCCTAATTCTGTTCCTATCACTTAAGATCTTATGAGATGGTGAACCGAAAAACTAAATTCATAACGTTTTCTTTAATTTTCTGGGGTGGCCGGAAATCACAAGGGTGCCAACAACAGATGGTGCTGGGAAGGTTATATCGATTCTCAAACTACATGAATAGTTCAGAGTATGAGTGTAACAGACGAGCAAGCAGACCTCAAAGTATCAACCAGTCTTTCCATTCTTTTTTAAATCCCTTCCCCCTTCGCTAGGGATTAAAATGCAGTCTGTAACCAATGAAGCTTGGTATTAAATTGCATTAGTGAATACAGTCGTGCAGTTAGCAGTGAAAGCAGTCACAGAGGAACTCCTGGAAAGCAGGCTATTAAACTCTGCCTGATGACATTCCCACTCTGCAACAGGAAAGCACAAACATTTCTTGCTCTGAGCTGCTTAATAGAATGGAACAGGACGAACACAACAGCCAAGATGCTAATTGTTTTAATTCATTAAGCTGACGCAAGTCATTATTTGTCCATCTTGTGGTGTCCCTGAGACATGATGGGAGCTATTTATGAAGACTCTCTAATCTTCGAACTAATGCTTCCATCAGCGATCAGAGAGGATGGGAGTAGGAAGTACTGAGCTCTTGTTAAAGTGATCTAGGAGGTGTTAAAACTCTCAGCTCGTGTTTACGACCTTAACTCTGAGCTGACGACAGACACAAAAAGCTGGAGTAATTCAGCGGGACAGGCAGCATCTCTGGAGAGAAGGAATGGGTGGCGTTTCGGGTCGAGACCCTTCTTCAGATTCATTCCTTCTCTCCAGTGATGCTGCCTGTCCCGCTGATTTACATAGAAACATAGAAAATAGGTGCAGGAGGAGGCCATTCGGCCCTTCGAGCCAGCACCGCCATTCATTGTGATCATGGCTGATCGTCCGCTATCAATAACCCGTGCCTGCCTTCTCCCCATATCCCTTGACTCCACCAGCCCCTAGAGCTCTATCCAACTCTCTCTTAAATCCATCCAGTGACTTGGCCTCCACTGCCCTCTGTGGCAGGGAATTCCACAAATTCACAACTCTCTGGGTGAAAACGTTTTTTCTCACCTCAGTCTTAAATGACCTCCCCTTTATTCTAAGACTGTGGCCCCTGGTTCTGGACTCGCCCAACATTGGGAACATTTTTCCTGCATCTAGCTTGTCCAGTCCTTTTATAATTTTATATGTTTCTATAAGATTCCCCCTCATCCTTCTAAACTCCAGTGAATACAAGCTTCCACGTTACAAATACAAGTTACTCCAGCATTTTGTGTCTATCTTCGGTGTAAACCAGGATCTGCAGCAGTTCCTTCCTACGCATTCAGTCTGAGCTGGAGACTGTAGGATACCTGGCTCCCTCTGGAGATCTGAGCAGCAAACATCTACGCAGGCAGACCAGTGTTGGAGTGAGTGGGCACGATACCAGGAGAGGTGGAGACATTCAGAGGCACAGCTGAAGCCATGTCTGCTTTCTCGAGTCAGCCCCACACGTACACCACATCAGGGACAAGGAAGTTCCCACCCAAAAGGTAGACACAAAATGATGGAGTAACTCAGCGGGTGAGGCAGCATCCCTGGAGAGATGGAATAGGCGACGTCTCGACCCGAAACATCGGCCATTCCATCTCTCCAGAGATGCTGCCTCACCCGCTGAGTCACTCCAGCATTTGTGTCTACCTTGGATTTTACCATCATCTGCAGTTCAATCTTACACACCACCCTCCCAAAACATAGACAATTATAATTCTTCAACCGAGAACAAAATGACCCAGATAATGAGACTGTTGCATCTGTAGTTGCGTGTGGGATATGGAAGTTCATGGGTTCATAAGTTGTAGGAGTAGAATTAGGCCATTTGGCCCATCAAGTCCACTCCACCATTCAATCATGGCTGATCTATCTCTCCCTCCCAACCCCATTCTCCTGCCTTCTCCCCATAACCCCTGACACCCGTACTAATCAAGAAACTATCTATCTCTTCCTTAAAAATATCCACTGACTTGGCCTCCACAGCCTTCTGTGGCAAAGAATTCCACATTCGCCCCCCTCTTACTAAAGAAATCCCTCCTTATCTCCTTCCTAAAGGAAAGTCTTTTAATTCTGAGGTTATGACTGAAGATATGATAGGCTTCTTATCCATAGTCACCATTCCGGCACTAGCTGAGGAATGCAAATCCCCAATAATGAGAAATTAATGTAATATTATTTAATAAAGGCATAATTAACTGAACGGATTATATTTTGTTACTAATAGTTTAATTTTCCAAAGTGCACTATATAAAGCACGGCGGAAAATCTGCTAACAAAATGATTCTGCAGTTGATGGGGGTGTCTGGTATGTAAATTACAGCTCGGAGCCTTGACTTTTGTTGAATAAATGGAACATAGATGTCTCTGTTTATCCAGATTTATTTCTTAAGGCAGCTGATCGCTCACCTGAGCGGCGAGGCTCTGCAGCCCCCTGCTGACACCTCCTGAAAATGCGGCAGGAGTTATTTTGTCTTCTACCCCTTTCCTGCTGGTTAGTTTAGATTTAGAGGTGCAGCGTGGAAACAGGCCTTTCAGCCCACCGAGTCTGTGCCGCCCACTGATCACCCACTCACACGCATCCACTCACACGCATCCACTCACACGCTCACGCACATACTCACACACACACTCACACACACACTCACACACACACACATTCTCACACACACACATATTCCCATTTTTGCATCCATACACATTAACCTACAAACCTCTAGTGTACGTCTTTGGAGTGTGGGAGGAAACCGAAGCACCTGGAGAAAACCCACGCAGGTCACGGGGAGAACCTACAAACTCCGTACAGACAGCACCCACAGTCAGGATCGAACCCGGGTCTCTGGCGCTGTGAGGCAGCAACTCTACCGCTGTTCTAGCTCTCTCCCATAAAATATGGCCATGCAAACACGCTCACACTCACACACATGCACATGGAGATTACACACTCACACACACACACTCACAAACATCACCCACACAGATGCACATACACAATCTATCTTGCACGCATACCACATGCACACACTCACACACACACATGCATTCTCACACACGCACATTCATACACACGCATTCTCACACACGCACACACACTCACGCACACACACTCACTCACACTCTCACACACACACTGACACACACATTCACACACACGTTCTCACACACACACACGCATTCACACACACGCACACACACACACACATTCTCACACACTCACACAAACATTCTCACACACACATCATACACACACATTCTCACACACACACACACATATACACATATATTCTCACACACACACACTCTTACACACACATTCTCACACACACATTCTCACACACTCTCACACAAACATTCTCAATCACAGACACACATATACACACACACATTCTCACACACACACTCTTACACACACATTCTCACACTCATTCTCACACACATTCTCACATGCACACTACCACACACATTCTCATGCATTTTCCATTTTATTTCGGATTTCCGGCCTCTGCAGGTTTTGACGTTCACATATAAACACACACACAACCTACAACTCACATGTGCGCGTAAGTGCGCACATACATGTAACATACACATGGCATGAACATGTGCCCGTGTGTTCATGCATACACACACACAAACACACACACGCACAGCGTCAGAAACCAGGGTTAGAATCCTGACTATGGGTACTGTTCAGTACATTCTGCCTGTGAGCACGGGTTTTCTCCTGCCTGTGTGGAGTTTGCACGTTCTCCCTGTAGCAACGTGGGTTTCCTCCAGGTGCTTCCTCCAGTTTCCTCCAAACCCCAACAACGCAAAGACCCGCAGGTTGGTCGGTTAATGGGCTGCTGTGAACTGCTCCTTGGGTCTAGGTGAGTGTTGGGATCTCGGGGGAATTAATGGGAAGGTACTTACTGTAGGTTGAAGGAAATAGCCTTCATGTAGGGTTAGCGTAAATGGGGGGTTGCTGGCCAGCACAGAATCAATAGGGCCGAATGGCCTGTCTGCGCGCTGCATGACCCTAAGACCCTGTCAGCACTGAGATGAATGTAAGTGTGTTTCCTCTGTGGCACAGTTCAACTACTGACACATTCCAAACAGCTTTCAAAGATTCAAAATGTCAGAGATAATGTACAAATGTCACTAGTTGTTGTCAGATAAAGCATAAATTAGATACAGAACTAAACTCACTCTACACTGCGGACACCATAGACACAAGGAACTGCAGGCTCTGGAATCTAAAATCTAAAACACGGTGACTCTTGTGTCCTGCCTTAGTGTCCTTACCTGCATGTACACAGGGGGGGGGGGGGGGGGGGGGGGCAACATGTGCCATTTGGCAGGGGCCTCATTCCTGTCTGCTTGAGAGGGATCTTGGTTTGTGGGCCTGTAAAATTGAAATTGGCCTCCTGGGCCTCAGTTCATCTACGAGAGGGCATGCCTATACACTCTTAGACAATAGACAATAGAAAATAGACAATGGACAATAGACAATAGACAATAGGTGCAGGAGTAGGCCATTCAGCCCTTCGAGCCAGCACCGCCATTCAATGTGATCATGGCTGATCATCCCCCATCAGTACCCCGTTCCTGCCTTCTCCCCATATCCCCTGACGTATCCGCTATTTTCAAGAGCTCTCTCTTGAAATTAACCAAAGAACCGGCCTCCACCGCCCTCTGAGGCAGAGAATCCCACAGACTTGTATTTAAGGATGGTTGTTTGTATGCATAGTAAGATTTGTACTGAATGTGTCGGAAGGAACTGCAGATGCTGGTTTAAACCGAAGATCGACACAACATACTGGAGTAACTCAGTGGGACAGGCAGCATCTCTGGAGAGAAGGAATGGGTGACGTTGAAGGGTCCCGACCTGAATGAATGAATACCTTTATTGGCCAAGTATTCACATACAAGGAATTTGCCTTGGTGCTCCGCCCGCAAGTGACAACATGACATACAGTGACAGTTAGGAATGACACATAAAACATAATAATAAAACATTATTGATTAAAGATGTGAATTAAATTAAATACCAGAGCAAAAGGAGGCTACAGATTTTGGGTTATTGAATAGAGCTACTACTCGTGGGGAAAAAAAGCTGTATTTATGTCTGAAAGGTCAGCAATTACTTCTCTCCAGAGATGCTGCCTGTACTGCTGAGTTACTCCAACATTTTGTGTCGATCTTAGCAAGAAGTTTCTTTGAGGTTAAAGCATAAAGCCCTCTGTCTCTGTGTCTGTGTATTTCATGAATGGAGTCATAGAGTCATGGAGTGATACAGTGTGGAATGGGTGGGTGAAGGCCAACACAGAATCAATAGGCCAAAGGGCCTGTGTGCATGCCGCATGACTTCGACCCAACTTGCCCACACCGGCCAACATGTCCCAGCTACACTACGAACCACTACATTGTAAGGATCTCATAGAAACTTACAGAATTCTTAAGGGGTTGGATAGGCTAGATGCAGGAAGATTGTTCCTGATGTTGGGGAGGTCCAGAACAAGGGGTCACAGTTTAAGGATAAGGGGGAATTCCTTTAGGACCGAGATGAGGAAAACATTTTTCACACAGAGAGTGGTGAGTCTCTGGAATTCTCTGCCACAGAAGGTAGTTGAGGCCAGTTCATTGACTATATTTAAGAGTTAGATGTGTCCTTTGTGGCTAAAGGGATGAGAGGGTATGGAGAGAAGGCAGGTACGGGATACTGAGTTGGATGATCAGCCATGATCATATTGAATGGCGGTGCAGGCTCGAAGGGCCGAATGGCCTACTCCTGCACCTATTTTCTATGTTTCTATGTTTCTATTCCCTTATCATGTAAATATACACTGTAAACGGCTCGATTGTAATCCTGTATTGTCTTTCCGCTGACTGGTTAGCACGCAACAGAAGCTTTTCACTGTACCTTGGTACACACGTGACAATAAACTAAACTGCAACTGAACTCTGCTATGCTCCTGAACTTGCGCCAACAGATAGCAACCCATACTCAAGCAAGCAGCGACCTCTGTCGTCTCCAGCGCTAACAAACAACATGGATTCCTGCCTAATGATACCACAACTTCCAGCAACATTCTTTTTATAAAATATTAATGCTTTCAGACTTTATTACTATTCATGAATTCAATTGCTTGTCAGGGCTAATAAACATGTTAGCGTTGGTCACTGCTATGTATTATTCAAACTATGAAGTTGCTCCTCCCCAGTCAATTCCACAGATTCACAACTCTCTGGGTGAAAAAGTTTTTCCTCATCTCAGCCCTAAATGGCCTACCCCTTATTCTTAAACGGTGACCCCTGGTTCTGGACTCCCCCAACATGGGGAACATTTTTTAGTGCATCTAACCTGTCCAATCCCTTAAGAATGTTATATGTTTCTGTAAGATCCCCGCTCATCTTATAGAAATATATAAAATGATATAAAATACATGGTGGACAAAAGTGCTGGAGAAACTCAGCGGGTGCAGCAGCATCTATAGAGCTAAGGATATTCCATCCCTCCATAGATGCTGCTGCACCCACTGGTTTCTCCAGCACTTTTGTCTACCTTCGATTTTCCAGCATCTGCAGTTCCTTCTTAAACACATATATAAAATACATCTTGCATATTCCTCACGCATTTGCTTTCCCTTTAAAAAAAAACGTATTTATCTGAAAAATATGAACTGCAAATTAATTCATAATGATTTGTTCTGGCATGGTTTAATTTGGTTTTTTTCTCTTTCACTTCCCTGTTAGAGGAATTAGCAGTAAATTGGATTTTCGATGGTGCTCAGTCTGAGTTTGAAATGACTTACCAGCAAAAGAAAATCATCTGTTTTCGGGAGCGTGAGGAGCTGTGGTCTGTTCAGAACCAGAGGCACCATTTACCCTGCTAGCCTCCGTCCCTTTTTCAGTAGATAGGGACAAAAAGCTGGAGTAACTCAGCGGGACAGGCAGCATCTCTGGAGAGAAGGAATGGGCGACGTTCCAGGTCAAACCCCTTCTTCAAACTGGGTTCCACTCCATACATCTGCCTGATGTAGGTTTAGAGGGAAATGGGCCAAACGCAGGCAGGTGGAACGAACCATCCATCTTGGTGGGCATGGGCAAGTTGGGCCAAAGGGCCTGATTCCATACTGTATCACTCTATGACTCTGTGGGCAGTTTCTCCATCTGGGGTTGCTGTCTGACCCGATGAGCACCCTTTAGCATCCCGTTTAGGTTTAGTTTAGTTTAGTTTCAAGTTTAGAGATGCCGCGCGGAAACAGGTCCTTCGGCCCATCAAGTCCGCGCCGACCAGCGATCCCGCACATTAACACTATCCTACACTAGTGACAATTTACAATTACACCAGGCCAATTCACCAACTAACCTGCACGTCTTTGGAGTGTGGGAGGCAACCGGAGATCTCGGAGAAACACTAGCACTATCCTACACACTAGGGGTCGTGGGGAGAAGGCAGGAGAATGGGGTTAGGAGGGAGAGATAAATCAGCCATCATTGAATGGCGGAGTAGGCTTGATGGGCCGAATGGCCTAATTCTGCTGCTATCACTTATGAACATGAACACTAGGGACAATTTACAATTTTTACCGAAGCCAATTAACCTACAAACCTGTACGTCTTTGGAGTGTGGGAGGAAACCGGAGCACCCGGAGAAAACCCACGCAGGTCACGGGGAGAACGTACAAACTCCGTACAGACAGCACCCGTAGTCAGGATCGAACTCGGGTCTCCGGCGCTGTGAGGCAGCAACTCTACCGCTGCGCCACCGTGCCACACTCTAGTGGGATCTTGCTTTGCAAGAACATCTTCCATTCCCTTGCAGAGTAAACCGATGTTGAAAGTGCACGGTTGGCCATGAGGTGGTTTGGGACGTGTGGAGGTCAGGATGGGCACTAGGTTTTTGCTTTCGCCTCCCTGGCTGATCACTCGCTAATGAGAGACGGGAACTGAAAGCACGCTGTCTTTAAGTGGCATTTGGAGCCTTCACAAAGCAATCAAGGGCTGCAATTCAGACCCATTTTGGCTCTGTTTGTCAGGAAGGGGGGGGTCATCAGAAAAATGATACCAAATCCCCGGCTTGTGCTCATCGGCAAGGAGGCAAAATGACACCAAAATAATCCTAAATCACTTTAGCAGTGCTACATTCCATTATCAATCTCGGCAGCAGCGGCAATTTGCAGTTCTCTGCCTTATAATGAGCAAAATGACAGAGTGACCCACAGTCTAAAGTCATCACAGAGCTACAGCTTCATGAAGGAAACTACAGCAGGGGCAATAATCTTTAAGGGGGATTTAAACATAGAAAATATGTGCAGGAGTAGGCCATTCGGCCCTTCGAGCTAGCACCGCCATTCAATATGATCATGGCCTCTTCTTCTTGCATACGGGGTGCACAGCCTAAAGTTGCAGGACAACTTGATCTTATTTGATCTTATTTGAGTGTGCACGCCAGGTTGATTGCATTCGTCGAAACTGGGCGGACCACCCCACCCCACCACCTCATGGCTGATCATCCAGAATCAGTACCCCATTCCTGCTTTCAGCCCGAAACGCTGCCTATTTCCTTCGCTCCATAGATGCTGCTGCACCCACTGAGTTTCTCCAGCACCTTCTCCCCATATCTCTTGATTCCATTAGCCCTAATAGCTAAATCTAACTCTCTCTTGAAAACATCCAGTGAATTGGCCTCCACTGCCTTCTGTGGCAGAGAATTCCACAGATTCACCACCCTCTGATTATAGAAATTCATCCTCGTCTACTTCCTAAAGGCACGTACTTTAATTCTGGGGGTTAGGGTTGTGCCGGGTGGATCAGGCGCCTGATGGATGCGATGAAGAAGCTGACCTTGAACCTGGAGGTCACGGTTCTCAAGCACCTGATGTCCCTCCCAGTTCCCGCAGAGATGTGAGATGTCATTAGCCATTGGGGAAGGCTGGTGGCATTGTCATCAACAATGGGATGGCCGTCAGAAGTCAAAGGGTTCTTCATATAGTCCTCTTCTTCTTGCGTATGGCGTGCACAGCCTAAAGTAGGACAACTTGTTCTATTTGATCTTATTTGTTTGTGCACGCTGGGTTGATTGCATTCGTCGAAACAGGGCGGACCACGTGAAGGTTGCAATCTCCCACCCCACCAAGTCAAGTCAAGTCCATTTTATTTCTATAGCACATTTAAAAACAACTCTCGTTGGCCAAAGCGCCTTACATCAGTGCGGGTACTAACATGCTACACACAGTGGTACATGGATCAACAATACATACATACAGCGCTCCCTCAGAGGACCTCAAGAAAGGCTTGAGGGTAGAAGTAAGTTTTAAGTCTAGACTTAAAAGAGTTGATGGAGGGGGCAGTTCTGATGGGAAGCGGGATGCTGTTCCACAGTCTAGGAGCTGCAAGCGCAAAGGCGCGCTCGCCCCTGAGCTTCTGCCTAGACCGCGGGACGTAGGATGGAATAGGATGGAAGTAGGGTTAGTATCTATGCCTGGACCAGAGGCAGGCTCAGTCAATAGACAATAGACAATGGGTGCAGGAGTAGGCCATTCAGCTCTTCTAGCCAGCACCGCCATTCAATGTGATCATGGATGATCATCCCCAATCAGTACCAGTCTCTATGGCCTGGACCAGAGGCAGGTTGGCTCATACCTGAGAGATCCATCTCCCAGCGGTTAGTTGTGGTCTCACATCCAGCTAGCTGTGCAGTACAGGTGTGGCTTCCCCATCCATTAAATTCAGAGGACAAGTGAGCAGGATTAGGCCTCTCCCTACCATTCTCTCTCTCGTCCCCCGTTCACCATGACTCCCCTCGGTCTCTCGCTCTGTCCATTACTCTCTCTCCACGATAGAGTTGTTTGTTCACTTCCCCTTACTTCGCTGTCTTTCTCTCTTTTTCTTCTTTGTCGCTGTCGCACTCTCTCCCTCTCTCTCTCTCCCTCCCTTTCCCTCTCTCTCTCTCTTTCCCTTTCCCTCTCTCTCCCTCCCTCCCTCTCCACCTCTCTCTCCCCCTCTCTCCCTCTCCCTTTCCCTCTCTCTCCCTCCCCCCCCCTCTCCACCTCTCTCTCTCTCCCCCTCACTCTCAATCTCTCCCCTCTCTCTTTCCCTCTCTCACACACTCTCTCTCTCTCTCACTCTCCCTTTCCCTCTCTCTCCTTCCCTCCCTCTCCACCTCTCTCTCCCTCTCACTTTCTCTCATTCTCTCCCTCTCTCTCACACTCTCTCTCTCTCTCACTCTCCCTTTCCCTCTCTCTCCTTCCCTCCCTCTCCACCTCTCTCTCCCTCTCACTCTCTCAATCTCTCCCTTTCCCTCTCTCTCTCTCTCCCTCTCTCTGTCTCTCCCTCTCTATTCCCCCCCTCTCTCTCACACACACCCTCTCTCGCTCCCTCTCTCTCTAACACACGTTCTCTCTCCCCTCTGCAGCCCTGGAACCTGCCTCTATCCGTGTAACGAGGAGCGTTGTTTCGGCAGCAGCTTGGGCGGTGAGAGATGGAAATGATACTCAGTCTCGGGGGAGTAGCTGAACGTGATCCCTGTTATTATTTGTGTCAAACAGAGAAGAACCCTGCTGCCTGTTCCAGCACGGTGTATCCTATTAGCTGAATTACCAGCAGATTTATGTCCATGGTGATTAATGGAGATTTGTCAACAAGCAGTCCACACTTGAATTTATAACTCGGAGCTTTATTCTCCCGTCTTTACACAATGCACATCTGTTGTGGCTTACTTTGCTGCAACCTAGTTTCTAATGAGTTTTTGTCTCCTGCTTTAAGCTTCCAGTCAGACCTGGGTACAAAATTACAACACAGGGCAACTGCAGAATTGGCCATTGGCCATGATCACGTACTCTGGGGTTGTCCTGCTCTCCTCAGGAGACGAAGATCAATCTCCAGGACACGGTGAAGCTCAGAGAACGATCATAGAGGTCGCCATGAACTACTTTCCAACATGACACAGAGGCCATTCAGCCCATCGGGCCCGTGCCCGGTCCCAGCAGAGTGACCCCAACACTCCCATTCCACTATCCCTTATTCACCGGCAACATATTCTCTCTCCCTCTCTTCCTGCCTCTCCCTATCTCTCTCCCTCACCCCCTCTCTCACGCTCTCTCCCCCATCTCTCTCTCTCTCTTACTGTCTCTCATTGTATCTCTCTATCTCCCCTCTCTCCCTCTCTCCCCTCTCCCTCCCCCCCCTCTCTCTCCCTCCCTCCCCCTCCCCTCCTCTCTCTCCCTCTCTCCCTCTCTCTTTCTCCCTCTCTCTCCCCCCCTCCCTCCCCCCCCTCTCCTCTCTCTCTCTCTCTCTCTCTCCCCTCTCTCCCCTCCTTCTCTCCCCCTCCCTCCCTCTCTCTCTCTCCCCCTCTCTCTCCCTCTCTCTCCCACCCGCTCATTTATCCTACTGGATCTTGGGGAGAGAATGTGAGAGAGGGAGATATAGTTCCTGATTCCTGGCCAGAGGATCTGGGGTGACAGAGGAACTGAAGGAAATCCACATTAGGCAGGAAATGGTGTTGGGTAGACTGATGGGACTGAAGGCTGATAAATCCCCAGGGCCTGATGGTCTGCATCCCAGGGTACTTAAGGAAGTGGCTCTAGAAATCGTGGATACATTGGTGATAATTTTTCAATCTTCTATAGACTCAGGATCAGTTCCTGTGGATTGGAGGGTAGCTAATGTTACAGGGAATTATAAACCAGTTAGCCTGACATTGGTGGTGGGGAAGATGCAGGAGTCAATTATAAAAGATGAGATAAACGCACATTTGGATAGCAGTAACAGGATCGGTCCGAGTCAGCATGGATTTACGAAGGGGAAATCATGCTTGACTAATCTTCTGGAATTTTTTGAGGATGTAACTAGGAAAATCGACAAGGGAGAGCCAGTGGATGTAGTGTACCTGGACTTTCAGAAAGAATTTGATAAGGTCCCACATAGGAGATTAGTGGGCAACATTATGGCACATGGTATTGGGAGTAGTGTGCTGACATGGATAGAAAATTGGTTGGCAGACAGGAAACAAAGAGTATGGATTAACGGGTCCCTTTCAGAATGGCAGGCAGTAACTAGTGGGGTACCGCAAGGCTCGGTGCTGGGACCGCAGCTATTTACAATATACATCAATGATTTGGATGAAGGGATTCAAAGTAACCTTGGCAAATTTGCAGATGACACAAAGCTGGGTGGAAGTGTGAACTGTGAGGAGGATGCTATGAGAATGCAGGGTGACTTGGACAGGTTGGGGGAGTGGGCAGATACATGGCAGATGAGGTTTAATGCGGATAAATGTGAGGTTATCCACTTTGGTAGCAAAAACAGGAAGGCAGATTACTATCTAAATGGTGTCAAGTTGGGAAAAGGGGAAGTTCAATGGGATCTGGGGGTCCTTGTTCATCAGTCTATGAAAGTAAGCATGCAGGTACAGCAGGCAGTGAAGAAAGCGAATGGCATGTTGGCCTTTATAACAAGAGGAGTCAAGTATAGGAGCAAAGTGGTCGTTCTGCAGTTGTACAGAGCCCTAGAGACCACACCTGGAGTATTGTGTGCAGTTTTGGTCCCCGAATTTGAGGAAGGACATTCTTGCTATTGAGGGAGTGCAACGTAGGTTCACGAGGTTAATTCCCAGGATGGCGGGACTGTCATACGCTGAGAGAATGGAGCAGCTGGGCTTGTACACTCTGGAGTATAGAAGGATGAGAGGATATCTTATTGAAACATATAAGATTGTTAAGGGTTTGGACACGCAAGAGGCAGGAAACATGTTCCCGATGTTGGCGGAGTCCAGAACCAGGGGCCACAGTTTAAGAATAAGGAGTAAGCCATTTAGAACAGAGACGAGGAATCAATTTTTCTCACAGAGAGTGGTGAGTCTGTGGAATTCTCTGCCTTAGAGGGCGGTGGAGGCTGGTTCTCTGGATGCTTTCAAGAGAGAGCTAGATAAGGCTCTTAAAGGTAGCGGAGTCAGGGGATGTAGGGAGAAGGCAGGAACAGGGTACTGATTGGGGATGATCGGCCATGATCACATTGAATGGCGGTGCTGGCTCAAAGGGCCGAAGGGCCGAATGGCCTACTCCTGCACCTATTGTCTATTGTGTGAAGGGACAGTTCCGGGCACCAGGATCGAACCTGTGTTACTGGAGCGGTGAGGCAATAGCGCCACCTGCTTGTCACCGTGACACCCTTGTTGTGTTATTTTCACTTATTTATAATTTTTTTAATGGATATTGACAGCAAATTACAATTAGGTTGTCTGTAAAGAAATGATTCATGTGAAATATTAGCATGTAAATATGTGACCGAGTCAGGTGTGCAGATCATGTTAGGATGATCAACATGTGACAATAGACAATAGGTGCAGGAGTCGGCCATTCGGCCCTTCGAGCCAGCACCGCCATTCAATGTGATCATGGCTGATCATCCCCAATCAGTACCCCGTTCCTGCCTTCTCCCCATATCCCCTGACTCCACTATCTTTAAGAGCCCTATCTAGCTCACTCTTGAAAGCATCCAGAGAACCTGCCTCCACCACCCTCTGAGGCAGAGAATTCCACAGGTTAACTGTTGCTAAGCTGCAATAAGGTGTACAAACAGGTTCGAAAGCTTCTGGTGTCTTCTCATGTTCATGTTCATAAGTGATAGGAGCAGAATTGGGCCATTCGGCCCATCAAGTTTACTCCGCCATTCAATCATAACTGATCTATTTCTCCCTCCATTCTCCTGCCTTCTCTCCGTAACCTCTGACACCCGGACTAATCGATCAATCTCTGCCTCAAAAACATCCACTGACTTGACCTCCACAGCCTTCTGTGGCAAACAATTCTACAGATTCACCACCCTCTGACTAAAGACTTTTCTCCTCATCTCCTTCCTAAAGGAACGTCCTTCAATTCAGTTCATGTAACCCCATTCCCCCCACGTTCCAAGGGCCTGTGGTCTACCTCACGCCTGCTTGAGATCCATTGTGGGCAGATTGTACACAATAGAAAGACCTGAAGTTTAAATCGCCTGAGTACCAATAATCTGCCAAAAGCAGCGTTTCATCTGAATGAAGTTGTAACTGATGGTCTGGCGATTAGATTATTGATTGAAGCTATTGATCAGGAGGAAAGTTGGAACAGTGCCTGGTGCTCCAATAAATCAGCTCCTGGCCTGTGGTCCAGACTACGAACCGGATCAACAACAGGGTGGTCACGGTGAGGCAGCGGTAGAGTTGCGGCCTCACAGCGCCGGAGACTCGGGTTCCATCCCGACTACGGGTGCTGTCTGTACGGAGTTTGCATGTTCTCCCCGTGACCTGCGTGGGTTTTCTCCGAGATCTTCGGTTTCCTCCCACACTCCAAAGACGTGCGGGTTTGTAGGTTAATTGTCTTGGTAAACGTTTAAAAAAAAATTGTCCCTAGTGGGTTAGTGTGCGGGGATCGCTGGTCGGCGCGGACCCGGTGGGCCGAAGGGCCTGTTTCCGCGATGTATCTCTAAACTAAACTAAGCTCAACACAGTTATTGCCCCTTTGTTCCCATCTTCAGTTATGATCACAGGTTGGAGATCCTCTTCACAATGAGCACCTCATAGAAGCATCGCAAATAGGTGCAGGAGGAGGCCAATCGGCCCGTCCAGCCAGCACCGCCATTCAATGTCACCATGGCTGATCATCCTGAATCACTACCCCTTCTGTTAGGTATGTTACAAAACTTACCTTCAGCAGCGCTGCAGTTCTGCAGTGGGCCGTGTGCGCGACTTTGGCGCCTTTGAGGGGGGGGATAGGTTTAAAATACGGTATTTCTTCAGCCTGTTCCAATCGATTTTGAACAGGCTGTTTAGTTGTTCAAGAAAAATCGCTACGACTGCCGTTTTATTAAGTTTATTAAAATTAGCGCTGGATAATTTAATAGCAGTAGTAAATTTAAAATCATCTTCTAATGCTGTCAACGCCAGCAACGGGACGGATCTCACGTAGGGGACAAGGCAGGGTACACCGTTTATTTTTTCATATAAACTTGCTTCTTAGGATGCCTTTAATCAAAATCTCACGTTGCGAAAAGGTGACTTTGGACCCGTACGAACCGGCAGTATTTTTCCTGCCGATATGGGGTTTAAATTCACCGCAACCGCAACGTTCCAATCGGTCGCGTTCCACAAAACCCACTCGCAAGATGATGTAAATGGCCATTAATTTACGGGAATTAAACGTTAAATTCCTTCCATTTGGCCTATAAATTCATGACAATGAGATTTGAAAATCATGTTCTATTGTGAATTCTTGTGTGAATGTTATTTGGACACAGGTGTTTTTTAAATGTTAACCTTTTCTTAAGAAATGGATAGATGTTTAGATCTAATAATTGAATTTTGTAATTAGCTACAATTAGGTAACTAACTAATTATATGCTTTAATTTCAGGTCATCCAAGTAAGATTGTTTCATATTAGTTTCAGAATGCTTCAATCTATAATAACTGAAAATTTCATTCAGTTCTCTTAATTTTTAAGAAAGTTTTGGGCTTTTGACTGTCCTCGATCACAGCTTTTGTGTTAAGTCAATGGAAAAGCAATAGGGAACAAGATGCTAATTTCCGAGTATGAAAATGGCCATAACTTTTTTAATACTGAAGATATGAAAGTGAATTAGGTGTCAAATTAAACTTCTTTTTATGCTTTATCTGAAGGGATAAATTGATTTTTTAAATCTCAAAAGTTTGTAACATTGCTACGCCAAAGCAGAGAATGTACAGAAACTACTTTCTGTCTGCCACTGAATTTATTGAGCAGGAAGGAACTGCAGATGCTGGTTTACACCAAAGATAGACACAAAAATGAAGCCGGCTCGTGACCCATATCCTTCCAATTCCCTGCATATTCATGTGCCTATCGGAAACCCTCTTAAATGTCATTGTTCAATCTATTTCAACATTTCATTACACCCACCATACTCTGCGTAAAAACATTGCCTGGAACATATCCTTTACACCTCTGTTCATCTCCGCGGTGAGTCACCAACTGAATCATAGTTCATGCGTCAGTACATTTTGTCTTCTTCAGACTGAAGAAGGGTCTCGACCCGAAACGTCGCCCATTCCTTCTCTCCTAAATGAGGGATTC
>CM069166.1:2745014-2768790 GCA_035221665.1 Okamejei kenojei
TGTGTGCATGTGTGTTCATGTGTGTATGTGTGTGTGTGCATGTGTATGTGTGTACATGTGTATGTGTGTACATGTGTGTGTGTGTACATGTGTGTGTGTGTGTATGTCATCATGTATGTGTTTTTGAGTGTGCATGTGTGCGAGCATATGTATGGGAGTGTGTGTGGATGTGTGGTGTGTGTGTACATGTGTGTGGTGTGTGTGTACATGTGTGTGTGTGTACATGGGAGTGATGTGTGTGTGTGTGTGTGTGTGTACATGTTGTGTGTGGGAGTGAGTGTGTGTGGGTGTGTGTGTACATGTGTGTGTGTACATGTGTGTGTGTGTGTGTGTGTGTATGAGAGGGACGATGGTTCGCAGGGTGATCCGGACGGAGGTGACAGCTGTAACGGCCTTTATGGCCAGCAGCATCTGGGACTGACAACAGCGCCCAAACCTGGTGATTCCTGCATATGGATTCAGTGGGCTGTTTCTAAGCATTCTGCACTTAATAAGGGATTGTATTTACGTATGACAATAATCTTACTGATCCGTATACAAACGAAAATTACTGTATGCAAGATAATAAAGAACCATTGACCTTTGCCCCGTTGAACCATTGACCATTGAACCATTGAACCATTGAACCATTGACCATTGACCATTGAACCATTGACCATTGAACCATTGAACATTGACCAGTTGAACCATTGACCTGTTGAACCATTGACCATTGAACCATTGAACCATTGAACCATTGACCTGTTGAACCATTGACCTGTTGAACCACTGACATTGACCATTGAGCACTGACCTTTTGAACCATTGCTCTTTTAGCAACAACACCCATAACCCACGAATCATCAGAAGTTTACTATTTTAATTTCTGCAGAGTAAAATGTTTTATTCTTAAGTTGTGGGACACAAGGGCATTTGAAACAAGCCCTTCCTAGTGCTGAAGGCCAACATAACATTCACTGCCGTGATCTTCACGCCGTCACTACTCTCTCTGGCTTATCCCTTTCTGAAAAGCCAGACCTGGGGACAGTTTCCATCATTCATATCGTCAACGACCAGTCGCGCCCCGGCCACTCCCTCTTCTCCCCTCTCCCACCAGGCGAGAGGTGCAGAGGTTTGGCAACACACACCTCCAGATTCAGGGACAGTTTCTTCCCAGCTGTTATCAGGCAACTGAACCATCCTCTCATCAACTAGAGTTCTGTCCTGACCTCCCGTCTACCCCACTGGAAACCATCAAACTATCTTTAATTGGACTTTACTGGACTTTACCTTGCACTAAACATTATATCTTTTATCCTGCGTCTGTACATGTATTGTCTCTCCATTGACTGCTTAGCACGCAACAACAAAAACTTTTCACTGTATCTCGTTAATAAACTAACTGAAACTAAACTAAATTTCCTATTTTATTGGAAGCCAGGTAGAAGCTAAAGTGGTTGCACTGATTCTGAATGCTAATGATATTAATGAATGTAAATGATCTTATTTTTCATGCCTGCTGGAAATAAAGCTAAATTTAAATAGAAATTGTAGCAGTTAGCTCAAAGATATTCTATTTTCTTGATCCGTGTTCTTGATCAATCTTATAATAGGTTTAAGAGATTTGGACTAACACTTTGCATCCCATATAGTCATAGTTACAGAGTAATACAGCGTGGAAACAGCCCTTCGGCCCAACTTGCCCACACTGGCCGACATGTCCCAGCTACACCTAGTCCCACCTGCCTGCGCTTGGTCCATATCCCTCCTAACCTGTCCCATCAATGTACCTGTCTAAATGTTTCTTAAATGTTGGGAGAGTCCCAGCCTCAACTACCTCCTCTGGCAGCTTGTTCCATATACCCACCACCCTTTGTGTGAAAATGTTACCCCTCGGATTCCTATTAAATCTTTCCCCCGTCACCTTGAACCTATGTCCGTTGGTCCTCGATTCCACCTACTCTGGACAAGAGACTCTGTACATCTACCCAATCTATTCCTCTCATGAATATCTCAATATGCTTCACGCAGCTGGAAGATTGGTTTGCAAACTTCTAACATAACCACTGATACAGCACAACTCACGTCTATCCCGCAATCCCACCCAGCTCACCTGTTCACCAATTACCTGCCAGGTTTTGTCCAGCCTCTCCTATCTCCCAGTTTTCTATCCCCTACATTCCGTATTAAGAAGGGTCCCGATGCGAAACCTCACCTATCCATGTTCTCCACAGATGCTGCCTGACCCTCTGAGTTACTCCAGCACTCTGTGAAACGTCACATAGAAACATAGAAACATAGAAATTAGGTGCAGGAGCAGGCCATTCGGCCCTTCGAACCTGCACCGCCATTCAATATGATCATGGCTGATCATCCAACTCAGTATCCTGTACCTGCCTTCACTCCATACCCCCTGATCCCTTCAGCCACAAGGGCCACATCCAACTCCCTCTTAAATATGACTAACGAACTGGCCTCAACTAGCTTCTGTGGCAGAGAATTCCACAGACTCGCCACTCTCTGTGTGAAAAACGATTTTCTCATCTCGGTCCTAAAAGACCTTATCCTTAAACTGTGACCCCTTGTCCTGGACTTCCCCAACATCGGGAACAATCTTCCTGCATCTAGCCTGTCCAACCCCTTAAGAATTTTGTAAGTCTCTATGAGATCACCCCTCAATCTTCTAAATTCCAGCGAGTGTCTATCCAGTCTTTCTTCATATGGAAGTCGTGCCATCCCAGGAATCAGTCTGGTGAACCTTCTCTGACCCCCTCTATGGCAAGAATGTCTTTCATCAGATTAGGAGACCAAAACTGTATGCAATACTCCAGGTGTGGCCTCACCAAGACCCTGTACAACTGCAGTAGAACCTCCCTGCTCTTGTACTCAAATCCTTTTGCTATGAATGCCAACATACCATTCGCTTTCTTCACAGCCTGCTGCACCTGCATGCCCTACTTTCAATGACTGGTGTACCATGACACCCAGGTCTCGTTGCATCTCCCCTTTTCCTATTCATTCACCATTCAAATAATAGTCTACCTTCCTGTTTTTGCAACCAAAGTGGATAACCTCACATTTATCCAGATTATACTGCATCTGCCATGCATTTGCCCACTCCTATCCAAGTCATCCTGCAGCCTCCTAGCATCCTCCTCACAGCTAACACTGCCCCCCATCTTTGTGTCATCCGCAAACTTCGAGATGTTGCATTTAATTCCCTCATCCAAATCATTAATGTATATTGTAAATAGCTGGGGTCCCAGCACTGAGCCTTGCGGCACCCCACTAGTCACTGTCTGCCATCCTGAAAAGGACCATTCACTCCTACTCTTTGCTTCCTGTCTGCCAGCCAGTTCTCTATCCATATCAATACTGAACCACCAATACCGTGTGCTTTAAGTTTGTATACCAATTCTTGTGTGGGACCTTGTCGAAAGCCTTCTGAAAGTCCAGATACAACACATCAATGCTTCTCCCTTATCCACGCTACTAGCTACATCCTCAAATAATTCAATAAGATTCGTCAGACATGATTTACCCTTCGTAAATCCATGCTGACTTTGTCCAATGATTTCACCACTTTCCAAATGCGCTGCTATCCCATCTTTATAATTGACTTAGCAGTTTCCCCACTACCGATGTTAGACTAACTGGTCTGTAATTCCCCGTTTTCTCTCTCCCTCCCTTTTTAAAAAGTGGGGTTACATTAGCTACCCTCCAATCCTCAGGAACTACTCCAGAATCTAAAGAGTTTTGAAAAATTATCACTAAGGCATCTGCATTTCTGGGGCTACTTCCTTAAGTACCCTGGGATGCAGCCTATCTGGCCCTGGGGATTTATCGGCCTTTAATCCATTCAATTTACCTAACACCACTTTCCAGCTAACCTGGATTTCACTCATTTCCTCCATCTCATTTTGACCCGTGATCCCCTGCTATTTCCGCAAATTATTTATGTCTTCCTTAGTGAAGACAGAACAAAGTAGTTATTCAGCCATGTCGGGTTCCCCCATGATCAATTCACCCGTTTCTGTCTGCAAGGGACCTACCTAATCTTTTGCACTTCACATATCGATAAAAACGTTTGTAGTCAGTTTTTATGTTTCCTGCCAGTTTTCTTTCATACCCTATTTTCCCTTTCCTAATTAAGCCCTGTCTTCCTCTGTTGGTCTCTGAATTTCTCCCAGTCCCCTGGTAGGCTGCTTTTTCTGGCTAATTTGTACGCTTCATCTTTTTCTTTGATACTATCCCTGATTTCCCTCGTTATCCACGGATGCGCCACCTTCCCTGATTTATTCTTTTGCCATACTGGGATGAACAATTGTTGTAGTTCATCCATGCAGTCTTCAAATGCCTTCCATTCCATATCCATGTTCCTATCCACGTCACCTATCCATGTTCCCCACAGATGCTGCCTGACCCGCTGAGTTACTCCAGCACTCTGTGTCTTTGGAGATACAACGTGGAAACAGGCGCACCGAGTCCGCGTGCTGACCACTAGCACTGTCCTACACACACTAGGGACAATCTACAAGCCAATTGACCAACAAACCTGCACGTCTTTGGAGTGTGGGGGGAAACTTCAGCACCTGCAGAGAGCCCACGTGGTCACGGGGAGAACGTATAAACTCTGAACAGACAGCACCCGTAGTCAGGAATGAAACCGGTCTCTGGCGCTGTGAGGCAGCAACTCTACCGCTGCGCCCATGAGACACCCTATGTGCCTGCACACAATCCGTATCCATTTGCATGTGCCTATCCGACAATCTCTGATATCCCACTACCATGGGATGGTGTTTGTAGTAGAAATATAGAAAATAGGTGCAGGAGGAGGCCATTCGGCCCTTCGAGCCAGCACCGCCATTCATTGTGATCATGGCTGATCGTCCCCAATCAATAACCCGTGCCTGCCCTCTCCCCATATCCCTTGACTCCACTAGCCCCTAGAGCTCTATCCAACTCTCTCTTAAATCCATCCAGTGACTTGGCCTCCACTGCCCTCTGTGGCAGGGAATTCCATAAATTCACAACTCTCTGGGTGAAAAAGTTTTTTCTCACCTCAGTCTTAAATGGACCTCCCCTTTATTCTAAGACTGCGCCCCCTGGTTCTGGACTCGCCCAACATTGGGAACATTTTTCCTGCATCTAGCTTGTCCAGTCTTTTTATAATTTTATATGTTTCTATAAGAAGTGTTCTTTATCCCCTTACGAACACACTGCACCTCATTAAAAAATAGGCTGCAACACTTTGTCCACACGACCTCACGAGGTCATTGAGGTGAAATATTTTTCCCCCTTGAACAATTATGGAATGAATGAGCAGTTACTCCCAGACAGGAGAACAATATTGACCAAGTGATGTGATAATGCTTTGCTTAAACACCTTGCAAGGAAGAGGAGTCTGCGAGGAAGTTGTATGGAGCTTCATCTCTTATAAATATAACTTTATTGGCCAAGTATTCACATACAAGGAATTTGCCTTGGTGCTCCGCCCGCATGTAACAACATGACATACAGTGACAGTTACGAATGACTCAGAAAACACTAAACATTAATAATAATAAAACATTAATGATAAAACACCATTGATCAGGCATATGGGAATAAGTTGGGAAAAACAGAATGTTTGGGGTTGAATCTGAGCAGCGGGCTTTTCTACTGATTAAATTCTGCTCTTTCAAAATGACATTGAACAAAATGTTCATTGGCTCACCTGCGTGACGGTTAAACCTGGGGTCTGGCCTCTGCTTGAAGTGTGTTGCTGGATTGTGGAGGAGAAAGTGACGGCAACTCAATTTACATAAATATTAAATCCTAATGATATCCCCGGTGACGTGCTTAAGACGTTAGCCACAAAGAGCTGGAGTAGCTCAGCGGGTCAGGCAGCATCTCTGCAGAGAAGGAATAGGCCGAGACCCTTATTCGTACTGAATATCAAACGGTTTGAGAGGTTTGAGAGGTTTGTTAGGTGACCATGATCACATTGAATGGCGGTGCTGGCTCGAAGGGCCGAATGGCCTACTCCTGCACCTATTGTCTATTGCCTATTGACCGCCTGTCGCAAGTGGCTAGTTCAGTGCAGTAAGTGGCTGGTTCCGTGCTGGCTGTTACTCATTGCACTGAGACCAGCTCTGACTGTTGGCATCAGCCTGCCTTTGGGGAAGAGAGGACATTGAGCTAAACCCCAAAAGCAGCAATCTTAAATGCACAGGAAAGAACTGCAGATGCTGGTTTACACCGAGAGGGACACAAAATGCTGGAGTAACTCAGCGGGACCAGCAGCATCTCTGGAGAGAAGGAATGGGTGACGTTTCGCGTCGAGACTCCTCTCCAGAGATGCTTGCTGCCGGTCCCACTAAGGAACTGCAGATGCTGGTTTACACTGAAGATGGACACAATGTTAGGTAACCCCTTACTAATCCACCCTCCCCCGCCCACAAGCCGCCTCTCTGCCCCCTCTCCCTTTCCCTCTCCTGTGCCCCACATGGATTCTCGCCTCCTTTCTCAGTTTCTGCTGTTGTCTTTAAGATGGGAGCCAGCAGAAGTGATTCAGAGTTGCTTTGGAACCCATGTCTTGAATGGACCAATGTCGCCACCTGGTGTCCACCAAGAGACTGCAGAGGGTACACAAAAGGCTGGAGAAACTCAGCAGCATCTAAGGAGCGAAGGAGATAGGCAACGTTTCGGGCCGAAACCCTTCTTCAGACGGGAAGAGACTGCAGATGCTGTAATCTGGAGCAACAAAGTGCTGGAAGATCTCAGCCGGCCAGGCAGCATCTGTAGCGAGAAATGACAAGAATAGTGGACAGTCAGCATTTCTGGATGTCTTGACCCAAAACGTTGACTGTCCATTCCCATCAAAGATGATGCCTGGTCCACCAAAAGATATTTGCTTTTCAAAGCTGATTTCATGATTCCGACAGCACTAGAGAACTAATCTTCCCCTTAGAAACATAGAAAATAGGTGCAGGAGGAGGCCATTCAGCCCTTCGAGCCAGCACCGCCATTCATTGTGATCATGGCTGATCGTCCCCTATCAATAACCCGTGCCTGCCTTCTCCCCATATCCCTTGACTCCACTAGCCCCTAGAGCTCTATCCAACTCTCTCTTAAATCCATCCAGTGACTTGGCCTCCACTGCCCTCTGTGACAGGGAATTCCATAAATTCACAACTCTCTGGGTGAAAACGCTTTTTCTCACCTCAGTCTTAAATGACCTCCCCTTTATTCTAAGATTGCGGCCCCTGGTTCCGGACTCGCCCCAACATTGGGAACATTTTTCCTGCATCGAGCTTGTCCAGTCCTTTTATAATTTTATATCTTTCTATAAGATCGCCCTCTCATCCTTCTAAACTCTAAAGATCCCCCCTCATCCTTCTAAACTGTAAAGATCCCCCCTCATCCTTCTAAACTCCTTGTATGGAGCTTCATCTCTTATAAATATAATATAACTTGTGGTTGCAATTACTTCTGGAAAGAGAGAAGGGACTCAGACAGGAAGTTAGACTTTACTTTAGACTTCAGAGGCACAGCATGGAAATAGAACCTTCGGCCACCGGGTCCGTATCGGCCGCAGTCACTCCGTTTATCACTGTCCTACACATTGAGGACAATTTACAATTTTAAGCCCAATTAAACTTACGAACCTGCATGTCTGTGGAGTTTGGGAGGAAACTGGAGAAAACCCACGCGGTCACAGGGAGAACGGACAAACGCTGCACAGGTTTGTAGGTTAATTGGCTTCTGTAAATTGCAAATTGTCCCTACTGGGTAGGATAGTGTAGTGTGCGGGGATCGCTGGTCAGTGTGGACCCTGTTTCCACATTGCGTCGGTGTAGTCTTTGGAATGTGGGAAGAAAACAGAGCAGCCAGAGAAATCCCACAACAGAGCCAGGGAGAACGTACAAACTCCACACAGCCAGCACCCACAGAGAAACATAGAGACATACAAAATAGGTGCAGGAGTAGGCCATTTGGCCCTTCCAACCATTCAATATGATCACGGCTGATCATCCAAAATCAGTACCCCGTTCCTGCTTTTTCCCCATATCCCCCAATTCCGTTAGCCTTCAGAGCTAACTAACTCTCTCTTGAAAATATCCAGTGAATTGGCCTCCAATGCCTTCTGTGGCAGAGAATTCCACAGATTCACAACCCTCTGGGTGAAAAGGTTTTTCCTCATCTCAGTCCTAAATGGCCTACCTCTTATTCTTAAACTGTGTGGCCCCTGGTTCAGGATTCCCCCAATAAGGGGAACATTTTTCCTGCAACTAGCCTGTCCAATCCCTTAAGAATTGGATAGCCAGGATCGAATCTGTGTCTCTGGTGCTGCCCAGTGGTACAACTCCTCTGCCACACTGCTCTGGAGCTGTTTGTCTATCCTATGAACTCGGAGTTCTCTCGAGTGAGCAGGGCCGGATTTACGTATAAGCTAGACAAGATTAAGCTTAGGGCCTCGAGATCTAGGGGGGCCTACTCACCTAGCTGCCCCACCGACCATCCGCCCACCCGGACCTCCTACTCTTTCCCCGCTGACCCAGACTCCACCGCACTCCAGCAGCCCGCAGCCGTCGCCGTCGCCTGACCTGCAGCCTGGACAGCGCCGGGCCTGAAGCTTCCACGCTGCAGACTCCCACTCCCCCGGGTTTGACAGCGTTGGGTCCTAGTGCTAGTCCCCCCAACCCCGGTAAACCTCAGTGGCTGTTCCGCTGGGTCTTCCCCATCCCCCTCGAACCATGTGACCCCAGCTCTCCCCCACCCACCCTACAGTCCTCATACCCCCCTACCCCCTGACCAGACATCGCCTCAGCCTCAGTCTGCTCACCTGCCTTCCTCCGGCCCCAACCCCCCATCCCTGCCCGTGTGTTCACCATCCCCCCTGACCTCCCCCTCTCAGATACTGAACGGTCAGTTCTCAGCAGAGGCCTCACCTTTGTGCCCCTCTGTCCCCACCTCAATGAGTTCCTGCACCCGCCGCGATTTGGAGCTCTTCTCCAGTCGCCACCACCTCACGCCGTTCTTCCATGGGAAGGAGTCCTCGCCCCCGTTGATGATCCCTTTTCCCGTCTCCAACAGACCCCCTCCTCTTGGACCCCCCCCCCCCTCATGGCCATTGGTACAATGAAATTTGGGGGTCACCATCCGACGTCGGAACGGGAGAACATTCTCAGCGGCTTGGACTTCCGAATCGGCCACTTCCTACCGGAGACCGCAGCTCCCGAAGTCCACAGGCTGAGCTGGGTGGATTCACGCTGGCGGCCCTCGGTAAAGGGATCCCAGGGCTCCGCAAAGTTGAAATCAGTGCAGCCCGAGGCTGGGAGCTCCGCAAACCACAGCTCCATGATGTTGAAGCAGCAGGCCCAACCCTCCAGAGCTTCAAACAGCGATCCAGGTAAAGCATCACCTGCTCCGAGGTGAATCCAATATGTATTTTAAAACCAACTGTTTAATGACAACATAGGTAGGATCTAAAAGTGTCACACTGTCACTGTCGGGTAGTCATGGTCCTCTAGTCGTGGGGGTGGGTGATTGGGGTGCGGAGGGGGGGGGGGCGGTCCTCACATGTGAAATAGCTTAGGGCCTCTCTTCATCTAAATCCGGCCTTGCTAGTGAGATTCCAACTCTTGGAACCCTCGAACCTCGAGCTAAAACTGTGACCTTTGCCCAGCTTTGTTCTTTAACTCGCAGCACCAGAGATCTCAATCAGAGTGTCAAACTTGGCTGTGGATCAGTCCATGCCTTGAGACTGTTGTCAGACCACATTCCTGGCATAGTTCCTGGTGTTTGTAGCATAAATAACAGGCGTGCAATCTCTAAATTATTCATGTGTAGGGAGGAACTGCAGATGCTGTTAGAAACAAAATGCTGGAGTAATTCAGCGGGACAGGCAGCATCTCTGGAGAGAAGGAATGGGTGACGTTTTGGGTCGAGACCCTTCTTCAGACCCCGAAACGTCACCCATTCCTTCTCTCCAGAGATGCTGCCTGTCCCGCTGAGTTACTCCAGCATTTTGTGTCTAAATTATGCATGCCTGACATCTGAGAAGGGGTTACGATATCATGCTTTCATCCGGCATGAAAATTTGCATGAAGTACATACCATGGACTGGACAGTGGTGGAGGTGTCATCATCTAGACGGGCAGTCGGTTCGTAGGACCAGTCCTGGAGTCACCTACCATCCTTGGTGCCTTTGCCACGTGCCTGGTGTGTGGAGATACTGTGGCCATCACAAGCCTCTTCACCATTAGAGATGTCCTCGTTCTTCAGTAAACATAGCTTCCCTTCAGACCCCTGTGCCCACGTCTCCTTGGTGTCCCACCGTTCCGCCCCCCCCCCCCCCCCCCTTTGGAGCGTGGGAGGAAATACGCAGGTCACGGGGAGAACGTACAAACTCCGTACAGACAGCACCCGTAGTCAGGATCGAACCCGGGTCTCTGGCGCTGTGAGGCAGCAACTCTACCGCTGAGCCACCTCGTACAGGCCTCGTAGAGCTATGCTTAAAGATGAGGAATATGTCTTGCCGATGCTACAGAATTTACTTTAATTAATATATTTATTAATAATGCACTGTAAAAGCTCATAATACAAGCTGACAGGGTGGTTGCAAGAACAAAAATGATGCCGTTTGGTCAAGAATAGGTCTCAGGAGACAGTTAGCTTCCATTGTAAAACCTACACACATGATTAAGCATTTATACGATTCCTTTATGTAGTAAAAACATTACAAGACAATTCACAAGGGTATTTATCATACAAAGATTACCCCAGTGACATGAAGTGGTATTAGTTTTTAGTTGCGTTTATTATGATCCTTTAGAAGATTTATGTTCCCCACGCTCTCACTAGTTAATAAATGCTCCACTCTAAGTATTAACTGTCACATGTACCGAGGTACTGGAGAAAGCTTGTTGGTGCCTGCTATCCTGTCAGTGAAAAGAATATTCGTGATTACGTCAAGCCATCCACATTAGATATATAATGCTTAGTGCAAGATAGAATACCAGTAAAGTTTGATGAAAGATAGTTTGAAGGTCTCCAGTGAGGTAGATGAGAGGTCACCTCTAGCTGGTGGGAGGACAGTTCAGTTGCCTGATAACGGCTAGGATGAAACTGTCCCTGCATCTGGAGGGTACACAAAAAGCTGGAGAAACTCAGCGGGTGCAGCAGCATCTAAGGAGCAAAGGAGATAGGCGACGTTTCGGGCCGAAACCCTGAATCTGGAGGTGTGTGTTTTTGCACTTCTGTACCTCTTGCCCGATGGGGTGAGACTGGTCCTTGATGATGCTGCTGGCCTTGCCGAGGCAGCGTGAAGTGTAGATGGAGTCAGTGGAAGAAAGGTTGGCTTGTATGATGGTCTGGGCTACGTCCGCAGTAGGACACAAAATGCTGGAGTAACTCAGCGGGACAGGCAGCATCTCTGGAGAGAAGGAATGGGTGACGCTTCGGGGTCTGAAGAAGGGTCTCGACCCAAAAAGTCACCCATTCTTTCTGAGACCCGCTGAGATACTCCAGCTTTTTGTGTCTGTTTTTGGATGCGGGGAGGATGTTTCCACCAGTGGGAGAATCAAGACCAGAGACTGCAGCCTCAGAATAAAAGGTCGTACCTTTAAAATCAAGATGAGGAGGAATTTCTTCAGCCAGAGGGTGGTGAATCTGGGGAATTCGGGTGATAGAAACAGAAAATAGATGCAGGAGTAGGCCATTCGGCCCTTCGAGCCAGTACCGCCATCATGACTGATCATCCAAAATCAATACCCCGTTCCTGCTTTCTCCCCACTTTCTCCCCACTTTCTCCCCACCAGGGTGTGTGGTGCTGTGAGGCAGCAGCTCTACCCACTGCACCAACGTGCCACCCGTGATGTTGCCTGCATTGACCGGGGCAGTGTCCCGAGAGTCACATGAGGACGCAGCACACGCACCGAGTCCCTTTATTGGGGCGGACTCACGTGTGTCGGACTCTGGGGCCCGGCTCTGCGGCTGGGCCTCCCGTCTGCACGTCTGGCCGGCTACCGCTCCGTCTCGGCTGAGGCGGGGCGCTGGAGTCTGAGGGAGCAGCCTGGCGGTCGGCAGCGGCTGGACCGGCCTCACACGGGCATCAGCAGCGACGGGGACGGGACCCGGCAAGAGCGGCCTGAGCTCAGTGTGGGCCCCCTCCTCTGGACCAGTGTGCGCCCCCTCCTCTGGACCAGTGTGCCCCCCCCCATCCTCTGCCAGACCAGTCCCCACCCCCACCCTCAGGCCCCCCATCTCCTCCCCTTGTTCCTGCTCTAACCAGCCCAATGCTGATGTCCCCAAGCTCAATGCCCCCCCACCCCCTCCCCTAGACCAGTTTTGCCCCCCGCCCCCACACCAGTTTGCAGCCCCTCCTGCAGGCCACTGCCAACCCCCTCCCCCAGCTCAGTGTTGACCACCTCCTCTGCCCCAATGCCCACCTGCTTGTCCAGCTCAATGCTGACCTCCCCTCGCTCAATGTCCACCCCCCTCCACTCGCATGGTCCCCCACACCTTCCAGACCAGCCCCCCACCCCCAGACCAGCCCCCACCCCCTCCCACTGACCAGTGCCCGCCCCCAGACCAGACCCCACCATTTCCTCCACTCGCTCAATGTTGACCACTTTCCCCCAGACCACTGTCCACCCCCTCACCCAGCTCAACGCTGACCTCCTCCTGTGGAATGTCCGCCCCCCCCTCTTGCCTGGTCCCCACCCCCCCTTCAAGCACTGTGTCCCACCACATCCACTGTATTAATGTCCACCCCCCCCTCTCGCCTCGCCCCCACCCCCTCCCCCAGACCAGCCCCCTCTGGTGCAGCCCCCCCCCCCCTCCTCGAACACAGTGTCCGCCACACCCTCTTTATCGCTGCCCAACCCTCGCCCTTGCTCAGCGACAAGCCCCTTCCCCAGATCGTGGCCCATCCCCTCCCCTCGCCCAGTCCCTGCTGCATCCTCCAGCCCAGTGCCCACCCCCGTGCCCACCCACCCCTCTCGTTCAGTGCCCCGCCCCCACTATCCCTGTCTCCATCCCCTCCCCCACCCTCACCTCTGTCCCCTTGATGACCACTCCCACCTCCAGACCAACGCCCACCCTCTGCTCTTTCTCAATGTCCACCTCTATCTCAGTCCCCAACCCTTCCGCCAAACAGTGGTGCCCTTCCCCTCCTCGTCCTCAGTCCCCCACCCCCTCCCCCAGCCCATTGTCCGCACATTCCTCCTGACCTCTGCCCAACCCACTGCTGCTCCTCAATGTCCACCCTCTCCTCCTCTCGCTCATAGCCCACCCTCTCCCCCCAGACCACTCCCCACCCCCTCCCCTTCGCTCACTCCCCACCCCCTTCTCCTGCATCACTCCCCACCCCCTCCCCCAGCCCATTGCCCGCACATTTCCTCCTGACCTCTGCCCACCCACTGCTGCTCCTCAATGTCCACCCTCTCCCCCAGACCACTCCCCCACCCCCTCCCCTCGCTCACTCCCCACCCCCTCTCCTGCATCACTCCCCACCCCCTCCCCTCGCCCATTGCCCACCCCCTTCTCCACCTTTGGCAGTGCGGGCTGTGTGTTTCTGAGCTCAGGCACCAGAAGGCCGTGTAGCTTGGGCTTCCCCAGCTGACCGTCTCTTACCCCAGCCTCGCCCGGCTCATTACTACCGCCCCGTGGCTCAGTGCCCCCATCCCCCTCGAGAACATCGATGCGATCAGCTGGGGAGCAAGCGGGAGCTTCCTCCAATCTCCCCTCTCCCCCACTGCCATGGCCTTCCTCCTCCTGCTCCACCGATTCTGTCCTGGAACCATCGTCCACTTCATGTTCCACAGCGCCGGCTTCACCTGCATCGTCAGCGATTAACACCAGCTCAGCTGTGATCATTCCCTCAAAAATCTCTCTGGAACCAACTTCCGGGACCACAGAATAAGCCAGGGTGGACAGATCCCCCAAAGGTACCTTGTCTTCAAGGCATGGTCCCACTGTAATGTTCTCCACTGCAATTGTGTTGTGCATCCCAGTTCTTGCCTCCAAATTAGCCAACCCATGGATGTTTAAACTCTGTTGAAGGTTGATGTTGGGATCACTGATCAAACTCTCCGATTTCCCACACAATGTTGCGGTTGTCTCTGTCTGTTGCTGCTTCGACACCGGGTCCTGATTCAGGTGGACACCCCTGGCATCTTGCATCCTCCCGCCACCTGTCGCGATCTCCACACGGACTCCATCTCCTCGTTCGCACGCAGAACTTCCATCCCCCGCCGTTCCAGCTCCCGCCTGGCAACGGGCAGAGTTGCTGCAGCTTCCAGGAAGGTCGATGTTTTCCACTCCGCTCCGGTCTGGAGTGCCGGGATTTTGTTCCAGGGGCAAGCAAGCATTTGAACATTCAATGTCCAGAGCCTTCCTCCTGGTGATGCCCATGCAGTGAGGTTCACAGCCTCCGTTATTCCAGACGTCATCCAGTCTACCCTCATCTCCCTGTTCCTGGTGTGCGCAGTGACGGGGAGCAGGGAGACTCCCTTTAGTCTGGATTGAAGGGTCCTTGCTGTTTGTAGTGAGCTCCTGCAGTCGCTCGCTGTTGATGGTGAGGACCACTGCCGGAGATTCATCCACTTCCAAGGCTCTGCTGTCTGATTCAGCTGCTCCCGGAGACACAATGTCACTCCCGCTAATGGCACCTATTGGCAATGACATTAACTTGATCATTAACTTAAACATTCAAACCAAATCATCCTCTAGAAATTGACTTATAGAAGTCAACAAACATGTGGAATAGTACAATATAGGAGCAGGCCCTTTGGCCCATCAAGTTTAGTTTAGTGATACAGTACAGTATGGAACAGGTTCTTTGGCCCACCAAGTTTAGTTTACATAGAAACATAGAAAATAGGTGCAGGAGGAGGCCATTCGGCCCTTCGAGCCAGCACTGCCATCCATTGCGATCATGCCTGATCGTCACCAATCAATAACCCGTGCCTGCCTTCTCCCCATATCCCTTGACTCCACTAGCCCCTAGAGCTCTATCTAACTCTCTCTTAAATCCATCCAATGACTTGGCCTCCACTGCCCTCTGTGGCAGGGAATTCCACAAATTCACAACTCTCTGGGTAAAAAAGTTTTTTCTCACCTCAGACTTAAATGACCTCCCCTTTATTCCAAGACCGTGGCCCCTGGTTCTTGACTCGCCCAACATTGGGAACATTTTTCCTGCATCTAGCTTGTCGCGTCCTTTTATAATTTTATATGTTTCTATAAGATCCCCCCCTCATCCTTCTAAACTCCAGTGAATACAAGCCTAGTCTTTTCAATCTTTCCTCATATGACAGTCCCGCCATCCCAGGGATCAATCTCGTGAACCTACGCTGCACTGCTAATCTCGTAATCTCTTAAACCTACGCTAAACTGTTTAGTTTTCGTTTAGATGGTTAGTTTAGTTTAGTGATACAGTGCAGTATGGAACAGGTCCTTTGGCCCATCAAGTTAAGTTTAGTTTAGTGATACAGCATGGAAACAGGCCCTTTGGCCCACCTCGTCCGTGTCGACCAGTAATCATCCGTACACTAGCACTATCCTGCACAAACTATCTGCCAGGGCATCAGTTTAACCTCGTGCTGGGACAGAGAGACGATACCTCTAACAATGCTGCTCTCCCTCAGTCTACAGATCAGTGCTTGAGTCCGTGAACCCCGATACAATCTGTAACTTCCTTATTAGCGTAGGGAAGACATTAATATTACAAACGCAAAATACATCTGTGATGTTCCACACACATGCAGATTGTTGTTGGGAATTTAGGGAAATATAAGTAAGATGAGTAGGTTATAACCAAAGATAGACAAAAAAAGCTGGAGTAACTCAGCGGGACAGGCAGCATCTCTGGAGAGAAGGAATGGGTGACGTTTCGGGTCGAGAAGGGTCTGCCATGATCACAGTGAATGGCAGTGCTGGCTCGGTGGGCCGATTGTCTATTCTCTCCAGAGATGCTGCCTGTCCGCTGAGTTACTCCAGCTTTTTGTGTCTATCTTCGGTTTAAACCAGCATCTGCAGTTCCTTCCTACACCTGACTAGGTATAATATGGTTAACCCTGGAGCTGACAGACTGGGGAAAACGATGGGAAAAATGGCCAAGAATGTAGTCAGAATTACAAAGCTGAAACATTCTGCTGAGAAGCAGGCTTCCTTATCTATTGGGGGGAGGAATAGTCCTTTGCAGTTCTGTCTAGGTTCTTATCTGTTGCAATCTGGCATGACCGCTGCTCGTGGTCGCTGTGTTTAATAGGCAAGTCTCCCAAAGGTTAACAAACAACTCTTTTACGAGGAGACTCCATTTGGCGAGGAGAATGTGGACATTTATGATATCTACATGTGAGATATATGGAAGGGTTTACAAAACAACAAGAAACGCAAGATTAAAGTTAACTCTGGGTGAAAGACAAAGATGAAAGTTTACGGACACACATTAATGTTGGTTTATGTCAACTCCACAAGTAGTCATTGTGTCATGAGGGTATGAGAGTCCTACAATTACTGTCGCTTATTGAAGTGGTTTCAGCTTGCTCACACTGTTTCCGAAGTACATCGCTATGGCCTTCATAAGCCGACACCACTGGGGGGGGAATCTACAGCTGTTTTACTGGTGTCTGTGCCGAATCTGAATAAATCAGATATAGGGTACTGTTAAAGAAAAAAAACTATCCCCTCCTACACACGTGACACGCACATGTACACAGATAAGACACACACAGACCGCAACCAATATACTCACACATATGTACACACACACACAATATATACATGTGAAAAACACAACACACACACACAACATACAAACAAAACACCATACATCGACACACACAAGAAACACACACATATACACTTGAACAAACACAACTATATACACAAAACACGGCATACACACACATTAACACACAATGACACACGAACAAGCGATAGCACACATCTTCAGAAACACTAAACACACACACGCACCACACTGCAAAACTATACGCACACGCCACACTTGAATTAAACGCACACACACGCACACAACACGCGCACAACACGCGCACACACACAACCTACAACTCCATCCGCCACACACGCACCACACAACACATGCACAACACACGCACACACATATAACACACGCAAATACTCACAACACACACACACATATAACACACACAAACACACACATATACACACACACAAATACACACACATCATATACACACACAACATAATGACACACACATCACACACACTACATATACACACACACATATACACACATCATACATATACACACACACACACATTATACACATCATACCACACACACACATACACACACACACACATACACACTATACACACACAAACACACCCATATACACACATAGTACAACATATACACACAACACACATACATATACACACATATACACACACACACACACATACACAAACTACAAACCACATATACACACACACCATACGATATACACACAAATTCAGCACACACACATACACACACACATATACCCAATACACACACACACAAACACATATACCACGACATACACGACACACACACACACATATACACACATATATCACACATACACATATACACACACACACACAGTATACACCCCACACACTACAAATTATGTACACACACACCCATCATACACACACACAAACGCACTACAACACACATAAACACCAGCACACACACCACCCACACACATACACACACATACAACACATATCACACACACAAACACACACATATACAGCTCTTGAAAGCACAACACACACATATACATCACATATACACACACATACAAGTCTTCACCACACACACATACAACACACACCAACCCATATACACACAGTACACACATACACACGCAACGCACACACGCACGCACTAACGCACGCAAGCATGCACACAGGCACACACAAACACTACCGCACGCATGCACACACACACACAACACGCACAACACCGACAACACATACGCGCCAACACACGCACGCGACACCCACACGCACTCAGCAAGCATGCACGCAGGCACAACACAATAAACGCACCATGCACACACACACACACATTAACACAGACACACAACGCACAATTCGGCCTCACCAACGTCTTATACAACTGCAACGTTCTGACGGATGAAGGAAAATGTGCCAAAAATATTTTACGTTTAAAGGTCAAAACAGTATCACAGGTGCGTCAGACTCGCACAGACTGGCTCGAGCACACACATACACGCATATGCAAAAAGATATGCTTGCACAGATACTGGGACAAAAACAAATACACATAAACACATATATATACACACACACATAAGTTCTGTATACTGGCATTAGCCAGTACTGTCTAGACCCAGAAATCAAACAGGATAGGATAGGTGATCAGAGAGTTACAGACATTGCTTAACGACCACATCCAACAAAGCTGGAAGATAGGAACGAGAAACCAGATGAACGAGGACAATCCATCTCCAGGGATAAAGCCATTCTTACCTTCTCCTTGGGCACCTTTAAACACCTGTGACATAAGAACAATGGAAGGATATTATAGAACATTTAGAGAATTCTGAGGATGAGTTGATCTCCTAAATATAGAAACAAAGACTGCAGATGCTGGTTTATACCAAAGATAGGCACCGTGCTGGAGTAAATCAGCGGGTCAGGCAGCATCTCTGGAGAAAAAGGTGGGTGACGTTTCAGGTCGAGACCCAACAGAGATGCTGACTGACCCGCTGAGTTACTCCAACACTTTATGTCTATCTTTGATCTAAATATCCTCATCTGCATACACAGGAAGCTTACTTTAGTTTAATATAATTACATGTTCTGATGTACAGTGAAAATATTTTGTTTGCATGGCTATCCAGGTGACAGGAGTGTTCTTGATTAATATGGTGTCAAAGGTGTTGGGAGAAGGCCATAGAATGGGTTGGGGGAAAGATTAGATCAGCCAAGATTGGATGGCAGAGCTGACTCAAGGGGGCGAATGGCCTAAATTCGCTCTATGTTCTTGTTGTCTTATCCTACATGTCATGTTGTTGATATCGGTCCAAACAAACTGATTAAATACTCATAATTCCTTCAATAAAATAATTAATCTAATTTGGTCAGGCAGTATCTCTGGAAGAAAAGGAATAAGTTTTGTTTTTGGGGCCGATAAGATTAAGGGATATCCTTCATCAGAGACCACTTATTTCATACGGAGAAAATGCGAGGTGTTTAAATTTTGGGATGTCCTAACAAGGGCAGAACCACACAGTGGAATGGTAGGCTTCTGGGGAGTGTTTATAGAGCAAGGGATCAAGGAGTACAGGTGCATGGGTTCCTTGAAGGTCGATCGCAGGTAGATAAGGATGGTCAAAAATGCTTTGGCACTTTGGCCTTCATCAGTCAGAGTAATGAGTAGAGAAGTTGGGAGAGGGTCATGTTCAGTATTGTATAAGACGTTGTGACACCGCATTAAATGGCGTTGTGTTCGAGTTCTGGGGCACCATGTTTTATAGGGAAAGATATTGACAAGCTTGATAGGGGTTCAGAGAAGATTAATACAAGGATTTGGCCCAGGACTAGATGGTGGAGCTTCAGGGAAGATGTTGAGTAGGCTGGGTCACTATTCCATGGGAGACGCAGGAAGGTGAGGGTATCTTATAGAGTTGTACAAAATCATGAGAGGAATTAGATCGGGTGAAACGCACAGAGTCTCTTGCCCAGTTAGATAGGTGAATCGATGACCAGAGAACATCGGCCCCTCTCCACACTGTATCACTCTATGATCGGTGACCTATTTCCTTCTCTCCAGAATGCTGCCCTCGGAACCCGTTTGAGTTACTCCCAGCTTTTTGTGTCCCCTGTCTTACGGAGTAAAACGGCACCTGCATTTTCTGTCTTACACATATAACTCATTAATTTAATTATCAGTGGATCACCACAGTTGGTTCACATAAGCGAATCATTTACCTGAGTCCCCATCTTGAGGAGATGCCTCAGGGTGTGTTGTCTCAGCAAGGTTGTTATGTTGGGCCGATAGCTCCAAGTCTCAATTTCCAGGCTGCCGTCTATGCAAATATCGGGATAAAAGAAACATTCATAAAATCACTCTTTTGCCTCCCCTATCTCTGGAAATATCCCGGGGGTGTAGCTTTAGGATTCGACCCGAAATACGTCACGCCATTCCTTCGCTCCTAGAGATGCTGCCTGTCCCCTGAGTTCCCGCACATTTGTGTGTCCTCTCTTCAGATTAAACCTGCATCTGCAGTCTTCCTACACAACAGTAGAGTATGAGCTAATCTTGTGTCTGGTGGCGCCTGCTTCAAGACTTCTTATCTTTCTGTCAGAGGGATGGTTTAGAAAGCATTTACCTGATGGGACATGTACTGTACTCTAAACTTGAACTAATACTAGCATTGTGTTCAGGATAAATGCAAAAGATTGTATGAGGTCAAAAGGGTATTCGGCCCAGAACGTCGCTATTTTCCTTCGCTTACACACCCGATGCTTGCCTCCACCCGCAGAGTTTCTCCAGCATTTTTGGCTACCTTCGATCTTCCCAGCAGCTCAGTTCCTTCCGTAAAACATTTAACCAAAATAACTTCGCTGGTTTGCCTATCAAGCCAGAATTATTACACTCCCGGATTGACTTCCGCAGCCAGCTTTTGACATCTAATAGTTAAACATTAAACAATGTTGGGTTGCATTTTGTAATTTATGTCCTCATGTATTTTAAATGCGTAATCTCATTAGCTTTATTAACTGCATTATTAACTTGTCTCATTGGTGACCCTCGGACTATCCTTGATCGGACTCTGCTAGCTTTACCTTGCACTAAATGTTATTGCCTTATCATATGGATAGAGCAGCGTCTGCCAATCGCCCACAATCCTAACTCCACCATTCAATCATGGCTGATCTATCTCTCCCTTCAAACTCCTTTCTCCTACCCTCTCCCCACAACCCGTGACACCTGTATTAATCAAGAATCCACAGTGTATCTATTTTTTCCCCAGCTGAAAAAAAAATATCCATTACTTTGCCTCAATATCTTAGACACTGTAAATGTTTGATCTGTAACATGTATTGTCTTCCGCGACTTATAGGCCACAACAAAAGCTTTCCACTGTACCTTCGGTACTAACGTGACAGATAAACTAAACGAACTATATAATACAACGACATTTACAGAGCTTAAAGCAATCTTGTTTCAGAACCTGTTGATCCTATTCCAGCAACCTTCTGTCTTCTGATAACCTGTTGTTCATGTCAGAGTGTTCATGCTCCCGCTGAGTCCATTGAAGAATTAATCTGATCCTTCCATAAGCCATCTCACCCGCAATGATCTCCTCTGAAAGATAGATCAAGCATTGAGGCACCAGGTTCCGTTTGACAGTGGAAGAGATTCACGCCTATTATTTTGCACACCTACCCTTCATCTGTCTCACAGAGCCTGTCCACATTCCACTCCCTGCTCATGCTTTCCAATCCTTCTGAGCTGAACCGTCCTCTCTTGCTGAAACAACAAAGACAGAATTGTCAATCAAACTTGTTTATTTTTATCTTGTTTACAGTTATGGTCCTTTAATTCTAGCTGTCGTCTCTTGGTCTAAACTCTCCACCAGTGGAAACAATCCTCTACAATTTCTAAAGATAGACACAAAAAGCTGAATAATTCACGGATACAGGCCAACATCGTTGAAGAAAGGGATGGTGATTTTAGATCAGTCCTTCGTCAGACAAATATATATATATATATATATATTATATATATAATAAATAATGAAAGGTGTTTATAATAACACTATATATATTTATACACACACACAGCCACATACATATATATATATATTCACATACACACACATAATATACACGACCAGACACCAGACTCACACATATATACTGTACACACATACACACACACATATATAATATATATACTCACACAGAACACAAAAGTACAAAAACAAACCCTCACAAATACATATATATATAAATCCATCCAAACACACACAAATATATATACACACAGCACACACACACATAATATATATATACATTCACACATATATACACACACACACAAATATACAATACAAACACATATAACTCTATATACACAGACACACACAAAGAACATATAAATATAATACACATCGACTACACATATATAATACACACAACAATATATATACACACATCCACACATACATATACTGTACACACACATATATATACAGAATATATTACACACATACACAGGCCCCATAGCAGAACGTCCACGTCGCGGGGCGGAAACTGGACTAATCCGGAGCTAATTCTGCCACCAACATCATCTAATGCAACAAGCGATGGCTCCCACTGATTGTCGCCGTAAAGCTCTCCTCCTTTTCAGGAAGACGGACGATGTACAGCGAGGTCACATTTTTTGACATGAAGATGGAACACGGAAGAAGAACACACACATACAACACACATACATACACATTATATTGTGTTTATTATTATCTTACATCAATAAATAGCCGTACAATAAACTAAGCTCACAATAATGAGCTCAGATTCCGACAGCAACCCAAATGGACATTACCCATTTGGACATTGGTTTCATTCAGAAAGGTTATTGTGTAGACAATCGGAGCCCATCAGTTACAAGTCCGTCAAGCCATCAGTTTTTCCTCCTGAAGAAACATGTCTTTCCGTATACATCAGGAGAAATGCAGCAACTGTGTGCCTGAGGTTGCTAGAGTCCTGCTCCCTCACTCACCGTAATATGCCTGAAGCCTCTGTTTCAGTCGCTCTGGTGTCTGCCTCATTGTGATTCCAGGTAATGAATGAGTACAGTTGGTTTACAGATTGGTTGTGTCTGAACGAGGTAGAAGGAACTGAAAATGCTGGCTTAAAGACATATATAATAGGTGTAGGAGTAGGTGCATGAGTAGGCCAATATGCCCCCATTATCCCCGACTTCGCTATATTTTAAGACGGAGCAGGCAGCATCTCTGAGAGAGGGAATAGATGACAATTCGAGGGTCGAGACCCTTCTTCAAACTCTGCAGAACTCTCGTCAGAGAGAGCAGGAGAACGTCTTCAAAGTTCTTTCCTGTTACATCCCCAGTCACAATTAAAGCTCCCACTGCCTGTAGCAAGCAGCCGATACATGAGGCAGCAGTAACTGTAATCTACCCTGAGCGGAGGAAAGATGTCTGTCCTTATTCATCCCAAAAACGAAGACAGACACAAAATGCTGGAGTAACTCAGCCGAACTGGCAGCATCTCTGACGAGACTGAAGAAGGGTCGAGTCTGAAGTCACTTCAAGTCAAGTCATCTTTATTTCTATAACACATTAAAAACAACTCTCGATGGCCAAAGTGCATTAGATAGGTGGAAGTGTATCTCAACGTTATACAACAAAACGTTATATACCGTTATGAATAAGGGTCTCGACCCGAAACGTCACCCATGTTTCCATCTCTTCCAGAGATGCTGGTCTGTCCCGCTAGTTACTCACTCCAGCGTTTTTGTGTTTAAAAACCACATCTGCAGTTCTTCTTACAATATTGTTCTGCTCTTGGCCTTTGTCTCATGGTCCTGTGCCTAAGCAGCTTCAGAAGCCTTAGCTGATAGAATCTTACCCTTCAGATTGGCTGTGGATCAGGAGCTTGGAGAGGATGAAGCAGGCCTGAGTCCGTGTTATGAGACAATCGCCCTCACCTGTCTGCCTCGGGCGGTTATCCTTCCTGTGCCTTAACTTCTTCTCTCTCCACCCTTGCGTCA
>CM069166.1:2769290-2884290 GCA_035221665.1 Okamejei kenojei
GTCTATCTTCGATTAAAACCAGTCATCTGCGTTCCTTCCTAAGGGGGGGGGGCGCAGCTCGGCGATCGTTTTGCTGAACACCTCCGCTCAGTCGCCTTGACCAAGCATCCCCGCTACCAAACACTTTAACTCCCCCTCTCAGTCCCACAATTGACCTTTCCGTACTGGACCTCCCTCCCCATGTCAGAGAGGCCCTGCTCACATGCGAAACAGCACCTCATATTTTGCTCTGGGCACTCTCATGACCCCAATATATGTCTGAAGAAGGGTTTCGCCCAAACTTCCTATTTCCTCGCTCCATAGATCTGCTGCACCCGCTGAGTTTCTCCAGCACTTTGTCCTGCCTTCTTCTCCCCGATAATATTGAATTTGATGTCCCTAATTTAAAAGTAACACTGCATCTCCCTCTCGCTCTCTCTCTGTCCATCTCCCCACCCTAGTCATCCTTCTAGTTTCACTGTCCTATCCCTCTGCATCAACCTCCTCCACAGCCAAAACAATGGACCCATTGTGGGCTCTTTCTTTGGCCATCAGCGCCAGCTCTATTTTGTTCTGAACCATTTCATACCTCTAATTTCCCTCTCCCCCCCGACTCTCAGTCTCGACTGGCACCGTCACCAGTTTTCTTTCTCCAGAGATGCATCGGACGCTGAGTTACTCCGGCACTTGGTATCTATCTTCATAATCAATGCACACTTATTCACCCCTTATTTTAGTCTCATCTTGTTTTCCTCGTTGCATATTTCTTTCCTCTTCCTGAAATCATTGTATTTCTCATTCCTCATCCCATCCCCACCTTCTCTGCTTTCAGCTGTCCTAGTTTTCCTTCTGCCAAGTTTCAACCCGCGTTTTTATTATAATTTGTGTTTACCTAAATTTCTCCTTTTGTTCATTCCTTTTAGCTTGGCATTTCTCTACTCCTCTGCGTTAAGCTCTCATTTAAACTCAATGGTCCTTTCTATCTCTCTCAACTTTCTCTACATCGCACTCTCTCTCTCTCTACCTCACTCCTCGACAGCTCTCTCTCTACCTTCTCCACTTTCTCTCCCTCCCCCCCTCTCCTCCCCACTCTCCTCTCCCCTCTCCTCCCCCCCCCTCCTCCTCCCCCCCCCCTTACCTCCCCCCTCTCTCTCCCCTTCTCCTCCCTCCCCCCCCCTCCTCCCCCCTCACCTCCCCAACCCCCCTCATCCTCCCCCACACCTTCCCCCACACTCTCTCCCTCATCCTTCCCCCACTCTCCTCTCCCCTCTCCCTTCCCCCTCTCCTCTCCCCTCCTCCTTCCCCCACTCCCACCCCCCTCCCCCTGTCCTCACCACTCTCCTCTCCCCTCTCCTTCCCCCACTCTCCACTCCCCTCCCTCCCCCACTCTCCTCCACCATCCCCTCCCCCACTACACCTCTCCCCTCTCATCTCCCCCCACTCCACCTCCCCCCTCTCCCCCCCCCCTCATCCTCCCCCTCACCCCCCTCTCCACCCCCCCAACTCCTCCCCCCCTCATCCTCCCCCCCCACTCCTCCCCCCTCTCCTTACAACTCCCTCCCCCCTCACCCTCCCCTCCCTCTCCTCCCCCACCCCTCACTCCCCACTCCTCCCCCCTCTCCACCCCCCCTCTCCTCCCCCCACTCCACCCCCCCACTCCTTCCCCCCCTCACCTCCCCCCCTCTACCTCCCCCCCTCTCCTCCCCCCCTCTCCTCCCCCCCTCTCCTCCCCCCATCTCCTCCCCCCCCTCCTCTCTCCCCCCCCTCTCCTCCCCCCCCTCTCCTCCCCCCCCTCTCCTCCCCCCCCTCTCCTCCCCCCCTCTCCTCCCTCCCCCTCAACCTCCTCCCCCCCCACAACTCTCCCACCCCTCTCCAACCCCCCCCACACCTCCCCCCGCCACATCCCACCCCCCCACTCACCTCCCCCCCCCGCTCTCCTCCCCCCCCACTCCACCCCCCCCACACCTCCCCCCACACCTCCCGCCCCACACCTCCCCCCCCCCTCCTCCCCCCCCACACCTACCCCCCCCACTCCTCCCCCCCCACTCCACCCCCCCCACCAGCCACCCCCCCACCTCCACCCCCCCCACACCTACCCCGCCTCTCCTCCCCTCCCACACCCTCTCCACCCCCCCTCTCCTCCCCACCCTCTCCACCCGCCCCCACATCCCCCCACTCCCCCACCCCCCCTCCCCCCATGCTCCCCCTCAACAGCCCCCTAACCCCTCTATCAACTCTATTACCTTTTTCGACCCCTCTCTCCACTCCTCTCACACCCTCACAATGTATCCATCTCTCACACTACCCTGGCCCTCCCTGCAACCCCCACCCACGTCCCCCCGTCCCCTGCTGCTCTAGCTGCCCCCACTAATGTGCGTGTTGTTGTTTCAGCAGCTGATCATGTTGGGATGGTGCTGCTCACGTACTACTTTGAGTACACGGACACATTCGCTGTGCACCGACAGGGCTTCTTCTGCTACGACAGTGCCTACATGAAGCCGTACCCTGGGCCTGAGGAGACCAGTGTCCTCCCACCAGTCTTGCTTCAGTCATTGGCTTCAGCCATCCCCATGGCAACAGTAAGAACCACTTTCATATTCATTTTCACGCTAAATATTTGCTTTATTCTCTGATTTCAGCTAGTTTCCCTGATATTATAGAAACATAATCTTTGATTTGTTGCTTCACTATGCCTGATCAATGGTGTTTTATCATTAATGTTTTATTATTATTAATGTTTAGTGTTTTCTGAGTCATTCGTAACTGTCACTGTATGTCATGTTGTTACTTGTGGGCGGAGCACCAAGGCAAATTCCTTGTATGTGAATACTTGGCCAATAAACTTACTTACTTATTTACATAGAACAATAGGTGCATTTGGCGCTTTGAGCCAGCACCGCCATTCAGTATGATCATGACTAATGATCCAGAATCAGTATCCCGTTCTGAACTAATCTGAACTGAGACGGGTCTCCACCCGAACCGTCACCCATTCCTTCTCTCCAGAGATGCTGCCTGTCCCGCTGAGTTACTCCAGCATTTTGTATCTATGTTTGGTTTAAACCAACATCTGCATTTCCTTCCTACATAAGATCTTACTTGTAGAATCATTACAAGAAAGTAAGCACAATACTCTTAATATAACATTAAGGGTCCCGAGGCGAAACGTCACCTATCCACGTTCTCCACAGATGCTGCCCGACCCGCTGAGTTACTCCAGCATCTTGGGTCTATCTTTGGATAAACTGGCATAGAAACATAGAAAATAGGTGCAGGAGGAGGCCATTCGGCCCTTCGAGCCAGCACCGCCATTCATTGTGATCATGGCTGATCGTCCCCAATCAATAACCCGTGCCTGCCTTCTCCCCATATCGCTGCAGTTCCTTTAATTCATGTGTCTAGATGGAGTTTCATTGACACCCTGTCAGTCAATGGGGTTGTTTTTCCTTCCCACCTCCTCCTCCCCCCCACCCCCCCTCACCATCACTTCCTCCCCCCTCACCATCACTCCCTCCCCACCCCTCACCATCCAACCTACGTCCTCCACCCCCCCCCCTCACCATCACCTCCTCCCCCCCCCCTCCAACACCTCCTTCCCCCCCCCCCTCACCATCACCTCCTCCCCCCCCCTCACCAGCACCTCCCTCCCCCCCCCCCGTCACCATCACCTCCTCCCCCCCCTCAACCATCACCATCCTCCCCCCCCCTCACCATCACTTCTCCCCCCCCTCACCATCACCTCCTCCCCCCCCCCATCACCATCACCTCCTCCCTCCCCCCTCACCATCACCTCCTCCCCCCCCCCCCCCACACCATCACCTCCTCCCCCCCCCTCACCATCATTCCTCCCCCCCCCTCACCATCACCTCCTCCCCCAGCCCCCTCACCAATCACACCATCTATCCTCCCCTCCTCGCCCACCATCACCACCCCCCACCCCCTCTCACCATCACGCTCCTCCCCCCCCCTCTCACCATCAATCTCCTCCCCTCCCCCTCACCACACCACCCCCACCCCCCTCCTCACCATCACCTCTCTCCCCCCCACTCCCCATCACCTCCCCCCTCCCCCTCCACCACCCCCACCCCCTCAACATCACCTCCCCCCTCCCGCCCCCCTCACCACACCTCACCTCCTCACCCAACCCCCCCCCTCACCATCATCCTCCTCCCCCCCCCTCACCATCACTTCCTCCCCCCTCACCATCACCACTCCCCCCCCCTCACCATCACCTCCATCCTCCCCTCCCCCTCACCACCCCCCACCCCCCTTCACCATCACCTCCCCCCCCCCCCCTCACCATCACTTCCTCCTAACCCCCCTCAACCATCCCCCCCCCCCCCCCCCCCACCACCCCCCCCCACCCCCCCCCCCCCTCCCCTCCCCATCACCCCCCCAAACACCACCCCCCCTCACCACCTCCTCCCCCCCCCCCCCCTCACCCTTCCCCACCAACCCCCCCCCCCTCACCATCACTTCCTCCCCCCCTCCCTCCCCCACCACCTCAGTGGGCAAAGACTTGTGGACATCACAAAGCGTTTTGTTTTGTGAATAGGGAGCCAACTCCTCTGCTTTTCTCTTGCAGATCGTTCTGGGCGAGCTGGCCGCCTTTGCCTTTCAGGCGGAGTTTGTACGTCGCGAGCGGACCATAGTGACGGCAGACTGCTGCACGCTCAACCCTCTGGTCCGCAGGGTCATCAGGTTCTTGGGTCGGTCTGGCTGCACCTCCATTCTGCGGCGTTGCTCTGCTTGCCTGGCAGCGGGCAGTTCAGATTAGTCAGTTCAGTTCATAAGGTCATAAGTGATAGAAGTAGCATTAGGCCATTCTGCCCACCAAGTCTACTCCGCCATTCAATCGTGGCTGATCTATCTCTCCCTCTCAGCCCCATTCTCCTGCCTTCTCCCTGACCCCCGACCTAATCAAGAATATCTCTATCTCTGCCTTAAAAAATATCCATTGACTTGGCCTCCACAGCCTTCTGTGGCAATGAATTCCACAGATTCACCACCCTCTGACTAAAGAAATTCCTGCTCATCTCCCTCTTAAAGGAACGTCCTTTAATTCTGAGTCTGTGACCTCTGGTCCTGGACTCTCCCACTAGTGGAAACATCCTCTCCACACCCACTCTATCCAGGCCTTGCACTATTCTGTACGTTCCAATGAGGCCCCCCCTCATTCTTCTAAACTCCAGCGAGTACAGGCCCAGTGCCGTCAAACGCTCATCATATGTTAACTTGCTCATTCCTGGGATCATTCTCGTAAACCTCCTCTGGACCCTCTCCAGAGCCAGCACATCCTTCCTCAGATATGGGACCACAGAATTGCTCACAATACTCCAAATCCCGCCCGCAGAAATATAGGTGCCGGAGTCGGCCATTTGGCCTTTCGAGCCGTTCACAAAGGCCTGTTTCTGCGCTGTTTCTCAATACGAAACTAAAGTAAAAAGCCAGCTATTGGTTCCTGCCACTTTATAGAATGGGTTCAGAAATGCTATTGAGAACTGATGTTGTTACCTGGCCTTGGGGGGGATGTGACGGCAGGACTGAGAATGGGAGTTTGATCTGAACCTGGAAGGATTCCTGATCTGGGAATTGGGAATTGGGAGAAGGTTTGAGTGGAGAATGAACAACAGTTGTAGAGGCAGACCAAGGGTGGATAATAAGCAGATGATGTGTAGAAACAAAGAACTGCAGATGCTGGTTCATAGCAATGATAGACACAAAGTACTGGAGAACTTAGCTGCCCATACTGAATAACATGTCCCATCCACACTAGTCCCACCTGCCTACGTTTGGCCCATATCCCCCTAACCTGTTCTATCCATGTACCTGTCCAACTGTTTCTTAAATGTTGGGATAGTCAACTGCGTCGTTCCATACACCCACCATCCTTTGTGTGAACAAAGTTACCCCTCGGGTTCCTATTAAATCCTTCCCCCACCTCACCTTGAACCTATGTCCTCTGGTTCTCCATCCCCCATCTCTGGGCAAGAGACTACCCGATCTATTCCTCTCATGATTTTGTACACCTCTATAAGATCACCCCTCGTCCTCCTGCGCTCCAAGGCTCAGGCAGCATCTCTGGAGAAGGTGGACAGGTGGTGTTTCGGGTCGGATGCAGATGTTGTGGTTTTGTTGCTGTTTGTCGCTAACCTTGATTTCCACTTGCAGGGGTTTACACGTTTGGACTCTTTGCCACGGATATATTTGTTAACGCGGGGCAGGTGATTATGGGGAGCCCCGCGCCACATTTCCTCACTGTCTGCCGACCCAACTATACGGCTCTGGGCTGCCACCAACCCACTCAGTTCATCGCCTCCCCAGAAGCCTGCACTGGGAGCCCAAACGTGGTGTCCAACGCTCGACGAGCCTTCCCCTGCAAGGATGCGGCCCTCAGCATGTACGCCGCCATCTATACTGTGGTGAGTTCGATTCTTGATCAGGGGCCATGGGGAGAACATACAGAATAGTGAAGGGCTTGGACAGAGTGGATGTGGACAGGATGTTTCCACTAGTGGGAGAGTCTAGGATTAGAGGTCACAGCCCAAATGAAAGGACGTTCATTTAGGAAGGAGATGAGGAGGAATTTCCTTAGTCTGAGGGTGGTGAATCGGTGGAACTCATTGCCACAGAAGGCTGTGCAGGCCAAGTCAGTGGATATTTTTAGGACAGAGATAGACAGATTCTTGATTAGTGCGGGTGTCGTAGCTTGTCGCAGATGGACGTAGGTTGTCGTAGGTGTGGTCAGTTCAGTTTTATTTGTCATATGTAGGTTAACACAGGGTCAACAGTACAATGAAATGTTTTTGACAAGACAACGGGTCACCTCAGCAATGATAAAATTAAGGTAAAGGATAAAATTAAGGTAAAAAAGATAGATAAAAGTGACATTGGTAGGTAAAAGACAATAATAAATAAAAATAATCAACATATATGATGCGTTTATGAGTTCAGAAGGTCGTAGGTGGACGACCTAATGGGTCGCCGGTTGTCGGTAGTTTGACCGACTAGGTGGTAGGTTGTTGTAGACATTGTCCTGGGGGAGGGGGGGAGTCCAGTCGCCGGTTTTTCGGCGACCTGCTACGACCATGACAGTCGCCGGCAGTCGCCGAGAAACTCGTCTAAGTGGCACAGGCCCATAATAATAATAAATACTTTATTGATCCCCTCGGGGAAATTCAGATGTCCCCAACCAACAAACCCACACATTCAAAATGAACGCAGACAGAAGATACATAAAATACAATGTGGACATTGCCTGAGAGCATTAAATACTTAAAAAAACCAATAATTAACAATTTTTTAAAAATGTAATGCAAAAATGCATCCCCCTTCAGCCTAGCGGTCCGAATTATAAAATCTAATGGCATAAGACACCAGCGTGCGTTGGAAGTAAGGTTGAGAGGTCTGGTTTGGCCGTGACGGCTGTGTGAATGAATCCTCTTGTTGCCCACAGATGTACGTCACCATTATGTTCCGGGCCAAGGGGACGCGGCTGACCAAGCCAGTGGTGTGTCTAACGCTCCTGTGTCTGACCTTCCTGACCGGCGTGGTGCGCGTGTCCGAACACCGCAACCATTGGTCAGACGTTCTGGTGGGATTCGTCACCGGGGCTGCCGTCGCTGTGTTTTTGGTGAGTGCCGGGAATCTGCCCAGATTGTACCAATTGCTCCTCAGTAGAATATGAACTGCTCCCCGTTCATCTAACAATTCATAAGATGCAATTAATAAGTTCTACGACTAAGGCATTTATGAGGCATTTAGATGGGTAACATGGAAACTGTAGTTGTATGGATCTTGTTCAGGCAGAGAGATTATTTTAAGAAGGTTCTTGAACCCATAACTTCACCTATCCATGTTCCACAGATGCTGCTGACCCGCTGAGTTACTCCACACTCTGTGAAACGTCTCACCCGATAACCATGTATCTCCACAGATGCTGCCTGACCCGCTGAGTTACTCCAGCACTCTGTGAAACGTCACCTATCCATGTTCTCCACAGATGCTGCCTGACCCGCTGAGTTACTCCAGCACTCTGTGAAACGTCACCTATCCATGTTCTCCACAGATGCTGCCTGACCGGCTGAGTTACTCCAGCACTCTGTGAAACGTCACCTATCCATGTTCTCCACAGATGCTGCAGGGAGTTACTCCAGTACCCAAGTCAAGACAAGAGTCAAGAGAGTTTATTGTCATGTGTCCCAGATAGGACAATGAAATTCTTGCTTTCCTTCAGCACAACAGAACATAGAAGGCATGAATACAGAACTGATCAGTGTGTCCATATACCATTATATAAATATATACACATATCAATAAATAAGCAGATGAAGTGCAACTAAACAGATAATGGGCTATTAATGTTCAAAGATTTGTTTGAGTTGAGTTTAATAGCCTGATGGCTGTGGGGAAGTAGCTATTCCTGAACCTGGTCGTTGCAGTTCTCAGGCTCCTGTACCTTCTACCGGAGGGGAGCGGGGAGATGAGTGTGTGGCCAGGGTGGTGTGGGTCCTTGATGATGCTGCCAGCGTTTTTGAGGCAGCGACTGCGGTAGATCCCGCTGAGTTACGGCAGCACTTTGCTCTCTGGTGGGGACTATTTTAACTTGGTACCATGTTCGGCACAGACATAAAGTGCAAGTGAAATGAATTTGCCAGCAGCGGAACAGTGAAAAATAACACACAAAAACACAATAAAAATGTAACACAAACATCCACCGCAGCATTCATCACTGTGGTGGAAGGCACAACATTCTGTTGTATGTTCCGAGACTCTTCAATAACTTCCCACAGGTCTGCTGCGTGGTCCATAAGTTTAAAGGGAAGAACCCAGTTTGTAAGAAGGTGGCGAACGTTCCGAAACCCGTCTGCGTGATGCTCGCCCTCCCGTGTGTGGAAAGTCCACTAGAAAAGTTAAGTGTTGTTCAAGTAAGCGGTCGACACCAGAATGTGAGCGGGCGGTTTGCCAGCCAAACGCGGCGTGCCGTTCCCCGGCTGTGCAGAGGAAGGAGGATCTGAGGGTGGGGTGGACAATCCGTTCGCTGGTCCTGTATCTCTTCAGGACCAGCCAGCACCGTAAATCAGATTTATCTCCAGTTTTCCCACTCATACTTCCACAAATATCTACAAAGTCAGAAGGTGATAGGGAATAGGAGTAGAATTAGGCCATTCGGCCCATCAAGTCTACTCCGCCATTCAATCATGGCCAATCTATCTCTCTCTCCCAACTCCATTCTCCTTATAGAGGTGTATACAATCTTGAGAGGAATAGATTGGGTAGATGCACAGAATCTCTTGCCCAGAGTAGGGGAATCAAGGACCAGAGGACACAGGTTCAAGGTGAAGGGGAAAAGATTTAATAGGAATCTGAGGAGTAACTTTTTCACACAAAGAGTGGTGGGTGTATGGAACGAGCTGCTGGAGGAGGTAGTTGAGGCTGGGACTATCCCAACGGTTAAGAAACAGTTAGACAGGTACATGGATAGGACAGGTTTGCAGGGGTATGGGCAAAACGGGGGCAGGTGGGACTAGAGTAGCTGGGACATGATGGCCGGTGTGGGCAAGTTGAGCTGGAGGGCCTGTTTCCACACTGTATCAGTGGAGCGAGAGGGAGGAGGGGGAATCCACCTGGCGCGGGGTTTTTGTAACATTGTCGGGGCTCTTTATGTGGCGATTATTTGCATACCTTGGGCGCGCAAGCAAAGAATTTCACCATGAGTGGTCACATGTGACAATAAAGTATTAATTCATTCATTCATTCTTCCCATTTCAGAATCGTCCAGCTGAATTCCCACCAGGAACATGAACGCTCCTCGTGTTTCTTCCCCTCGACGCCGGATGTGTTGATCGCCACTCGGTCGGTGATGAGCGAGGTGTGAGGCCCAGCGTGTGTACAGCTTTGCCAGAACAGCACTCTCACTCCTGTAGAGTCTAGTGTTTGTCAGATTAGTAGGCGCATTCCCCCGTGCTGTCACCTGTAAGTTTGTGTTCTTCTCCTCAACCCTCTGTGCAGCACAAACGCCATCTCTCGGAGCAAGCGCAAGGCCCCACTAGTTGTTCGGCAACTGGTAGACCAGCCGGTCTTGCTGTCCCCATCGCCACACGGAGCTGAAGGTTGTAATTGGTCCTAGAGCTGAGAGAGTCTCCACTTCTGTCACAGTAACCGGATTAGGGAAGACTTCTCCGCACTTCGCCAGCCAGGGGTCTTCCGGCAGGTGGGCTCTGATCTTCACTGCTGGAACCTTGCAATGACCGTTCAACCCCCATCGGACTGTGTGAATAAGCAGAGGTACCTTCTCAACGTTGGGTGGGTGCAGGTGCAGGGACCTCCTGGACCTCAGGTCAGGAACGTATGAGATCATCTGGATGTTCCTGGCCAGGTGGGCACCATCTGGACTTCTGGTGAGGACTGGCACGGCATCTAGGAGGGTCACACGGGTTGGCCATCGGATGGAGGCCTCCAGACATTGGGTGAAACATTGGCTTGAACCAGATTGACATGAATACAGATCATCTATGGATGTCAGATGGGGACTGTCTAAACTAGTTGGAGAACGTCTGAACTTCAGTGGTCATCTCACGTACCTTGGGTGTAGGCTGCCTGGACTTTGCATTAGGATAATCTGGATGTAGGATAGGATCCATTGGGACATTGGGCAGGGATAAGTAGGGATTGAATAAACATTGGGTGGAAACTACCTGGCCTTGTGGTGGGAACTCCATCCAGACTTTGGGAATGGAGTAATTGGACAAAGAGTGAGGTTTGACTGGTGTGGAGCATCTGGGCACCATCTTAACACTTGGTGAAGGTGCACGGGACAAAGGGTGGGGATTGCCTGAATGTCTAGTGGTGACCATCTAGAACATTACCAGACATCAGTAAAATAGGATGCGCAGAGATTAATGCAACCACTGACATGCTCCCCTCGAATGCCATGGGACGGCCAGGTGGCTGGTCGAGGTATGGATAGCCTGCCGATTGGAGATTGCAATCCTGGGCCCTCAGTGCAACACAATGCATGAAGATCTCGGGGAATGTTCCGGAGAGATTTTGCCTCTTCCAGTAACTTGTGGATATGGTGTAATGATATCAACAGCTTCACCAGAATGAACCAGTCTGCGATTGTTACTTTGTCAAACTGTGTAATAGGGGAAATCTTGTCCAAGCAAAAAGGGATTTTGCTCCAAGTCTTTGAGCTAGAAAAGGGCCAGTTTTCACCCAGGTATGGTTTGTGAGTGACGGATACTCACAGCACTCTCGGCTACCAATGCCATTATCGAGTCGCTGTGTCAAGCAACTGTGGTAGTGACTGGGGCAGTGTTGCTGGAAACAGCGGGGAGAAGGTCTTTCTGAAATGTTCCTCAGAAATGAACAAATCCTCTGGTGGTTCAGTATCTGACCGGACCCTGCCCGGCTGCAGAATATGAATCTTCATTAAATGTTGAAATACTTTTATGGTTGGGGATAAAAAAAGCAACATGGTGTTTGTTTGGATTAAATTAATAATATCATTAGAATAAAATGCATGATCATTTCAAGGATGTGTCCAAGCACATTTACTGGAAATGTGGTCTCTTAATGGGGAAGTGCCCATCTGATGGAGACACACAAACCCTAAACCGCAGTGAATGGTGACGTACATGTGGGGAAGATTACCCATGGGCTTCCTTGCACTCCAAGGATTGGAAAAGAAATGGATGCAGAAATATTGAATGCAGTATTCATGTCTTCCCAAGTTCAATTGATTCTGAGCCGTCCCAATAGACAACAGACAATAGGTGCAGGAGTAGGCCATTCGGCCCTTCGAGCCAGCACCGCCATTCAATGTGATCATGGCTGATCATCCCCAATCAGTACCCCATTCCTGCCTTCTCCCCATATCCCCTGACTCCGCTATTTTTAAGAGCCCTATCTAGCTCTCTCTTGAAAGCATCCAGAGAACCTGCCTCCACCGCCCTCTGAGGCAGAGAATTCCACAGACTCACCACTATCTGTGAGGAAACGTTTCTCCAGTTAAATGGTATGGTATGTTACTTTATTTGTTGCATAGAAAATAGAAACGTAGAAAATAGGTGCAGGAGGAGGCTATTCGGCCCTTCGAGCCAGCACCGCCATGTACCGAGGTACAGTGAAATTCATCTTTGTATACAGATCAGTGCAGGTATCACTAAATATAAGCACTTAGATAAGCTTCTCAGCTGCAGTACAAGTGTATAAGCACCAGCACATGGAGACGGTACACAGAGTCACCAGTTTGGCCCCATTTTCCAGTCCCAGTTGTTGTAAGTGCAGGGATCTTGACCTGACCGTGAAGTTGTCCTGGCGGCGTTGTAGGGTCGGCGTTGCTGGCCAAGCGTAGCCGGGTGGCCTCCACCGCTGCAGGCCGTGTGGGGCCCACCAACCCGGCCTCTTAGAGCGGCGCCCGGTCCAGCCGAGCCCCAGGCTGCTGCAGGGCCTCCAGTGGCCACTCCCAATACAACACACGATGGAAGGTAGCGGATGTTACCGTGCTTTTTTAAGAGAGCAAAGAATTGCTGGTGACTAGTTACCCTGGCACCTGTTCACCATTTCATGGAATCAAGTGTTTTATGAGTGGTATTGAGATTGATCGAGATTGATCCCTGGGATGGCGGGACTGTCATATGAGGAAAGATTGAAAAGACTAGGCTTGTATTCACTGGAGTATAGAAGGATGAGGGGATATCTTATTGAAACATATACAATTATAAAAGGACAGGACAAGCTAGATGCAGGAAAAATGTTTCCAATGTTGGGCGAGTCCAGAACCAGGGGCCACAGTCTTAGAATAAAGGGGAGGTCATTTAAGACTGAGGTGAGAAAAAACTTTTTCACCCAGTGAGTTGTGAATTTGTGGAATTCTCTGCCACAGATGGCAGTGGAGGCCAAGTCACTGGATGGATTTAAGAGAGAGTTAGATAGAGCACTAGGGGCTAGTGGAGTCAAGGGATATGGGGAGAAGGCAGGCACGGGTTATTGATTGGGGACGATCAGCCATGATCACAATGAATGGCGGTGCTGGCTCAAAGGGCCGAATGGCCTCCTCCTGCTCCTATTTTCTATGTTTCTAACAAGCACCCTTAATCATAATATAGTTGAATTATATTGTTTAAACCCTGCCCTCCAGGACTAGTTCTGCCAAAGGCAAGACTATTCCAGGATAAGCGATGTTGATATCTGACCATGAGAAGATTGCTCAGATCAAATACATATCAGTTAATTACCTTCCAATCAGTCCAATTCTAAACATTAGCAAAGTAATGGAAAGTGGTATTAGATGTGCTATCAAACTATTTACTCACCAATAATCTGAACACTATGCCAAATGTGGATTTTAATAAGACCACGAGGCTTTAGACTTCATCTGAGCCTAGGTCCATACCAGGACCAAAGAGCTGAATTCCAGAGATGAGGTACCGGTGAAGGAAATAACTGCAGATGCAGATTTACACCAAAGAAAGACACAAAATGCTAAAGTAACTCAGCGGGTAAAGCAGCATCTCTGGAGAAGAGAAATAGGCGACGTTTCGGGTCGAAACCCGAAAAAGAGTTTTGACCTGAAACGTCACCCATTTATTTTCTCCAGAGAAGCTGCCTGACCCGCTGAGTCCCATGACATCAAGGCCGCAGTTCATGGCGGACTGCATCAAAGGTCCATGATCAGTCTGGTCAATGGGCATCAAGGGGAAACACATCAATGGTTGGAATTATACCTCGTGCAAAGAAATGTGCAGGAAGGAACTGCAGATGTTGGATTAAACCAAAGATAGATTAAAAAAGCCGGAGTAACTCAGCAGGTCAGACCAGCATCTCTGGAGAGAAGGAATAGGTGATGCTTCGGGTCGAGGGTCTGAAGACGGGTCTCGATCCAAAACGTCACGTATTCCTTTTCTCCAGAGATGCTGTCTGACCCGCTGAGTTACTCCAGCTTTTTGTGTCTATCATGTACAAAGAAAGATGGTCGTGGCTGGTGGAGAACGATCATCCCAGCGCAAGGACATCACGGCAGGAGTTCTTCATGATGGTGTGTCAGGCTCAACCATCTTCAGTTGCTTCATCACCGATGGCTTTCCATCGCATGGTCGGATATGAGGATGTTCAGGAAGATTGTTCCCGATGTTGGGGAAGTCCAGAACAAGGGGTCACAGTTTAAGGATAAGGGGGAAGTCTTTTAGGACCGAGATGCGAAAATCATTTTTCACACAGAGAGTGGTGAATCTGTGGAATTCCCTGCTACAGAAGGTAGTTGAGGCCAGTTCATTGGCTATATTTAAGAGGGAGTTAGATGTGGCCCTTGTGGCTAAAGGGATCAGGGGGTATGGAGAGAAGGCAGGTACGGGATACTGAGTTGGATGATCAGCCGTGATCATATTGAATGGTGGTGCAGGCTCGAAGGGCCGAATGGCCTCCTCCTGCATCTATTGTCTATGTTTCTATGTTTCACGGATTATTGCAGCTGTTGGATCCCAGCTGTTTACAATCTTTGTCAATGACTTGAGTACAAGTATCAAATATCTATTCAATGTAGAAACAAGGAACTACAGATGCTGGTTAATACACAAAAGGATACAGAGTGCTGGAGTAACTCAGCGGGTCAGGCAGCATCTGTAGAGAAGGGTGACTTCTCGGGTTGAGCTCCAAGCCCTGAATTGTCACCTATCCATGTTCTCCGGTAATGCTGCCTGACCTGTGGAGTGTTTCAAGTCAAGTCCAGTTTATTCGTCACATACACCATCGAGATTTGCAGTGAAATGAAAAGTGGGCTCGCGGACTTTGTGCAAAAACCAAACAAACACACAAACTACAAACAGAATGGGACAGAATCACTTATTCTTTTACATATTGCATATTGTGGGAGGAAGGAAAAAGGAAAAAGGAAAAAGGAAAAAAAGGAAAAAGGAAAAAAACAGCAATTTTTTTTCATTTTTTTTCCAGCACATTGCCATTATAAAATGCACCCCTTTGCCTTTCTACTGCAGATGCTCAGCTGCTCCTTCTGCCGACCGCAGGCGGTTACTACTGCCCTTGCCTTGTTTAAGAAAGAACTGCAGCTGCAATGTAGTCAATGCCTTCTATGTTCTGTTGTGCCGAAGCAAAGCAAGAGTTTGATTGTCCTGTCAGGGACACGTGACGGGGGCGGGAGATTGCAAACGTCACGCGATCCGCCCAATATCGACTAATGCAATCAACTCGACCTGCACAAACGGGAGGTCAAATAGAACAAGTTGTCCAACAACCTTAGGCTGTGCGCGCCACACGGAAGAAGAAGAAGAAGAAGAAGGGACACATGACAATAAACTCTCTTGAATCTTGAATCTTGAATCAGATCTTGCCTTGATCTTGGTGATGTGGATTCACTCTTGACCAGGCGCTCAGCTGCACCCTCTGCCGACCACAGGCGGTAACTACTGCCGCCCTTGATCCTGACGGTGGCTCCACTGCGCCGCCGCTGGTGACGGGGCGCCACTGCAAGCTCGCTGCGCTCCGCTGCGCCGCCGCTGGTGAGCCAGGGTTACTGCAGGCTCCACTGCGCCGCCGCTGGTGAGCTAGGTTACTGCAGGCTCCACTGCGCCGCCGCTGATGAGCAGGGTTACTGCAGGCTCCACTGCGCCGCCGCTGGTGAGCAAGAGTTACTGCAGGCTCCACTGCGCCGCCACTGGTGACGGGGCGCCACTGCAAGCTCGCTGCGCCGCCGCTGGTGAGCCAGGGTTACTGCAGGCTCCACTGCGCCGCCGCTGGTGAGCAAGAGTTACTGCAGGCTCCACTGCGCCTCCGCTGGTGAGCCAGGGTCACTGCAGGCTCCATTGCGCCGCCGCTGGTGAGCCAGGGTTACTGCAAGCTCCACTGCGCCGCCGCTGGTGAGCCAGGGTTACTGCAAGCTCCATTGCGCCGCCGCTGGTGAGCCAGGGTCACTGCAAGCTCCACTGCGCCGCCGCTGGTGAGCCAGAGTCAGGGTTACTGCAGGCTCCAGGGTTACTGCGCTGCGCCGCGCTGGTGAGCCAGGGTTCACTGCAAGCTCCATTGCGCCGCCGCTGGTGAGCCAGGGTCACTGCAAGCTCCATTGCGCCGCCGCTGGTGAGCCAGAGTCACTGCAGGCTCGCTGCACCGCCCCCTGCTGGCGACGCGCCGCTACTGAGCCACCCGACGCGTCGAGGAGTCCGGAAATGCGCGTCGCGTCTTCCGGCTGGGAGTTCTATTGATGTGGAAGAGCCCCTTGAGCATGTATTCATCATAAATCAGTTAAGTGCAATGAATAAGTAAAACAAATGCTGGGATGGGGACTGTGGGTTGGTGAGGGGGGCAATGGGGGAGAGGGGGGAAGAGTTTTGCAAGCATTCAGACCAAAACTGGAGGAATTATGTTGGTTCAGAAGGAAATGGCAGGGAAATTAAACAGTTTGTGTCTTATCTGCACAGAAATTCCACCAGAACCAGTGGAAATCACTGCTGAGCTGAGAGAAACTAGCATTGGTTTTAAAAGCATTGAGCAACTTGACAGGATAAAGGTGATGCATCCCCAATTGTAACATGGGAGCAAGGTGGATAGGACAGGGTAGAGGGAGCCTGGAGAAGGGTCTCGACATGAACCTTCTCTCCAGAGCTGCTGCCTGTCCCGTTGAGTCACGCCAGCATTTTGTGTCCATCTACGGTATACACTAGCATCTGCTGTTCCTAAACAGTCTTCTTCTTCTTGCCAGTGAAACATAAACCAAAGGAATAGTTGGATCTCAAGCCGGGTGCTGAGCAGCCAGGTTGTTGCCTCTGTTGGCGTCAATGTCTGCCAGGCCCTGACAGAGCTCCATTTGGGTGGGTGGTAGAGCGGGCACCCAGAGATGACATGGTTGGCTGAACAGTGAGGTGTTCAATCGCAGAAAAGAACCTGCAGGTGCTGGTGTTGCCGCCCTTTGATGATAGTTGGTGAATGTTGAAAGTTTTGTCAGAGTTGCCTGGGGCAAGTAACTCATTTATGTACAGTTTATGCTTTTGTGTAGGAACTGTAGGTATACCATAGATGGACACAAAATGTTGGAGATACTTCAGCGGGACAGGCAGCATCTCTGGAGAAAAGAAATAGGTGACAGCTGTGACAGTCTGTCTCCGTCTGAAGAAGGGTCCTGACCCCAAACATCACCTATTCCATTTCTCCAGAGATGCTGCCTGACCTGCTGAGTTACTCCAGCATTTTGTGTCTATCTTATGTTTTTGTGTGTTGTCTGAGTCTATGCGTCTGTAATGCTGTTGCAAGCATGAATATAATTTTACTCGTACCCCACCGTATTTGTGTAAGTGACAATAAATGGGGCCATTACAGCGCTTGCAGCGCCAGAGACCTGTGTTTGATCCCGACTACGGGTGCTGTCTGTACGGAGTTTGTGTGTTCTCCCCGTGACCTGTGTGGGTTTTCTCCGAGATCTCCGGTTTCCTCCCGCACTCCAAAGACGTACAGGTTTGTTGATTAATTGGCTTGGTATAAATGTAAACTGTTAATGTGTGGGGATCGCTGGTTGGTACGGGCTTGATGGACCGAAGGGCCTGTTTCCACGCAGATTCACTAAACTAAAATAAACAAACTTCACTCAACTAGGAAATGGAGCACACTGAAGTCACTGTGCCTTGTGGTGGAGTTCATGAATATTTATGGTGGTGGATGAGGTGCTTTGTAATGAATGGAGTTGTGCTTCTTGTAAGAGAGATGTGTGAAGAAGAGTCTCGACCTGAAACGTCACCCATTCCTTCTCTCCAGAGATGCTGCCTGTCCCGCTGAGTTAGTCCAGCACTTTGTGTCTATCTTGTGCTTCTTGTAAGTTGTTACCTCTGTTCTCATGCAGGAGAGTAGAAAATGTTCAATAAAGCATCTAACTTACACATTGCAGATAGAAGGCCAGCACGGTGGCAAAGCGGTAGAGTTGCTGCCTTACAGCGCCAGAGACCCGGGTTCGATCCCGACTACAGGTGCTGCCTGTACGGAGTTTGTATGTTCTCCCTGTAACTGCGTGGTTTTCTCCGGGTGCTCCAGTTTCCTCCATGGTATTTCTGTGGCAGATCCCATTAGGTTTCTGGCTGATGGTGGTTCAGGAATTATCAATGATGGAAGTGAACTTATACTAATTGTAAATTAGCTCACCGGTCCATTCAGTAGGTTGTTAAAGATATTAGGCACAAAAACCTGGAGTAACACAGCGGGACAGGCAGCATCTGTGGAGAAAAGGAAATGGTGACGTTTCGGGTCAAGACCCTTATTTTCATTTAATATTTAAGATATTAATTACCTTTGAAAAAGATTACCAATGCCACTTCATTCAATACAAGGCCACTGAATCTCAAGGGCAGACGAAGAAACGGACACTGCAGATTCTGCCAGCTTGCGAAAAACACAAAGTGCTGGAGGATCTCAGCGGGTCTGTGGTGGGAATGAACAGGCGACGTTTCAGTTTCAGACTGAAGAAAGGTCCCAACCAAAATTATTGTCTGTCCACTCTCTGCCACACATGGTGCCTGGCCCACTGAGTTGCTCCAGCACTGTGTGTTTAGCTCGAGGGCATGTGGTTGGAGATGCTCGTTACCCACCACACTCCTTGTTGGAAGGAACTGCAGATGCTGGTTTAAACCGAAGATAGACACAAAATGCTGGAGTAACTCAGCGGGTCAGGCAGCATCTCTGGAGAGAAGGAATGGGTGATGTTTCAGCTCGAGAACCCTCTTCAGACTGAAACATCACCCGTTCCTTCTCTCCAGAGATGCTGCCTGTCCCACTGAGTTCCTGCAGCATTTTGTGTCTGCCTGCCGCACTTGTCATTGACATGGTACTTTTTTTGTCACATGTACCGATGTGCAGTGAAATTCATTTTTGTATACAGTTCAGTACAGGTATCACTTGACATAAGCACTTAGATACATATTACATAAGCATGTCAGATACTATACAAGTGTGTGGCAGTAGTGTACTAAGACAGTATACGGCAGCTTTTCTCAAGTGGGGTCCCCCGGAACGCTAGGGTTCCGCGAGAGGTCACTCGGGTTCCGAGAGAAAGAGTGATAAATAGGCTAATGATACATCAATGCATTTTTGAGTCATTTTTTTGTTTAATTTCATATTCGTAATTTTATCATACACATGCGGCATATTCTTGGGTATGCTAATAAAGTCTTCAACCTGTTATATCATTTAATAGTGTAATAATCATAGGGAATATATTTAGCGAACTCTATACGGCAGCAGTGTGAAACGGCCTTTAGTGGTCAATGGACAGGAGCTGTACGTGACGGATTCATGTATCATCAAGTGACTCACTCGAGTACAGATGCATGCACGGTCTCCATCAGTCCTGTCTGTGCTTCCTGCCGTGCAGCTACAGTCCCTCATTCATCCACAGTATTTAGTCATTTGTATCCATCATTTAGGGATGTTATATGAATTTTCAAAATGTAAGTATGTTTATTTTTATTAGTTTATCAAAAATGTATTTATGTATGTTTTTGTTAGTTTATGAAAAGTTTATGTGTGTTGTTTTCTCTCTGCCTCCTTCTGTGTCCCCATCTCCCTCCTCTAAGGTTAGTTCTTCTGTTGCCTTTATTTGCTTCAGTTTTGAACAAGCAGTTTGATTTCATTTTTTTTTTGCATTGTCAATAAACTTGAGAAAAACGTAAGCTATTATTTGATTAAACCAGTTATCAGAAAAATATATAATGTTTGCCTTATGAACTTTAAGTTTATGAAAGAGAAAGAAAGATTAATGAAGATACATGGATAGGCCAGGTTTGGAAGGATATGGACCAGGCACAGTCAGGTTGGATAAGTGTAACTGGGACATGTTGGCCAGTGTGGGCAAGTTGGACTGAAGGGCCTATTTCCACGTTGTATCACTCAAAGATTGAGGTGACAGTGACTGCCCTTGACATCAAGGCATCATTTAATAGAGTCTGATATCACAGTAGCAGAATAAAACTGGTGTTAATGGCCATTCAAGTAGTTGAAATCATACCTCATTCAAAGGGACAGTCATTGGGCAATTACCCCAGACCCACGATATCACAGCAGGGGTTCCTCAGAGCAGTGTCCTGGGCCCGACCTGCTTCATGAACGACCTTCCATTCTAATGTTCACTAATGATTGCACAGTGAAACTTAGAAACCTAAAATAGGTGCAGGAGTAGGCATTTCGGCCCTTCGAGCCAATACCGTCATTCAATATGATCATGGCTGATCATCTAAAATCAGTAACCCTCGTTCCTGCTTTCACCCCATCTCCCTTGATTCCTTTGGCCCCAAGAGCAAAATCTAACTCTCTCTTGAAAACATCCAGTGAATTGGCCTCCACTGCCTTCTGTGACAGAGAATTCCACAGATTCACAACTCTCTGGGTGAAAACGTTTTTCCTCATCTCCGTCCTAAATGGCCTACCCCTTATTCTTAAACTGTGACCCCTGGCTCTGGGCTCCCCCAACATGGGGAGCATTTCTCCTGCATCTAGCCTGTCCAACACTTTAAGAATTTTATATGTTTCCATGAGTTCCCCTCTCATCCGTCTAAATTCCAGTGAATACAAGCCCAGTCGAACCATTTTTTCATCATATGCCAGTCCTGCCATCCCGGGAATTAACCTGGTGACCATATGGTGCTGTCCCTCAATAGCATGAATGTCCTTCCGCAAATTAGGAGACCAAAATTGCACACAATATTCCAGGTCCCGTACAACTGCAGTAGGACCTCCTTGCTCCTCGCATGCAGACAGACCTAGACACATTAAATCAATGATTTACAGCAAGCAACCTTTCCTAAAATCCACGTGGACAACATCTACCCTCATCGATCATTTTTGGCACCTCCTCAAAAACCTCCTCGTTAGTAACATATAATCTACCGTGGATAAAGCCACGATTACTGTCCCTGATTAACTCTCTCTTGAAGATCCTGGACCCGAAATGTCACCCATTCCTTCTCTCCGGAGCTGCTGCCTGTCCTGCTGAGTTACTCCAGCTTTTTGTGTCTATCTTTGGTGTAAACCAGTATCTGCAGTTTCTTCCTACACATTAAACCTATGATGTTGCGATCACTGTAACCAAAATGCTCTTCTGCTGAAACACCAGTTCGCTGACCAGGCCCGTTTCCCAATACGAGATTCAGTACCATCCCCTCTCAGGTTGGACTATCCACATACTGTTTCAAGAAACCCTTTTGAGATACAACTAACAAATCTAAGCGTTTTGCATTAAGGAAGCCGCAGTCACTAATACAGAAGTTAAATCGCCCACTACGATAACCCTGTTGCTTTGTAATCTGTAATCTGTCTACATATTTGCTTCTTATCGGTATCTGTTCTGAGCCTAACCCATTTAGCATTTTTATCAAGTGGCGCTACACAATGGAAAGTGCCACAGGGATTGGTGTTGGAATCCCAGCTGTGTACAATCAATGAGGCCAAACACAAAATGCTGGCAGAATGGGTCAGGCAGCCTCCGTGGAGGGAATGGGCGGGTGACGTTTCGTATCAATGCCCTTCTTCAAACTGACAGAGTAGGGGAGAGAAAGCTGAAAAAGAGAAGTGGAGTTGGGACGCAGCCTGTTACCAAGTGATAGGTGGATACAGGTGAGGGGGATTTGATTGTCACTTATTCTATGCATCTACCAAAGGTTAGAACTGTGTGAGACGTCAGGAGAATGGGGTTGAGAGGGAGAGATAGATCGGCCATGATTGAATGGCGGAGTAGACTCGATGGGCTGAATGGCCTTATTTTGCCTCCTAGAACTTATGAAAAGAGTCAACCAGATACCGATTTCAAATTAATTAACAAGACACTGACAGGAGGGGGCCAAATTGTAGACTTGTCCCTAGTGTGTAGGATAGCGCGAGTACACGGGGTGAACACTGGTCGGTGCGAACATGGTGGGCCGAAGGGTCTGTTTCCGTGCTGTATCTCCAAAATCCAAAGCCTGTCTGGATGTACAGCTTGCAATCTTTCAAAATTCCCTTCACTCTAGTGTGTTTAAAGCTCAGGAAAGTATGTTCAGAACAGAGCTGGGTAGATATTTGAATATTAAGGAAAGAACTGCAGATGCTGGTTTCGATCAAAGTTAGACACAAAATGCTGGGGTAACTCATAGGGACAGGCAGTATCTCTGGAGAGAAGGAATGGGTAGATATTATATATTCGGGGTATCAAAAAAATTGGGTTGGTGCAGGAAGTATTGTTGTGATAAAAGAATAGTTATCTTTTTAAACACTGACATGCCAAGTAGCCTGGTCCGTGTGTGTGTGTGTGTGTGTGTGTGTGTGTGTGTTTAAATCAAAAGTAGACACAAAATGCTGGAGTAACTCAGCTGGACAGTCAGCATTTCTGGAGAGAAGGAATGGGTGATGTTTCAAGAGTGAAGAAGACCAAAGAGGCGTCACCCCGTGACATGTCGGGTATGACGGGTGCCGGCTAGTCGCCAAGAAAATCGCGCAAGTGGGACAGGCCCTTAACTCTTGGACTCTGGTCAGCTGTTAATCCAGGAGCAAGCTGGAAATGGCCTGTGCTTCAGTTTTCAAGCAGAAATCGGAGAGGATTAACTTTATAGCTGTGGGAACAAGGCACTTCTATTTAGTGCAGTGATCAGGCTGCATTCGACTTGTCGTCCTTCAAGTGAGCAGTGCTACAAATGTGTAGGAAGGAACTGCAGATGCTGTTTTAAACCAAAAATAGACACAAAATGCTGGAGTAACTCAGCGGGACAGGCAGCATCTCTGGAGAGACGGAATGGGTGACGTTTCGGATCGAGACCCTTCTTCAGACTGACGTCAGAGTGGGAGGGAGATAGATAGACTAGGAAGTGTGAAAACAGGGCAAAGGGAATGGAGATCAATGAAAATGTAGACTAGATCATTATTAGCTGGGAGAAGGTAACAACACACCAATCTTAATATAGTTTATATATATATATATAATGTAGTCAGAGGCGGTAAGACTGGTCAGAGAAGGGGGAAGGAGAGACACAGACAGACACAGACTTGTAGTACTACAAATGTGCTTGGCCTTCCAGAGACAGGTGCTGACACACACGCACAGATGTACAACATCGGGCGGGATTCGGTCATGCTCCTGGGAAGCATTGTTCATTGGATTGTGTTCTCTCCTCAGGGGCCCTGCAGGAATGGACGGCTCGTACCAGGTGGTCGTCGGCAGCTTCCTTGTCTTCCAGGTCCTCTTTCACATGGTCACCCCGCGCCTCTCCGCACGGCTCAGCTGGGGATACAGCAACCTGTCTGCATCGCAGAAAACCGAATGGCACTCCAGGTACTTGATCTCTGCTCGACACAAAGTACTGGAGTAACTCAGCGGGACAGGCAGCATCTCTGCAGAGAGAAGGCCCTTCTTCAGACGTCTCGACCCACAACGTCACCCATTCCTTCTCTCCAGAGATGCTGCCTGTCCCGCAGAGTTACTCCAGCATTTTGTGTCTACCTTCAGTGTAAAGGTCGAGGTGGATTATCGCCAACTGGCACTTGATCAGTGCTCCCGGCTAGGCAGTGCAAAGGTCCAGGTAGATTATCAGCCGTCCACCTGCGCTGGCTGACTGTGCTTGGTTGGTATTTATTAGTGGCAGCAGTAATCAGAGGCAGCAATTGTTATTACCAGCCTCCGGGTCAAACCCGCATTCTGCAAATGTAAATGCACTTCAGATGTCATCATTTGCATGTGATTTTAGTTTAGTTTCGTTTAGAAATCCAGAGGCCCTTCAGCCCACCGCGTCCGCACAGACCAGCGATCCCCGCACATTATCACTATCCTACACTCATACCGAGCCAATTAACCAACAAACCTGTATGTCTTTGGAGTGATTGTCAGATGTAAATGATCCTTCAGTTCTAAAATGCTTGGTGTCAATTATTAACCATGCTGGGATGTCAGTCTCTGAGACTACCCCATATAACCAAAGAGGGCTGGGACATTGTAGCTAGAATATTCACAATTACCACTCTTTCTTCCATCAGTAACCTGGAATATCGCCCACTGACCCGAATTATATTTTTTGTTTCGAGATACAATGCGGAAACAGGCCCTTCGGCCCACCGAGTCTGCACCGACAAGCCATCCCCCCCCCACCCCGCACACGGCCATTAGCCTACACACACCGGGGACAATTTACATTTATACCAAGCCAATTAACCTACAGGCCTGTGCGTCTTTGGAGTGTGGGAGGAAACCGGAGTACGCAGGCCACGGGGAGAACGTACAAACTCCGTACAGACAGCACCTGTAGTCAAGATGGAACCCCGGTCTCTGGCGCAGTAAGGCAGCAACTCTACCGCTGCGCCACCTTGCCACCCCTATAAGAGTAGATATACCGGTCTTGAGTAAAAGTGCTGAAGGAACTCAGTGGTACTCTTTCAATCTGACGATGTGTCATGACCCGAAAAATCACCTGTCCCTTCCCTCGACAGATACTGCCTGACCCTCTGTGTGTGGTTAGATACTGGTCAATGCAGTTGAGTAGTTCCATCCAAATGCAGTGGTTCGTGTTAGTCTTATTTACAGAAATATTGCTGCCTCACTAAAGGGCCTGTCCCACTTACGTGATTTTTTTCGGCGACTGCCGGCGCCCGTCATAGTCGTTACAGGTGGCCGAAAAATGTCAACGTTGAAAATCCAGCGGCGACCAGAACAAGGTCGGACTCTTTGGGCGACTACTCACCACCACACAGGCTTCATTCACCCCGCGACATGTGGCCAGGGTGTCGCCTGTATGGTCGTGAGTCGTCTCCTCAGTCGCCCAAAGAGTCGTAGCGTCTTTCTGGTCGCCGCTGGATTTTCAACATGTTGAAAACTTTCGGTGACCTGCAACGACCTGTGATGGGGGCTGGCAGTTGCTGAAAAAGTCGCGTAAGTGGGACAGGTCCTTAAGAAACTCACCTGAGGTAAGAGTCTTCAGCACTTGTCCAGTCTAACCCAGGACTGAGTCACATCTAACGCAGACAGTTACTGTTGCCTGGCCTCATTCTCAGCTGTTTCTCTTCAGGTGTGTTTCCACCATCCATGCTCTCATCGTTGGAGGTCTAGCGTTGTACATCCTTTGGTTCGACGATGACGTAAATAGAGACCGCATCTGGTAAGAGCCTGAAATGTCACAGCTTGGACCTTGAAGTGTAACCTGCCGGATACAAAGAGTGGGCCCCGCACTGAATCAGGACTCTCGGCAGACACCAAGATTAGGAGTTGGTGCTCAGATAGTTGCAACGTCCACTAACCCTGTAGGGCTGGGGTGGTGGGTATAGAACAGCATTGTCCCCTAGCTTAAGATGGTGGTCTGGAGACAATATAATGAAGCCCCAGCTCACATTTGGCTTGGTGATGCTGCCGGCTGTTGGCCCACTAATTGTCTCCATCTATATTGCCACATTCAGTTTTATTTCCTCTATTTCACCTGTGATTTCCCCTTTCAATCACACATGTCCCTCCTGCTCCACTGCATGTTAAGATCTTATTGCCAGTTCATAAATTCTAGGAATGGAATTGGGCCATACGGCCCTTCAAGTCTCCTCCGCCATTCAATCATGGCTGATCTATCTTTCCATCTTAACCCCATTCTCCTGCCTTCTCCCCATAATACATGGCACCCGTACTTATCAATAATCTATCTATTTCTGGCTTAAAAATATCCGTTGACTTGGCCTCCTGTGGCAATGAGTTCAACTGATTCACCACCCTCTGACTAAATAATTCCTCCTGATCTCCTTCCTAAGGGAATATCGTTTAATTCTGAGGCTGTGACCTCTGGTCCTAGACTCTCCCGCCAGTGGAAACATCCTCTCCACATCCACTCTATCCAGGCCTTTCATTTCACTATAAGCTACTGAGGTCTGACATATCTTGCATCTCCCCCCCCCCCCGATCTCTGGTTCAGAGCTCACCCTTGTTATCTCAGTAACTTGGGTTTAACTTTAGTTTAGAGATACAGCATGAAAACAGGCCCTTCGGCCCACCAAGTCTGCGCCAACAAGCAATCGCCCGTACACTAGTTCTATCCCACACACTAGGGGCAATTTACAGAAGCCAATTAACCTACAAACCTGCACGTCTTAAGAGTGTGGGATGAAACCGGAGCACCCGGCGAAAACCCACGCAGGTAACAGGGAGAACGTACGAACTCCGTACAGACAGCACCCGTAGTCAGAATAGAACCCGGGTCTCTGGCGCTGTGAGGCAGCAACTCTATCGCTGTACACTGTGCCGCCCACATGGATGAACATGTCCTGGATTCTGAGCCCAATGGCAAGAATTGGGCATGGTTCCTAGTCTGCAGATTTCCACTTAATCCACCTTGGATCGCGTGGCATCCCACTTCTCTGCCAAGAAAGGTAGTCTTGTGATTATGGATTATCCCTCGATCACAGGGTCATAAGTGATAGGAGTAGAATTAGGACATTCAGCCCAGCACGTCTACTCCGCCATTCAATCATGGCTGACCTATCCCTCCCTCTTAAGTCCATTCTCCTGCCTTCTCCCCATAACCTCTGACCCGTACTAATCAAGAATCTCTCTATCTCTGCCTTAAAAATATCCATTGACAGCCTTCAGAGCCACAGATTCACCACCCTCTGACCACAGAAATTTGTCCTCATCTCCTTCCTAAAAGAACGTCCTTTAATTCTGAGGCTTTGACCTCTGGTCCTAGACTCTCCCACTAGTGGAAACATCCTCTCCACATCCACTCTATCCAAGCCTTTCATTATTCTGTATGCTTATAGACAATAGACAATAGGTGCAGGAGTAGGCCATTCGGCCCTTCGAGCCAGCACCGCCATTCAATGTGATCATGGCTGATCATCCCCAATCACTACCCCGTTCCTGCCTTCTCCCCATATCCCCTGACTTCGCTATTTTTAAGAGCCCTATCTAGCTCTCTCTTGAAAGCATCCAGAGATCCGGCCTCCACCGCCCTCTGAGGCAGAGAATTCCACAGACTCTCAACTCTCTGTGAGAAAAAGTGTTTCCTCGTCTCCGTTCTTCAATGATGTTCTCGCACTCTGATGATTATTACAGCAACTAGCCACACGGCCCGTAGACGTTCTACAGGTGAGATGTTCCTTGAAATCTGTGCTAGAGATTCAAAGAGCAGGCATTTTCCCTGATTATTTAATTAATTGCCACTTCTTTTCCAGGAAAGCCTACCTTGAAGAAGTTCTGATCTCTCAGGCAGGATTTCAGATTGTTTCATTTAAACTTGTCCATCCTCATTGCTTCCTGTTGTTTCTCCGCGTGTTTGATCAAGTCTATCCAAATGTGCTTTCCTGGGCAATTGTTGCTTTCAACCTTATCCCCTCACATTTCCGAATCGCACCCTATCGCTGCCGTTACCATGAGATTCAGAGTCTCCTCAAGCTGTTGCTGCCCACCTCACTACACTCTTTAACCCGCTCCTCTCATCCGTCTTCAAACATTTCCTCGGTCGGGAGTTTTGTGCCCTGAAGATCAGCTCTTGTGAAATCTTATCTGTAAACTGTGCTAGTTGCCAATATGTGATTCTTGCTGATAATTGGGGTAATGAGCACAGGAGCCTTTGACAACTGAAGCTTTTGCACTTGTGTTTTACAGGGGGGACCCCAGGCTAGTGAAGGTTAACATAGCAATCGCCTCAGGCTACTTGATCAATGGTGAGCATTGCACACACACTCCCACCAAGTCTTTAGATCGACCACTTTCACACTTGAATCTCTCTCTCTCTCTCTGAGCTTTCATTCCAAGCCTTTTACTCTTCCCATTCAGGGTAGGTCATGCATCGTGAAGCTTCCTCTCTTCCATTCCTTCACCCACTTCCAGGGTTGGCACAAGCACAGGTTGGACAGGGAGTACATTTTCTCTACACCGTTCCATCAAACAACCCAGGAAAGAGGCAGAAAAAAAGTTAGATACAGAATAAAAATGCCTCTAGTCTATCCCATCAAACACTGCCAAGGATGATGCAGTACAGTTATGCCCCTGTCCCACTTAGGAAACCTGAACGGAAACCTCTGGAGACTTTGCGCCTCACCCAAGGTTTCCGTGCGGTTCCCGGAGGTTTTTGTCCTCCGGCAACCACCTTCAACTAGCATCACAACCGGCTTCGACTAAAAAATTACCGATTTTTAAAACGGAAACCACTTTCGACCATTAGGGAGACTAAAAAAAGCCCGGGGATAAAGACCACAATAAAGAGAGATCAGATAGAGATGGAGCTCCATCCGCACTGTCCTGTCTAACGCTCCCATGGTTGAGACTCCATGGGTTAAAAGCTAAACAAGGCACTCTCCCACCTCTGCTATCCAACGTTCCCAGGTGGGAAGAACATGAATGAGATTGTGTGCCCATCAAACTTGCCTCAACTATTGCAGGTAGATGTTAAATGACTGATTATTCTGCACTTGATTACTGGCCAAGAGATTGTCCAAGACTATTTGACCTAATGTATCCACAAGATGCTGGAGTGATTCAGCGGGACAGGCAGCATCTCTGGAGAGAAGGAATGGGTGATGTTTCGGGTGGAGACCCTTCTTCTCGATTCCTTCTCTCCAGAGATGCTGCCTGTCCCGCTCAGTTACTCCAGCATTTTGTGTCTACCTTCGATTTAAACCAGCATCTGCAGTTCTTTCCTACAAAAAGACTATTTAGCCTAACCTTGTCACGGTCTTGAACTAACCTGGCTCGGGTCCGTCGCTGGCTTCGCACGTAGCTCACTGCCCTCTCTATCTATCATCCACTCACTCCGTACCTGATGGGTTCACTCTGGTCCCCTGGTGGTGCCCTCTGACCTCCTGCTCTGGCCGTTGGCTTTGACCACATGGACACCCGGCTCCCATTGGCCGCTGGCTTTGCCCGCTGCACTACACCGCTGCTCTAATTGGTTGCCCACTTCATAACCTTGCTCTCATTGGCTGGTGGCTCTGCCTATTTCTGCATCTTCACTCATTGGCTGGTGGCTTTGTGCGTTTCACACTCTTGCTCTTATTGGCTGCTGGCTTTGCCCACTTCATCCTTGGCGTTTGGCTTTGTGCGCTTTATACTCTTGCCCTCTCTAGTTTGGTGCCCAGTTCACACACACTTGCTACCATTGGTCGCTGGCTATGCCTGGCTTACACTCTCACTCTTATTACAGATTTAGTGCTTCTCCTATGGCACTGGAAGACTTTAGGAGACAGGTATTTCATCAGCCACCACTTGGCAGCGCTGTATGCCTACCAGTACGTGCTGGTAAGTTGAGGGGCAAGCAGCATTCCTCATCGGCCCTTGGTGGGTGCAGGAATGAACCCAATGCTCTGTTCCCATCCCTATCCCGGGTCATTTTTATCACCTTGGTTCTCCTTCACAGGCTCGAGGTCTCCTACCTTACTTTGCTAATTTCCGATTGATTGCAGAACTCTCCACGCCCTTTGTAAACCAGCGGTAAGTTTCATTTCAGTTTTGGACTGCGTTTATATCTGAGATGGGGAGAAGGCAGGAGAATGCGGTTAGGAGGGAGAGATAGATCGGCCATGATTGAATGGCGGAGTAGACTTGATGGGCTGAATGGCCTAATTCTGCTCCTATCACATGACCTGATGAGCCTATCTCATGGGAAACAGGACGTAACCCAGGTTACAGCAACTCATGGGCCCCAGTTTCAGGGAAGCCTTCACTTTTCTCAAGGAAGTTAAAACCTAAAATAATGGACATCTTATTTGCCCAATTTGGTGTTTTGTTGGTTGGAATAAGTTCTCGTGCAAGCAGAAGAGATTAGTTTCACTTGGGGACACAAAGTGCTGGAGTAACTCAGCAGGTCAGGCAGCATCTCTGGAGAACATGGACAGGTGATGTTTTGAGTCAAAATCCTTCTTCAGACCATTCTTCAGGTCAAGACCCGAAACATCACCTGACCCCCATGTTCTCCAGAAATGCTGTCTGACCTGCTGAGATACTCCAGCAATTTGAGTCCTTTTGTGTATTAACCAGCATCTGCAGTTCCTTGTCTCTAGTTCAATCTGGCATCAAGTGCAGCACAGAAATGATGGGCTGAAGGGCCTGTTCCTGTGCTGTACTTTTTCTATGAATCGATTTTTCCAGTTCACATGGAATGTGAATCCCCACCTCTGTGGGCTCATAGCTCACATGTACACTCACCAAAAACATGCCTTTATGCAGCTCCTTTAGCCCAGTAGAAGCCAAAGTCATTGGGGCTGGCGGTGGTGGGGGATGTGCAGTGTAACTGGGGTTGTGAGGAAAACCATGGTGGCATTTTCTGTCTGGTAGTTATCATTGGGTGGGTAAGAGCAGAACCTGCTGGGAATAGACAATAGACAATAGGTGCAGGAGTAGGCCATTCTGCCCTTTGAGCCTGCATCTCCATTCAATGTGATCATGGCTGATCATTCCCAATCAGTATCCCGTTCCTGCCTTCTCCCCATATCCCCTGACTCCGCTATTTTAAGAGCCCTATCTAGCTCTCTCTTGAAAGCATCCAGAGAACCTGCCACCACCACCCTCTGGATGTTCTACCAGTTGGATAACTATGGGTCCATACAGCGTGGGCCTTCAGCCCAACTTGCCCCATCTACATCTGTCCCACCTGCCTGAGTTTGGCCCATCTACCTCTAAATCTGTCCTGTCCACGTACCTGACAGCAGCAGATCCTGCAGCCGGCCACGGCAAAGGGTGAGCAGCAGAGGTACCACATCTTAGAGCATTGTCGTTGAGGATGTCGATCCACTCGGGCATGTCCCTGCTGGCGGGTGGGATGCAGACAGGAGGTCATTGGCCACTGTAAAGACGGTGTTGCGGGGTCCTGCACAACAGCTGGTGCAGCGGTAGAGTCGCTGCCTCACAGCGCCAGTGACCCCGATTCCATCCTGACCACGGGTGCTGCCTGTACGCAGTTTGTACGTTCTCCCCGTGACCCGTGTCGGTTTTCTCCGGGTGCTCGTACTTTCCTCCCACACTCCAATGACGTGCAGGTTAGTAGATTAATTGACTTGGTAAGATTATAAATTGTCCCCGGTGTGTGTAGGATAGTGCTAGTGTACAGGAATTGCTATTTGGCGTGGGCTGAAGGGCCTGTTTCCGCGTTGTATCTCTAAACTAAATTAAATGAAGCTGGTGAAATGTATAGGAAGGAACTGCAGATGCTGGTTTAAACCGAAGATACATATAAAAAGCTGGAGGAACTCAGCGGGACAGGCAGCATCTCTAGAGAGAAGGAATAGGTGATGCTTCGGGTCGAAACCCTTCTTCAGACTGAAGGGTCTCGACCTGAAACATCGCCTTTTCTTTTCCATCAGAGATGCTGCCTTGAGCTGCTGAGCTATTCCAGCATTTTGTGTCTATCCTTGGTGTAAACCAGCATCTGGAGTTCCTTCCTAAACTAAGCTGGTGGTGGGAGGAGTGTGTGGATGAAGGCCCTGTGTGGGAGCAGTGTGTAAATGACAGTCCTGTGCGTATGTGTGCCCCTGCAGATGGTTTTTCGAGGTGCTGGGGGTCCCCCGCAGTGCCCGGCTGGTGGTACTGAATGGCACGGCCATGTCCATCAGCTTCTTTCTTGTGAGGATCGCTGTGATCCCATCCTACTATCGGCAAGTGGCGTCCAGCTTTGGCACGGCTGCCTTCCACCGCCTTGGCCTGGGCCCACAGTGTGCTTGGATCATATCCAGCCTAGCCCTGGATATTCTCAACACAATCTGGATGTACAAAATCGCCAGAGGCTGCTGGAAAATTCTCTTCAGATCTCACATGCATCGGAAAACCGAACCCAGCAAGAGTTTCTAAGCACATGGACAAGAATGACCTGCTTCTACATTAATTATTCAATTGATCAGTGGCAAATCAACACTGTTTTAAAAAAAAAATAGTTCAAAGTCTCAATTATTATAGTAAATCCAGCAAATCTATAAATGTTGGTATTCCCAAATATAGACTCGGAGGAGACTAGAGACGACACTGATTACTCCTAGATTTTTATTTCTACAACCTCCCGGAAGTGCATCTCAGTTCTCCGTCTTGCCTGTAACAGCCTTGTGAATGGGAGGTGCCTCGGAACAAAGGGGACCGGTGCCATCAACGCTGCCCCCTCTTGCTGGCGCCCCAGGGCCAGCTCTCTCCGCCCTGCGCTCCATAGCCAAGCCTGCTCACACACTACAGAAGCCCGCTCCAGTGCAGTCCCGCACAGTGGTCCCACACATCTGCAGCTCCGAGAATGCTGCACTGCACAATGCCTTATCCACCCGTCCTAGACTGTTAGTTGAGCTGTGCTCCAGAATGCAACCTGGAGTCAGATTTTATTTGAATGAATTGTATCATACTTTGTACCGACTCACAAACTATTCCCCAGCTACTGTGGAGACTATGCAGCCTCCTAATGCAACCCCTCACCCTCTCACACTCCAGAGATTTACAATTTCTGTTTCATAAGTTCATAAATTCATAAGTGATAGGTGCAGAATTAGGCCAGTAAGCCCAGCAAGTCTCCCCCTGCCATTCAACCATGGCTGATCTACCTTCCCCTCTCATTCTCAATCTCCTGCCTTCTCCCCGTAACCCCTGACACCCGTACCAATCAAGAATCTATCTGTCTATGCCTTAAATATAATCCATTAACTTGGCCTCCACAGCATTCTGTGGCAACGAATGCAACAGATTCACCACTCACAGACTAAAGAAATTCTTCTCTCATCTCCTTCCTAAAGGAACACCCTTTTGTCCGCTCGTCCTGGACTCTCCCACGAGTGGAAACATCCTCCCAACATCCACTCCATCTAGGCCTTTCACTTCCAAGCGCCATGAGGAATTTGCCTTCCTCATTATAACGGAGACTGGTTTTTTTTTTTTCAATTTCAGCTTAGTTGGTAAAATGTAGGGGATTTACTGGATCACTATCACATGTTGAAAAGAGCGTATTGTTGCTCGTAACTATCTCCTGCTGATATATTATAATTTCATCCGAGAGCCAACATGGACTCATAATTTGGACATCGTGTCCATTGAATTTTCAAGCAGCTAACCAGCACAGTAGGTACGTGAATGCCTGTTAATGCTACTTTATTTATACAAGGTGTTAAACAAGAATTTACACAAGAAACTGTCAAAAAATGTAAGTGTATGGAATTGGATTGGGTTAGAGTACATGAGTTTGGACAATGTTATGGGACTCATGTGGTACCGACAAGGATTTATGACCATGGCTCCAGGAAGAGAGGTCAACACTAGGTTAGTGTTCCAACACTGGATGTTGCAGAGAATGTTGTTCAGATAGGGCAAAGCTGTGGCAGATAGAGTTCAGAGTGGGGACATGTGTAGACCATAGGGTCCAAATCTGAGATGGATCAGAATATTTTTTTCAATAGTGGAAGCCAGGAACTATGAAAGATTTAGGGAGTTGATGTATAGAAAACATTAAAAGGTACTGAACAGGAAAGGGAACAGAAAATAACTTACACACTAAAGGAATGTTAGTCATTAGCTGTGGAGAACTGGGATGCAGTGATATCCATTGACTTACCTCCACAATGTTCTGTGGCAGTGATTTCCACAGATTGACCACCCACTGAGTAAATTGCTCCTCATCTTCCTAAAGAAATGTCCTTTAGGAAGATACACTGAAACCTGAGCTTCTCCCAGTGTGTCTGTGTCTGTGTCTGTGTCTGTGTCTGTGTCTGTGTCTGTGTCTGTGTCTGTGTCTGTGTGTGTGTGTGTGTGTGTGTGTGTGTGTGTGTCTGTGTGTGGCTGTGTGTCTGTGTCTGTGTGTGTGTCTGTGTCTGTGTCTGTGTCTGTGTCTGTGTCTGTGTCTGTGTCTGTTGAGCAGAGGAAATGTTACCTTTCTCCCCACACTCAACTCTATCTGCCACAGGTTTGCAAAATCTCACACTCCTCCAGAGCACTTCTCCCATCCTCTTTAAAAAAAACACACCCTCAACATCAACATCCACAGAGGTTTGCTCATGCACCTTCCTATCTTCTCCAATAGCCTGGATTCTGCCATTCACTCATTCCCGTACTCATCTTGTGTGGATCTTGCGTGACTTTCATGGGCTGGGCACTTCCTCAGCAATAGCCTCCACGATGATACCTGGAGATGTGTAGGTCAGTTTCCAACGTCATTCTGGCCGTACCAATGCCATATCCCTACATCTCCGTATCTCCATTGCTTGCCCACTGTACTGTCTAAATTGAGATCGGACTTTCTCCCAACACACTGCTGGGAGGATCATAGCCATTGTGTCCCCTCCCGATACGCACCCACCTCTCCCTCCCATACACAAACCAACCAGCCCCTGGATAACTAGATTCTTAGAAAGACACAAAAAGTTGGAGTAACTCAGCGGGTCAGGCAGCATCACTGGAGAAAAGGAATAGGTTAACATTTTGGGTCGAGACACTTCTTCAATCTCGACCCGAAAAGCCACCTATTCCTGTTCTCCAAGATGCTGCCTGACCCGTTGAGTTACTCCAGCTTTTTATGTCTAGGGTTTAAACCAGCACCTTTTCTGGTTACAGTTCTTTCCTGCATATGACTAGATTCTTCCCAGTCTCAATGCTGATAACCATATAACAACCATATAACAATTACAACACGGAAACAGGCCCTCTCGGCCCTTCCAGTCCGTGCCGATCATTTGTTTTCCCCTAGTCCCATCTACCTACACTCAGACCATACCCCTCCATTCCCTTCCCATCCATATACCTATCCACTTTACTTTTAAATGTTAAAATCGATCCTGCCTCCACCACTTCTGCTGGAAGCTCATTCCACACAGCCACCACCCTCTGAGTAAAGAAGTTCCCCCTCACGTTACCCCTAAACGTCTGTCCCTTAATTCTCATGTCATGCCCTCTTGTTTGAATCTTCCCTACCCTCAATGGGAAAAGTTTATCCACGTCAACTCTGTCTATCCCTTTCATCATTTTAAAGACCTCAATCAAGTCCCCCCTTAACCTTCTGCGCTCCAAAGAATAAAGACCTAACTTGTTCTACCTTTCTCTGTAACATAGTTGCTGGAACCCAGGCAACATTCTAGTAAATCTCCTCTGTACTCTCTCTATTTTGTTGACATCCTTCCTATAATTAGGTGACCAAAATTGTACACCATACTCCAGAATTAGGTCTTACCAATGCCTTGTACAATTTTAACATTACTTCCCTACTCCTATATTCAATGCTCTGATTTATAAAGGCCAGCACACCAAAGGCTTTCTTTACCACCCCACCTACATGCGATTCCACCTTCAGGGAACTATGCACAGTTATTCCTAGATCTCTCTGTTCCACAGCATTCCTCAATTCCCTACCATTTACCATGTACGTCCTATTTTGATTTGTCCTGCCAAGATGTAGCACTTCACACTTATCAGCATTAAACTCCATCTGCCATCTTTCAGCCCACTTTTCCATATGGCCCAAATCTCTCTGTAGACTTTGAAAATCTACTTCATTATCCACAACACCACCTATCTTAGTATTATCTGCATACTTACTTATCCAATTTTCCACCCCATCATCCAGATCATTGATGTACATGACAAACAACAGTGGACCCAACACAGATCCCTGAGGCACCCCACTGGTCACCGGCTTCCAACCTGACAAACAGCCATCCACCATTACTCTCTGGCATCTCCCATTCAGCCACTGTTGAATCCATCTTGCTACTCCGCCATTAACACCCAAAGATTGAACCTTCTTAACCAACCTTCCATGGGGAACCTTGTCAGAGGCCTTACTGAAATCCATATAGACAACATCCACTGCTTTACCTTCATCAATTTCCCTAGTAACCGCTTCAAAAAATTCAAGAAGGTTTGTCAAACATGACCTTCCAGGCACAAATCCATATTGACTGTTCCTGATAAGACTCTGTTTATCCAGATGCTTATATATATTATCTCTAAGTATCCTTTCCATTAATTTACCCACCACTGACGTCAAACTAACAGGTCTATAATTGCTAGGTTTATTCTTTGAACCCTTTTTAAACAATGGAACAACATGCGCAGTATGCCAATCCTCCGGCACTATTCCCGTTTCTAATGACATTTGAAATATTTCTGTCATAGCTCCTGCTATTTCTACACTAACTTCCCTCAATATCCTAGGGAATATCCTGTCAGGTCCTGGAGACTTATCCACTTTTATATTTTTCAGTGGCAGTACTTCCTCCTCTTTGAATCTCATAGTTTCCATTGCTACTCTACTTTTTTCCCTTACCTCACAGAGTTCAATATCCTTCTCCTTGGTGAATACCGAAGAAAATAAATTGTTCAATATCTCCTCCATCTCTTTTGGCTCTGCAGATAGCTGTCCATTCTGTCTCTCTAATGGTCCAATTTTATCCCCTCGTTATCCTTTTGCTATTAATATAGCTGTAGAACCCTTTGGATTTACTTTCACCTTTCTTGCCAAAGCAACCTCATATCTTCTTTTAGCCTTCCTAATTTCTTTCTTAAGATTCTTTTTACATTATTTATACTCCTCTAGCACCTCATTTACTCCATGCCTCCTATAATTATTGTAGATATCTCTCTTTTTTCGAAACAAGTGTCCAATTTCCCTTGAAAACCATGGCTCTTTCCAATTTTTACTTTCCTTTCACCCTAACAGGGACATAAAGATTCTGTACTTACAATTTCCCCTTTAAATGTCCTCCATTTCTCTTCTACATCCTTCCCATAAAACAGTGTCCCAATTCACTCCTTTTAAATCCTTATGCATTCCCTCAAAGTTAGCCTTTCTCCAATCAAAAATCTCCACCCTAGGTCCAGTTCTGACTCTCTCCATAATTATATTGAAACTAATGGTATTGTGATCACTGGTCCCGAAGTGCTCACCAACGCATACCTTCGTCACCTGACCTGCCTCATTTCCTAACAGGAGGTCCAGCACTGCCCCTTCTCTGGTCGATACCTCTATGTACTGCTGCAAAAAACTATCCTGCACACATTTTACAAACTCCAAACCATCCAGCCCATTTACAGAATGTGTTTTCCAATTGAAATCTCCCACAATCACTACCTTGTGCTTACTACTAATATCTGCTATCCCCTTACATATTTGCTCTTCCAATTCTCGCTCCCCATTTGGCGGTCTATAATACACCCCTAAAAGTGTTGCTACACCGTTCCCACTTCTCAGTTCCACCCAAATAGCCTCCCTAGACGAGCCCTCTAATCTATCCTGCCAAAGCACTGCTGTAATATCCTCTCTGATAAGCAATGCAACACCTCCACCTCTGGTCCCTCCAATTCTATCACACCTGAAGCAACGAAATCCTGGAATATTTAGTTTCCAATCACAGCCGTCCTGCAACCATGTTTCACTGATTGCCACAACATCATATTTCCAGGTGTGAATCCAGGCTCTAAGTTCATCCACCTTACTTACAATGCTCCTCGCATTAAAATATACACATTTTAGAAACCCACCATCCCTTATTCTCTGTCTTATTATCTTTTTCCTCTTTCTCGCCTACATTTTGGGTCCGAGTGCTTCCCCTCTCTGCCTCTTGCCCCACACCCTGTCCCCTAGCCCCCTCTACCAGAGTCCCTCCCCCCAGCCTTTCTAGTTTAAAGTCTCCCCAGTAGCCTTTGCAAATCTCCCTGCCAGGATATTGGTCCCCCTCGGGTTCAAGTGTAACCCGTCCTTTGTGTACAGATCATGCCTTCCCCAAAAGACGTCCCAGTGATCAAGAAACTTGAATCCCTGACCACTGCACCAGTCCCTCAGCCACGCATTTATCCTTCACCTCATTTCATTCCTACTCTCACTGTCACGCGGCACAGGCAGAATCCTGAAATCGTTACCCTTTTGGTCCTTCTCCTTAACTTTCCCCCCAACTCCCTAAATTCTCCCTTCAGGACCTCGTCTCTTTTTCTGCCTATGTCATTGGTACCTATGTGTACCACAACATCAGGCTCCTCTCCCTCCCTTTTCAGAATCTTTTGGACACGTTCCGACACATGCGAGACCCTGGCACCAGGGAGGCAAACTACCATCTGGGTCTCCCGACTGCGTCCACAGAATTAGTTTCAGATGTTCTCCTGTGGAGAGGTCTCATCACTCCCTGCCCTTTCTCACTTAATCCCTCATTTGTGCCTCATCTCCTCCAGACAACCAGGAATCTTTCCTCCAATGTTGCCTTGTTTGCCCACATCCTCTCCCAGAGAGAGGTTTGCACACAAAGTGGGGCACAGTGCCGCAGCGGCAGAGTTGCTGCCTTCCACCGCTTGCGGGTTCGATCCCGACTACTGTTGGTAGGGAGTTTGTACGTTCTCCGCCTGGGTTTTCTCCACTTCTCCCACACTCCCAAAGACGTACAGGTATGTAGGTTAATTGTCTGGGTGTATGTGCAAATTGTCCCTAGAGCGTGTACGATAGCGTTAATATGCAGGGATCGTAGGTCAGTGCAGACTAGGATCGTAGGTCAGTGCAGACTAGATGGGCCGAAGGGCCTGTTTCCGCGCTGTATCTCTAAACACACTGAGATACACTGCAGAATAATGTCTATTGTCAGCTGTGCCTTCACACAGAGCTTTGCCAACACACAACTAATAGTGAAGATAGACAAAACGCTGGAGTAACTCAGCAGGTCAGGCAGCATCTCTGGAGAGAAGGAGTAGGTGATGTTTTAAGTCAGAGCCCCTCTTCAGACTCCTTTCTCTAAAGAGATGTTGTCTGTCCCACTGAGTTACTCCAGCATTTTGTGTCTACGGTATAAACCAGCATCTCCAGTTCCTTCCTACATACTACTAATAGTCATTTTAATCACTAAAATCAGTTCAGTACATTAAAAAGTTGGCATAAGAGATCACAGATGCTTGATTCCTTAATGAAAAAGGAGAGTTGCTGGAGAAACTCAGCGGGTCCGACTGCACTGGTGCTAGTTCATGTTCACATTATAGGAGCAGAATTAGGCAATGCGACCCATTAAGTCTACTCCACCATTCAACCATGGCTGATCTATCTTCCCCTCTCAACCCCATTCTCCTGCCTTCTCCCCATAAACCCTTGACGCCCTTACTAATTAAGAATCAGCCAATCTCCGCCTTAAAAACACCCCATTGGTGGCCTCCACAATCTTCTTGTTCCCTGGATGGAGGTGAGGAGGAAGGTGTTACATCTCCTGTGGTTTCAGGTGAAAGTGCCAGGTGTCAGATGGCTGAATAAACCAGGGAGTCGCGTAGAGAGTGGTTCCTGCAGAAAAGGGTGGGGAGGGGAAGATGTGACTGGTGGTGGGATAGTGTTGTAGATGGCAGAAATGAAGAATAATGCCAAAGCAAACGCTAGATGAAGGATCTCGACCCGAAACATCAACCATCCATTTCCCCCATAGATGCTGTCCGATCTACTTGGTTCTTCCGACAGCTCCCCTCTTGTTGCTACCTTTACAGATTTGTCCCTTTGCATAAATGGACACAAGTGCTGGAGTAACTCAGCGGGTCAGGCAGCGTCTCTGGAGGACATGGATAGGTGACGTCTCAGGTCGAGACACTTCTTCAGACTTTGTGTCCTTTTGTGTATTGACCAGCATCTGCAATTCTTTGTCCCTTTTGCACTTGTGTAATGTTACTTTCTGCAAATTGGCTGCTACGTAACTCCACTAGAAGGTAATTAACTGTCAGTAAAGCACTTTTGGGATGTCTTGGAAATGCCATAAACAAGCCTTAAGACATGCTGTAGTTTCCAACTGCAGATATGAGCTGTGTCTTGCTTGCAAAGACAAGCAGCAGTAGTGAGCAGGTGTGCACAAAGATGAGTGTCAGTGGTTTGTCCCTGTTAACATCAGTAGACAATAGGTGCAGGAATAGGCCCTTCGAGCCAGCACCGCCATTCAATGTGATCATGGCTGATCATCCCCAATCAGTACCCCGTTCCTGCCTTCTCCCCACATCCCCTGACTCCGCTATTTTTAAGAGCCCTATCTAGCTCTCTTTTGAAAGCATCCAGAGAACCTGCCTCCACCACCCTCTGAGGCAGAGAATTCCACAGACTCACAACTCTCTGTGAGAAAAAGTGTTTCCTCGTCTCTGTTCTAAATGGCTTACTCCTTATTCTTAAACTGTGGCCCCTGGTTCTGGACTCCCACAACATCGGGAACATCGCGCATAGAACAATGGCTAATTCTGCAGCAGGTAGAAATGGCAATGAGGAAGGACAAGGACAGGGACATTACCTGGGGAGCTTGTCTTTCCCACTGCTGCACTGACTGAGGTTTCTCCCTGCCCGAACGCCTTCAATTCTTTATTTTCACCCAGGCTCAGTTATTTTTTTTAATGTTCACCTGACTGAACTTTGTTCATTTATTAAACGCTTTGCAGATCATTATCTTACAAATTCCTCTTCAACAAAGTTAACAGCCACTCTGTTTAATCTTGGCTTTTAAAATGACGCAAGGCGTTTTCTTGAGTTCACCAATAACCGTCCACCCATCAAGCAGCTGGGATATGATAATCTTTTCTCTTGCATTCTGTCCCACATGTGCCTTGTGCCGTCGTGGCCAATTCACCACAGGCAGACCGTTAGTGTTTGTAGTGTGCGCACTGAAAGACTGGTTTAGTGTTTCTCTACAATAGGACACATGGTACCGAAGTAACTCGGCAGGTCAGGCATCATCTGCAGAGAACATGGATCTCAGGTTTGAGGTTAATTTCAGGTCTCCAGTTACTCCAGCACTTTGTGTCCTTTTGTGCAGCTTCTTCAGTTTTCTGTAAGGGTGTCAGAGGTTATGGGGAGAAAGCAGGAAAATGGGGGGAGAGTTAGATCAGCCATAATTGAATGGCGGAGTAGACTTGATGGGCCGAATGGCCTAATTCTGCTCCTATCACATATGAACTTTCACAGTCCAGTTGATACCTGTGTGGATTAGAAACATGGAAAATAGGTGCAGGAGGAGGCCATTCGGCCCTTCGAGCCAGCACCGCCATTCATTGTGATCATCAATTGTATACTTGGTGTGGATAGAAGATTCTATAAACAGACCATGTTTCTTTGTCTTGTCTCTGTATAGATTTGAGTAAGATACCAGATAAAGTCCCTTATGGTTGACTAATCCAGAAGATTAAGATGCATGGGATCCATGGTGACGTGGTCATATGGATTTAGAACTGGCTTCTTCATAGAAGACAGAGGGTTGTGGTGGAAGATTCTGGCTGGAGGTCTGTGACCAGTGGAGTATCGCAGAGATATGTGCCGGGATCTCTGTTAGTGAGTTGTATAAACGGCTTGTATGTAAATGTAGATGGGTTGGTTAGTAAATTTGCAGATGGTGTAAATTGGTGGAATTGCAGTCAGTGAGGAGGGCTGTCAAATTGTTCAGCTGGATCTAAGATTAGGTGCAGAAGTGGGCAGAGAAATGGCAGATGGAGTTTAACCCAAACAAGTTGCACTTTGTGAGGTCGAATGAAAAGCTCCGTTCAGACAGCACCCATCGTCAGCCTCTGACGCTGTAAGGCAGCAACACTACCGCTGCGCCACTGTGCCAGGTAGTGCAGTGGCGTGGCTCGTATCATTATCACTACAGTAACCAGGCTCAGTCCTGACATCCGGTGCAATCCAATGCTGTCTGTCACTGCGTGGGCTTTCTCCGGGAACTCCGATTTCCTCCGACAAGCCAAGCATGCAGGTTAATTGGCCGTTGTAAATCGACCGTAGAGTGTAGGTGTTTGGTAAAATCTGAGCAGGGGAGAGTTGTTGAGAATGGGTTTACTCTGAGGGCTGGTACAGACTTGATGGCCAGAATGGTCTCCACTATCATGAGGAAACATGGAAAAAATATGATGAATTAGATTGTAGTACAGTGAGACTAGATGGGCTGAATGGTTTTCTGCGCCTTATTGATTCCATGATTACTGCAAGATTTTCAATGTTCCTGCATCCAATGTGAAAGGATTTATAACTAATAATCAACCTGGAGTCATAGGCATTGTGTAAAATGTTATGGATTATGAGTCACACAGTACTGTAACTTACTGCCTTTTGTACTGAGATCATGTGAACTGATTGAATAAATTCATTTGAAATCGGTATCTGGTTGACTCTTTTCATAAATCAAGTCAAGTCACATTTATTTATATAGTACATTTAAAAAACAAGTCTCGTTGACCAAAGTGCTTTACGTTTGTTATAAGAGTAGTATACACAAGCAGGCTACATACATATATACAAATAGCCCTCGCTCAGAGGACATCAGGAAAGGCTTCGGAGAACAGATATGTGTTTAGACTAGACTTAAAGGAGTCGATGGAGGGGGCAGTTCTGATGGGGAGGGGGATGCTGTTCCACAGCAAAGGCGCGGTCGCCCCTGAGCTTATGCCTAGACCGCGGGATGTTCAATAACCCCAAGTTGGCCGATCTGAGGGACCTGGAGGTGGTGTAGTGGGTGAGAAGACTTTTAATGTCGGTGGGTGCTTTGTAGACATTGAGGGCTTTGTAGACAAAGAGGAGGGTCTTGAAATTTATTCGGAACTGCACAGGGAGCCAGTGGAGAGAGGCCGGGATCGGGGTGATGTGGTCCATAAGGTCTAGGAGCAGAAATAGGCCATTTGGCCCATCAAGTCTACTCAGCCATTCAATCATGACTGATCTATCTCTCCCTCCTAACCCCATTCTCTTCCTTCCCAAACACCCGTACTAATCAAGAATCTGTTGATCTCTGTCTTAAAAATATCTATTGACAGCTTCCACAGCTGTCTGGCAATGAATCCCACAGATTCAACACCCATGATCTGAGTAAAGACATTCCTGCATCTCTTTTCTAAAGGTACGTTCTTTTATGCTGACTACATGGTCCTAGACTCTCCCACCAGTGGAAATATCCTCTCCACATCCACTCTATCCAGGCCTTTCACTCTGCAGTAAGTTTTAATGGGGTCCCCACCTCATCCTTCTAAACTCCACAGGCCCAGTGCTGTCAAACGCTCATCAAATGTTAAGCCAATTATTCCCGTAAACCTCCTCTGGACCCTCTCCAACGTCAGCACATCCTTCCTCAGATGTGGGGCGCAAAACTGCTCACCTTACTCCAAATGTGGTCTGACCACCACCCTATGAAGCCTCAGCATTGCATCCCTCTTTTTTTATTCTAGCCCTCTCAAAATAAATGCTAACATTGCATTTGCCTTCCTGGTCTACCAATTCCTTTTGCTGGTTTAGAGACATCAGGATGGATCGGTGACAGTTCCTGAGGGTAAGTGGTGGCTGCCTTGTTCCTCTGGCAGTTTTAACAGTAACTGCCATGTGCCGGGTGAATGTGATTACTGTGAAGCACACACATGCGGGAGGGAGGCTGGAGTGGACACTGCGGTCTGAAGCAGTCGGGGGGGGGGGGGGGGGGTGTCTCCCTGTCGGTTTGCTCCTGGGCCTGGCCAAGATGACCATCCATGGGTCCAGGCAGTGGGCGGTCGAGGCTTCTGCCCCTCTTCCAAGCCAACGGCATGCTCGCGTGTCCCTGGAGAGAGAGCACGCACTATCCATGGGGACTCTGGAGGCCTTCCGTGAATGCTGGTCGCCGCAGGGGTCGAGTGCATTGTAGATAGTGTTGAGGACATTTCAATCTGATAATTGTTTGTAAGCTGCCAATGGCGGTCTTGATTTTGTAACTACTCTGTATTTGTGTTTCAGTGAATAAAAGTTCTTTGTTGTACAAAAAAACCCAGTGGTCTGAAGTAGCCAACCTGATCTCGGCCAGTGAACCGTACATGCCAGCATCCATGTGGATATTATCAAGCTTCCACTCCGAACACTTTTCACCAATTTGTCAGGTTGTGGCTGGAAGGTTAGCAATGACACGTGAAGCACTTGCAGCTGGAAGGAATTATAAACAGAAGCGCAATTTCACCCGCTTTAGGAAACAAGTCAGAAGGAATACTACGGGGATAAAAAATCTTTGTAGACGCTTACCAAATAGGGTAACAGAAGTACCCTGTCACGGATTATGGAACACCCAGCCTATTGTTGACCATCAGTTTATAGGTCACTCTGACCTGACTGATTCCAGGGCGGCACAGCGGTAGAGTTGCTGCCTCACAGCGCCAGAGTCCCGGGTTCGATCCTGACTACGGGTGCTAACTGCAGAGTTCATAGGTTCTTCCTGTGACCATGTGGGTTTCCTCCAGGTGCTCCAGTTTCCTCCCACTTTCCAAGGACAGGCAGGTTTGTAGGTTAATTGGCTTCTAGTGTGTAGGATGTGTAGGTGCATTGAGCATGGAACTAGTGTACGGGAGATTGATGGTCGGTGTGGACTCAGTGGGCCAAAAGGCCCGTTTCCACACTGTCCAGAACCAGGGGTCGCAGTTTAAGAATAAGGGGTAGGCCAATTAGTACTGAGATGAGCAAAAAACATTTTCACCCAGAGAGTTGTGAATCTGTGGAATTCTCTGCCACAGAAGGCAGTGGAGGCCAATTCACTAGATATTTTCAAGAGGGAGTTAAATTTAACTTTTAGGACTAACGGAAACAAGGGATATGGAGAAAGCAGGATTTTAGATGATCAGCCATGATCATATTGAATGGCAGTGCTGGCTTGAAAGGCAGAATGGCCTACTCCTGCACCTATTTTCTGTTTCTATGTTTCAACGCATCTCCAAACTGAACATGTTGTTAAAGAAGGAACTGCAGATGCTGAAGAATCGAGGGTACACAAAAGGCTGGAGAAACTCAGCGGGTGCAGCAGCATCTAAGGAGCGAAGGAGATAGGCGACGTTTCGGGTCGAGACCCTTCTTCAGACTGGCCCAGTCTGAGTTTCTCCAGCCTTTTGTGTACCCTCCAAACTGAACATTATTGTGCATCTTAGAAGAGAAAATGGGCAATATTTATCCAACCATCATCCCTCCCTCGAATGCATTGATCTGGCCTCTTTCATCCCCCCGTGCTCTGGCAATACCATAGTCAGTGGTAAGATTCTTAGTAAGGAAGGTGAGGGTGCAGAGATGGGACCTATGAAGTAGCAGGTGGACTATTTAGTCCCCCAAGCTAACTCCGCTGATCTGATTCTTGTGCACCCAAGTTAACCTTTAGGGAGCCGAGTCTGGAACTCGGGTGGTGGTAAGGCGAGGCTCGGCGGAGTCACAAGCGGTGGCCCGTGTTTCGTTCTGGCCTTCTCTCACAGTCTGAAGAAGGGTTCCGACCTGAAATGTCATCTATTCCTTTTCTCCAGAGCTGCTGCCTGTACAGCTGAGATACTCCAGCATTTTGTCTATCTTCTGTAGAAGCCAGCATCTGCAGTTCCTTCCGACACATTTAAACTTTTACCCCTTTGCTCATCAAGAAACAATCTCCCTCTGCTTTAGAAAATATTGAAATGTTCTGGTGGTGACGGTGGAGAGACCTGGGATAGGGAGACCGAGCGAAGTAAAGTGCCTCCAACAGGATGTTACAAGGAAAACAGACACAAAGTGCTGGAGTAACTCAGCGGGTCAGGCAGCATCTCTGGAGAAAGGAAGGTGACGTTTCAGGTCTGAAGCAGGGTCTCTGAAGACGAGCTGCTGCCTGACCCACTAAGTTACTCCAGCATTTTGTATCTATCTTTGTTGTAAGCCAGCATCTGCAGTTCCTTCCGACACATTGAAATTTTACCCATTTGCTCTCAAGAAACTATGTTGGGCAGCACAGTGAGGGGCGCAGCGGTAGAGCTGCTGCCTTACAGCGTCAGTGACCTGACTACGGGTGCTGTCTGTACGGAGTTTGTACGTGCTCCTTGTGACCAAGTAGGTTTTCCCCCCCGAGTGCTCTGGTTTCCTCCCACACCTCAAAGATACACAGGTTTTATAGATTAAGTGCCTTCGGTAAAATTGCCGATTGCCCCTAGTGTGTGTAGGACAATGCTAGTTGTACGGGCTGACCGCTGGTCGGTGTGGACTCTGGCCAAGGGGCCTGCTTCAGCACTGTATCTCTAAAGTTAAAAAATAAAGTATCTCCCTCTGTGTTAAAACATATTGAAACACTCTGCTGACGTTTCTGGTCTATCTCAGGTCATTAAAGTGACCCGAGATGAGAAGCGGAGTGCCGACTTTGCCAAGCCAAGCAAAGTGGACTCCAACAGGTTATTAGATGGGGCAAGTTCAATCACAACTGTCAACTTTATAGATCTGTTAGCATCCAAGATGTAATTTTTCAGTCACAGGCACCAAACTGCGAACCTATAAAATCCAACCTCCCATCACTTCAGTATAAATCACTGTTGACCTGGTCATGGTGTTATTTTTAAAATGTTAATTTCTTCAGGATTTCTGAAGTGCAGCTCTGGGGAATATGACGGAATGCCGGGATTGTCCAAATCTCCTCCTTAAATAGGCACATGGCAGCAATTCAAGTAGCAAAGCCACTGCAGGGTTGCAGGGCCAGCTCCCCCCAACTCTGTGACTGCAGCTCGAGAGAATTACTGACATCACCGGTCGATCCTAGACTAAAAAAGGAGTCATTGGGCATTACAGCGGGGACTGAGTCAGAGATAGTCCATGAGAGCCCACAATTGGGCCTACTGCAGCAAAGGATTGGCACACAGCTCTGCTTCTGATGTAAACCCTGGGGATCGAGAATAATACGCTTCCATTCCAGCTGTGCGGAGTGGAAGGTGGCTGCTCTTCAATCAGAGCCCTATCCCAATGTACTGACACATCCGACCGAGGTGCGAGATGAGAAAAACTCTCGAGAACAAGGAAAAAAAAATCATTTGGGACCGAGATGAGAAAAACACTTTTCACACAGAGTGGTGAATCTGTGGAATTCTCTGCCACTGAAGGTAGTTGAGGGCCAGTTCGTTGGCTATATTTAAGAGGGAGTTAGATGTGGCCCTTGTGGCTAAGGGGATCAGGGGGTATGGAGAGAAGGCAGGTACAGGATACTGAGTTGGATGATCAGCCATGATCATATTGAATGGCGGTGCAGGCTCGAAGGGCCAAATGGCCTACTCCTGCACCTATTTTCTATGTTTCTATCCCAACATCAGACTGCTGTTCCCTTCTGCCTACTTATGTCATAAGTGATAGAAGCAGAATTAGGCCATTCGGCCCATCAAGTCAACTGTGCCATTCAATCATGGTTGAGCTATCTCTCCCTCCTAACCCCATTCTCCTGCCTTCTCCCCATAACCCCTAACCCGTACTAATCAAGAATCTATCTCTGCATTGAAAATATCCATTGACTTGGCCTCCACAGCCTTCTGTGGCAAAGAATTCCACAGATTGACCACTTGGAGGTAAATAGCAGTGAATGTGACCCGCTGAACTGCATAGCTGCAGGGCCGACACCACTAAACATTGCTTACTCCCCTCATGGATACACATGCACCATTGCCACCACTGCCCTGTGCGTTCCCCTCTATCCTACAGGGCACACCCCCTCCATGTCACAAGAACATATTCTGCTCGGTAATTCATTGCACAAATCCTTCAATAAACTTGCACCCACGGAGTTGGCCTCAGTCGGCTCCTGTGCCCACACCCAAGGCATTATAAATGTGTCGGCTACCAGTATGTGTGGACTAAAAGAGATTTCTGCAAAAGGGAAGCAGTTGAATTTGCCTCATGCCGAAGAAACTCCTGTGCGAGGTGTGATCCCTCTCCAGTGAGAGGTTTAGCAGCTGATGTCTGATATCCATATAAAGGCTGAAATCCCCTGAAGTATGTGTTTATACGACTGTTGGCAAGAGCCAAGGACACCGTTCTGGATTTGTTCTTTCTCGTCTCCGGACTGCAGCAGAGAGGTGGAGGGACATATAAGGCTGTGTTGTGCGAAGAGAAAGTCTGCAAAAGCACTCTGATTTACAGTCGGAACCTCAGCTGCGCCATCATTTCATCTAATTGTAAATTCTGCACAGAATAGAGTAGCTGGGTTAACCCTTGAACAACCAGCTCCGACACACTATTCATTAGCACGAGTCCAGATCTGAAGCGTGGCCTTATATCCATTATATGATGTGTAAAGAGGTCAATACCTTGTTGTCACACTACCGTTCTGTCACATATCTGGACTGGATCTTACTGTGTCTATTGCCAGAGATCTCTCATAAGATTCCAGGTGAATATTCTAACATGTCACTAACCCCTCTCAGGCAAATGGATTAGATGCAATTTCACTTGAATTGTGAAATAACCAAAGAAATCTAGAGCACATTTCTTGACCTCAGGATAGTGCAACACTACAGCCAATGAATAGTTGTAAAGTTAGACTTTAAAAACTTTGCACTTGAGAGATACAGCGAGGAAACAGGACCTCCAGCCCACCGGGTCCATGCGCCCAGCGAACCTCCCGGAAAAACAAGCACTACCCCACACACACCAGAAGCCAATTAACCTACAAACCTGTACGTCTTTGGAGTGTGGGAGGAAACCGGAGCACCTGGAGAAAACCCACTCAGGTCACGGTGAGAATGAACAAACTCCATACAGACAGCACCCGTAGTCGGGATGGAAGCTGGGACTCTGGCGCTGTGAGGCAGCAACTCCACTGATGCGCCCCCGTGCCCCCCCTAAGTGTACTCAATGTTGAGACCTAGAAAATGTGCTCACTATTTTGCACGGAGCAAGATCCTGGAAATAACAATATCTTGAATGGAGTCAGTCGTACAACAGGGTAACAATTCCCTTCGGTCCAACTAATCCATACATCCAAGCTGCCCATCTAAGCTAGTCCTGTTTGCCTGCAATTGTTCAATATCCCTCTAAACTTTCCATTCCATGTACCTATCCAAGTGTCTATAAAATGCTGTTATTGTACCTCTGGCAGCAGCTTCCACATACCCACCACACTCTGACATTAATGGAGTGCAGCTCTGGGTAATATGATGGGATGTTGGGATTGTCCAAGCCTTCTCCATAAATATTGCCAATGGCAATGGTCACACAGACAGGTTTCTAAGTCAAACATGGAAAGCTCCTTATGGGCCTGTCCCACTTAGGAGATTTTTTAGGCAATTACAGGCGACTAGTTTGTCGCCACATGCAGAGAATGCGAAAGAATTACCACAAGTAATTTTTAAGAAGAAACTGCAGATGCTGGAAAAATCGAAGGCAGATAAAAATGCCGCTAAATTTTCAACATGTTGAACATTTTTCGGCGACAGTGGGTTTGACGCCAATGAGCGTAGCTTGCCTTCTCCTGGCGTGGGCGCTGCCGTAGGTTATCACCAGGATGACGTAGGTTGCCGCCAGTTTTCGGCGACCTGCTACGACTATGACAGTCGCCGGCAGTTACCTAAAAAAAAAAACGCCAAGTGGGACAGGCCCATTAGCATAATTCTGAGAGCAGATTGCAAATAATACAATGGCGGCCAGCCCAGACGACTATTTACGTGCTGGCTACAGAAACAAATCTACAGTCACATATTACAATCGCTCCACACTCTTAAATGTCTACTCCTGCAGCTTACTTTAACTATTGATCTTCTTAAACTACTCTCAGATCTGTATTGCAATGTCACATACCTGTACACTGTGAGCAGCTCGATTGTAATCATGTGTTGTCTTTCCGCTGGTTGGTTAGCCCGCAACAAAAGCTTTTCACTGTACCTCGGTACACGTGACAATAAACTGAACTAAACTAGACATAAGGAACTGCAGATGCTGGTTTACAAAAAAAAGAGACACAAAGTACTGAACAGGTATGTCACTGAGAAACTCTATTGGTGTTCAAGAGAAGGTTATTGAACGTTACCCGAGAGAACACTGGAAAAGATGACACCATAGGCAAAGCAGTACTTCTTAAGTTCATGTTCATAGGTGATAGGAGCAGAATAGGCCATTCGGCTCATCAAGTCTACTCTGCCATTCAATCATGGCTGATCTATCTTTTCCCTCCTAACCCCATTCTCCTGCCTTCTCCCCATAACCCCTGACACCCGTACTAATCAAGAATCTGTCTATCTCTGCTTTGAAAATATCCATTGACTTGGCCTTCCGTGGCAATGAATGCCACAAATTCACCACCCTCTGAACAAAGAAATTCCTCCTCGTCTCGTTCCTAAAGGAGCGTCCTTTAATTCTGAGGCTATGGCCTCTGGTCCTAGACTCTCCCACTAGTGGAAACATCCTCTCCTCATCCACTCCATCCAGACCTCCCTCAGGACTCCATCAAACATCAGTTCAAGTCCCACTACTTGAGCTACTTGATGCAGCAGCAATAATGTTTTCCACACAGCCAAGATTCACACCCAAAAATATATCGCTTCTTGCAGCCGAAGCTGCCACAAACTTCCTGAAACTATCAACACTTATGCAATGCTTTATTCTGAAATATATTAAAGCAACACTTAAATTTGAATTCCTTCAAACACGCCTGTTTGGATTATTCCTTCCAAGTGGTTGTAACTTAATACCTGTCTCAGGAATTGGCTACATTTCTCACCAGTGTCATTATCAATCTTCCTAACTAATCAAAAACAAAGCTATGAGCTGATTTCAATCCCCAAAAATGCAATCATTAAAAATAAATCAACAAACATAGAGCTTTCAGTATCTGCACAAAGTTGCTAATAAATCCACAGGGCAGATTGCAAAAGCCTTTCTTCGACAGATGTGGAAAGGATGACCCGTTATCAAGCAACCTTTCTTTATGGGGTGTGGGTCATGATATCTGTGTAAGTTTCTGGTGCTCGTAAAAAAATAAATCAGCTCATTCATTCTGGAGGAAAAAATAGCCGCACCAGTTCCAAGTGAATCACATGGTATTGGCTTTTACATATGACTAATCGGAAATCCAGATATGGCTGTCGTTGTGCTTCTGATGAGTAGGCATGCAAGACTCAGATTCGCTCGACAAAGTACAAAGGTTTAAAATGCCCGATTTGCAGTGAGTCGTAGTCAGATTCTATTTCAAGGCCAATTTTCCCCAATGAGATTTTTTACGAACACATTACATTCCAAGAATTTATTTGGAGAAACCTACTGCAAGTATTTCAGTTCCAAGAACTTCAGCAACGCTGTTGTCAAAGTCCCACGTGGCCAATCATATGGACCAAATGTGAGGAAATGGGATTAGTGTAAGTGAGCAGAAAGGTTGACAAGGATATGGTGGACCAAGGGACCTTGTTTCCCATTCCCCTTTGGGACGTGGGAGGAAACCAGAGTACCAAGAGGAAACTGAAACTCACTTGATCACAGAGAGAACGTGCAAACTCCACACAGACAGCGCCCGAGGTCGGGTTTGAACCCCGGTCTCTGGTACTGTGAGGCAGTAGGGGATTGGGTGGGTAGAAAAGGGACTAGTGAAATTCAGTCCAGAGAGGTGCAAAATAATGTGTAGTGTTGGAAGTAACTGCAGATGCTGGTTTAAACTGAAGATAGACACAAAGAGCTGGAGTGACTCAGCGGGACAGGCAGCATCTCTGGAGAGAAGGAATAGGTGACGTTACGGGTCGAGACCCTTCTTCAGAAGTAATGAACTTGGGGAGAGAAAGCAAGTGAAGGAAACAGATTATAACATTACTGAGAGGTATAGAGGAAGTATGTGGAAGGAAAGAAAAAGTTATTCTTGGGATGTGGGTCTACAAGGCCAACATATTAGTTTGTTTATCCTGCCCAGGATGGCCAGATGCAATATAATCTACGCACTGGGACATGCTACAGGGATCTCCTGGTTTGTCCAGCGTAACGTATCAGGTGGTACCACAGGGGTACTACTGTGGGGTCATGCATGCTGCAAGGATCAGAGGTAGAGTCTGATGTGAAATCACAGGGGCCACCCTCCAGGTCTTCCACCCCGTGGCAGACTTGGACTTTCTCTGGTGTAGGATGGCACTGCAGATGCTGGTTTACACCAAATATAGACACATAAAGCTGGAGTAACTCAGCGGGACAGGCAGCATCATTGGAGAGAAGGAATGGGTGAGTCTTCAGACTCGACCTGAAACGTCACCCATTCCTTGAATCCAGAGATGCTGCCTGTACCGCTGAGTTACTCCAGCCTTTTGTGTCTATTTTTGGACTTTCTGTGGAACAGGTGCACTACAATGCTACAAACTATATTCTACACTTTGTAAATGTCCCTTTGCGATGAGTTTCGATTAATTGTATTTATGCATAGTATTTCCTGATTTGATTTCATAGTATGCAAAACACAGTTTTTCACTGTACCTCGGTACACATGACGATTATGACCCTAAACCTAATATTACAGGACCCGATGTGACATTTTAGGGATTATAGGGTGGCACAGTGACACAGGGGTAGAGTTAATGCCTTACAGTGCCAGAGACACGGGTTCAATCCTGACCGCGGGTGCTGCCTGTATGGAGTTTGTACCTTCTCCCTGTGACCACGTGGGTTTCCTCTGGGTGCTCCGGCTTCCTCACACATTCCAAAGATGTGCAGGTTTATAGGTTCATTGGTTTCTGTAAATTGCCCGAGTGTTTAAGGTGTGGTGAGTCTGTGGAATTCTCTGCCTCAGAGGGCGGTGGAGGCCGGTTCTCTGGATGCTTTCAAGAGAGAGCTAGATAGGGCTCTTAAAAATAGCGGAGTCAGGGGATATGGGGAGAAGGTAGGAACGGGGTAATGATTGGGGAGGATCAGCCATAATCACATTGAATTGAGATGCAGGCTCAAAGGGCAGAATGGCCTACTCCTGCACCTATTGTCTATTGTGTGAATGAGAAAATGGGATAACGGAGACCTAATGTACGGATTCGATGGGCCAAAGGGCCTGCTTCCACGCCGTATCTCCAAAGTAAACCACCAGGTTTGCCCTGATGTGACATGGCAGTGCTACCCATCTTGACCCGATTACACCTGATATTTCAAAGGCTGGAGCAAAAATAAAACTCTTGCTCATATCCTACGAATTACAGATTTTTCTCCATGTATGAAATGCTGCTGCAAAATCAAACCAATCTCTCTACAGTTCCAACATAAACAGCCAAGATGGAAAATGTGACGGCATTTTCTCAAATTCCAATAGGCTGGCGTCATTGGAACTGTCAGCCAACCTGATTGGGCTTCCTCTGAACCAATTGGGCAGTAGTCTCAGATCCAACTAATTCAAGAGTTTGAAAGGTTTGGGGATTTTTTGTGGGACTTCCAGAACTAAACACCAGTGAGTGCAGGAAGTGGCTGGTGGGGATTTTAAGCCTGCAGTTAAAATTACGCTACAATCCAAAAGATGTCAGCGCATTTCAACAAGGGTCCTGCATATGGTCTGTCAGCGGAGGTGAACCGTAAGGTAGGCAGGCACTGGTCTTGTATTTTCACGAGGGCGGAAACTGTTCAAGTGCAGAGCGAGGGACTTTCGCCAAACCTTGCTGGCAATTGCGATCACGCCAAACCTATCATTGGAAATTCACATCTGATGTTTAATAGAGTTATTAGTGACAGATGTGCAAGCATTATCTGTACAGATCATCGCGTCAGTGCTTGCAGCGAGCTGTTCAAACATTCTTTTAAATATTAGCCAGCTTGTCAATGCATGAAATGTGGCCCATACAAGTGAGCGCGGGGGGGGGGGGGGGGGGGGGGGGGGGGGGGGGGGGGGGGGGGGGGGGGGGGGGGGGGTGGAGGTAAGCCAAGCTGGAGGAATTTAACCTCCTGAAGTATTGATTCTGCCGGATGCAAGCAGCAACCATCAGGTAACATCTAAAGGGCAACTTCTGCCAAACTCCAGTCCGCAAGTTATGTTCGAGAAAGGAAACATCTTCAGTGATTTGATGCAATATTTGTTAGAGCAGAGTTAGTCAGGGGCAAACTCCAAGACTGAAACAGAGAGTCCGATAAACATTTGTACTTAAAACGTGTATGTGACTAGTGTGTGTTGCTGGAACTGACATTAATATAGTCTAATAGTAGTCACCGTTAGTGCAGCTCTGAATGCGGGGTGAGATGGTTTGAGAGAAGAGCTTTATACGAACAGCAAACACCACTGAATGAGGTGGACTATCAACTTATCGATTAATTTAGAAAAATGTAAACTTATTCTGCAAATCTCTCCTGAACAATTCTGCAATTTTTCCTTGAACTTAACACCTTGTTCTGTTTAAATCATTTCAACTGTGAATGGAAGTTAAATGTTAACCACTCGGTCACACTATCAGGTAAACTCAGGGTAGGGATGCTACAAGCTCATTGTAACAACTTCTATTCATATAGCAACTTCAATGTAGCTACATGTCAACGTGCTTCACAAAAATTAATGCTGAGCTATATGAGTTATTGGGTGTCAAGGGCTATGGGGACACCTGCAACATCCCTGACCATGTACCTGTACACTGTAAATGGCTCACTTGTAATCGCATTTTGTCTTGTCTTTCCGCTGACTGGATAGCACGCCACAAAAGCTTTTCGCTGTACCTCGGTACACGTGACAATAAACTAAACTAAACATCAACCATGTGCCTCTTCCAGGACAAGCTAAGACTCTGTACGCTTAAGCACTGAAACCTGAAGGGCACAAGGTGATGAGTAAAGGGCCTGTCCCACTGACACAAACAGCTGGAGGGCACTCGCCTGGAAAACCTCGAGCTGGATCGACCGTCAGCGAGAAAACCGCGAGCCGGATCGACCATCTGCGCACACACTCACAAACACATCGCAAAGGCAGGGGCCAGGTAAAGCGGGGGAGCGCTGTCTGAAACTCACACCCGGAAGGTAAAAGATGGCTGGCACAGTTCGGTAAGTCCTTTAGAGAGGGGGTGAGCAGGGGGGAGAAGTCCTTTAGAGAGGGGGTGAGCAGGGGGGAGAAGTCCTTTAGAGAGGGGGTGAGCAGGGGGGAGAAGTCCTTTAGAGAGGGGGTGAGCAGGGGGAAGAAGTCCTTTAGAGAGGGGGTGAGCAGGGGGGAGAAGTCCTTTAGAGAGGGGGTGAGCAGGGGGGAGAAGTCCTTTAGAGAAGGGGTGAGCAGGGGGGGAGAAGTCCTTTACAGAGGGAGTGAGCAGGGGGGAGGTCCTTTAGAGAGGGAGAGGGGGGGAGAAGGGGGGAGAAGGGGGGAGGGCAGACACTTAAGAAGCCAGACAACGTTTAATAAAGTTTATCAGGCATTCTTACCTTTTTTCTCTCAACGAGCTTTACCTTCGACTACCTTCGACCACCTAAAAATCGCATTATGACCTACTACGACCTACCTCGACTAAACCCACGAGTAAAAACATATCTATTTTTTTCCATGGCGACCTTTTTTTACTCGCGGGCATATTTCAACATGTTGAAAAAAACGCCGCAACCTAGCTGAGGCCTTGAGTACGCGGGGCTACTCTCGAACATGAAGGAGAGTTACAAAGACCGCCTAGGACCTCGTGTCGACCATGCTGCGAGTATGCGTCGAGGGCAAACTCGTGTGATCTCGCGTATTAGGTCACCGTAAGTGGGACAGGCCCTTAAGGGTGTCAGGGGTTACAGGGAGAGGGCAGGAGAGTGAGGAGTACATTCAAAGGGCAGAATGGCCTAATTCTGTTTCTATGACTTACTAGAGGAGATACCTCCCTATGCGGGGGTGGTTATGACTGGGGATTTAATCAGGGCAGACTTTGAGGAGCACAGAGTTCTTGGAGGAACATAGGACTTGGATAATTGCAGAGTTAGGGAGAGGCATAGTCTTGAAGAGATTTGAGAAAAGGTGCCAATTTTAAGATCAAAGGTGAAACCAACTGAGTTTCTCCAGCATTTTTATCTACCTTTGTTTTTCCAGCATCTGCAGTTCTTTCTTAAATTTTAAGATCAAGGCTTGCTTAATCAGGACCCAGTGCAGGTCAGAAAGCGCATGGACACTGAATGAGCAGGACTTAGTACGTGCTGGTATACAGGGAGCAGAGGTTTGAACGGTGGAGAATGCACAGCCAGCCCATTACAACACGGGAGTGTGTTGCCCTGGACAAGTCAAGAGGAAGCAAAGGTGTGAATGAGGGTTCAGCAGCATTCGAGTTCAGAAAGGGGTGCGATCAGACATTGTATGGAGATAGAAATAGGTAATCTCAGCAATGTTCATAAGTCATAAGAGCAGAATTAGGCCATTCGGCCTATGGAGTCTACTCCAACATTCAATCATGGCTGATCTATAGTTTGCCATTCAACCCCATTCTCTTGCCTTCTCCCCATATCCTTTGAGATTCTACAAATGGGATTGAGTAAAAGGGATTCCAAGCTCAGCCTCACTGTTAAATATGGCTTGGGGCCAGCTACAAGTAATGAGTTGATTGCTGGGAAGCTCTTCTTCTGCTTCTTCTTGCGTGTGGCGTGCACAGCCTAAAGTTGTAGGACAACTTGTTCTATTTGATCTTATTTTATTGTGCACGCCAGGTGGATTGCATTCGTCGAAACAGGGTGGACCACGTGAAGGTTGCAATCTCCCACCCCGCTGGGAAGCTCGTAGGCCTGGAACTGGACTGGGGTCTAGTTCGGGGCACTAATCCTGGGCTCCCTTGCTCCCCTGGGCCCAGGCTTTCTGGCACCAAAGGCCACACCTCACTTCCCTTTCTCGTGAGCAATCAGGACACACTAACTTACTTAATCATTTGGAGATACAGGAAACTACAGATGCCGGATTCTTGAGCAAAGCATAGTGCTGGAGGAACTCAACGGTCAGGCAGCATCTATGGAGGGAACAGATAGACAGTGTTTCAGATCGGGACCCTTCTTCAGGCTCAGACGACATCTTTCTGACCCCAAATATTGTCTATGTACTCCCTTCACAGACACTGCCCGAGTTCCTCCAGCACTCTGTCTCCTCATCATTTGTAGTTTGTCCAGCACTACCTCAAACAGATTAAGTGCAAAAAGAGATCTTGTCCAAAATGGGAAGGGTCGGGGATGAGGCTAGAAGTCTCGACGAAGGGAGTGACTGAGTGAAGAAGAGTGGGGAGGGGAAAGCAAGCAAAAAAAAGAGGGAGACGGTGAGACTGACCTCCCTCCCCACCTTACCCATTCCCTACAAGGGAGGAGGGCAATTGATAGTATATATTTACAGGGGTCTCCTGGTGATGCCAAGGAGCAAGGCACTTAGACATACCCAAGGCCAGGACACTCAGGCCTTTGAGCTGAGACCAGATATCTCCACACTTATCAGGCAACTGAACCATCCTACCACAACTGGAGAGCAGTCCTGAACTACTATCTCCCTCATTGGAGATCCTCAGACTATCTTTCATTGGACTTTACTGGTTTTAACTTGCACTAAACATTATTCCCCTTCTCATGAACCTCACTGTGGATGCCCCGATTGTAATCATGTATAGTCTTTCCGCTGAATGGTTAGCACGCAACAAAAGCTTTTCACTGCACTTCGGCACACGTGTAAATAAGCTAAACTCACTCAAAACGTGGACTGCCCTTTTCATTGTACAGATGCTGCCTGGCCAGCTCAGTTCCTCCAGCATTTTATTCTTTCCCACTGAAATTATTCCCCCCCCCCCCCAGCAGATTTTCACAAATTAGTCTTTTTAATAGCTACACGTTTATTTATGTTACTAAAAGCTAAAAATGCTAAAGCCTGTATATTACATTGTTTAATAGCATATCATTGCAGTGTTAACAGAAGGGATTACTCTTCAATTTCCTATGACCTTCCAAGGTGAAAGTAACTGCGATATTCTTAAGAAACAATGGTGTCAGAATACTCTGGTGAGGTTACAGAGAAACAGTCTTTTCCCCTCCATCCCTGAGACTTTCTTCACCCCACCCCCCCAACACTATTAAGGGAGTGCAGCGTAGGTTTACAAGGTTAATTCCCGGGATGGCGGGATTGTCATATGCTGAGAGAATGGAGCGGCTGGGCTTGTACACCAAGCGATTGGAGTTTAGAAGGATGAGAGGAGATCTCATTGAAACATATAAGATTGTTAAGGACTTGGCCACACTAGAGTCAGGAAACATACTCCCGATGTTGGGGGAGTCCAGAACCAGGGGCCACACAGTTTAAGAATAAGGAGTAAGCCATTTAGAACGGAGACGAGGAAACACTTTTTCTCACAGAGAGTGGTGAGTCTGTGGAATTCTCTGCCTCAGAGGACTGGAGGCGGGTTCTCTGGATCTTTCAAGAGTGAGCTAGATAGGGCTCTTAAAAATAGCGGAGTCAGGGGATATGGGGAGAAGGCAGGAACGGGGTACTGATGGGGGATGATCAGCCATGATCACATTGAATGGTGGTGCTGGCTCGAAGGGCTGAATGGCCTACTCCTGCACCTATTGTCTATTGTCTATAACGCATGTCAATTTCCAAAACAAGATTCATAATGCAGAGACGGTGTAGAAACAGGTCCTTCGTCCCACCAAATCATCGCTGAATATTGTGCCCTATCTACACTAGGTCTATGAAATCCCACTTTCATATCCACTCTCTACACACCAGGAGCATTCTCCAAACCCACACGTGGGAGGAAACCAGAGCACCTGGGGGAAAGAAGGGACTGAAGAAGGGCCTCGACCTGCAACGTCACCCTTTCCTTCTCTCCAGAGATGCTGCCGGTCCCGCTTAGTTACTCCAGCATTTTGTGTCCACCTGTAGGAAAACCACACTGTCATAGAGAGAATGTGCAAACTCCACATAGGCAGCACCCGAGGTCAGGATTGTATTTGGGTCTCTGGCGTTGTGAAACAGCAGTCCCAGTGCCAGCCCTCACGGTGGTTCACTAGTTCACAATCGAGATTAGGTTATAACCAATTTAACCCACACAATACAATAGTGTTCCCCAGTTGTTTTATACTCTAACCAATTCATAATATGGAGACATATATTGCAACAAAACTACCTGCTTAGACACAAAGGGCGGTTGTATATTTGGAGCACCAGTCTCCTGGGAGAGGCACAGGTTGATCGCATGAAGGGGGAAATCGCAGAGCTATACGTTGGAGGCAACAGAGTTAGAAAGTTAAAGTCATACAGTACGGAAACAGGCCCTTCAGCACAACTTGCCTATGCCAACCAAGATGCCCCATCTACACGAGTCCCACCTGCTTATGTTTGACCCTTATCCCTCTAAACCTTCCCTGTCCAAATGTCTTTTAAATTTTGTTATCGTACCCGCCTCAACTACCAACTTTGAAAGCCTGTTCCATATAACCACCCCTCTCAGGTTCCTATTTAATCTTTCCCCTCTCACCTGATGACTGTCCTTTGGCAGCCAGCAAACATCATTTACAAATATTGACCCCGACATTTATATGAGCTTACCCCATGATTGGACCAGTTAAAAAGTGCTGTTTAAATGGGACTTAAAGCTAAATGCTGTCAGCAGATGCTGCCTCACCCGCTGAGTTTCTCCAGCATTTTTGCCTACCTTCACTTTACCAGCATCTGCAGTTCCTTCTTAAACAAAGGTTTAAATAAAGCCTGACTATAACGCGCCACAAATTCCGCATTGCCAAATTTACACGTGTCTATGCGTATCCAACTGGCACAAAATCTTGACTTACGTGAGAGTTGACCGAAGGTGACCCTTATGTAAGAGAGACACAAAATGCTGGAGTAACTCAGCGGGTCCGGAGAATAGGAATAGGTGACCAATAGGTTTTGGGTCGAGACCCTTCTTCAGACCATTACATAACTCTGGGAATGTCTCTACCTCAGGGAATGTCTCAGGGAATGTCTCTTTCTCCTCCCCAGCTAGTCTCTGCTGTTGGGTTCCACAAGGTTCCATCCTTGGCCCCATTCTATGCTCCCCTCCGGCCTAAGTCATTGAAAGGCACGGCATTTCCTTCCATTGCTGTGCAGACGATACACAACTCTATCTCCCCCTGAAGCCCAAAAGCCAATCAAATCTGCTTAACCTTACCCGCTGCCTCGTGCTGGATGGCCCAGAATATCCTCCAACTAAACGAGAGTCAGTCTGAGGTCATCCTTCTCGGCCCCTCGGACGCAATCAAAATGATAGCAGGCAGCCTTGGAAGCCTTACCCCACTACTCAAACCTCACGTCAAAAACCTTGGCGTGATATTTGACTCGGCACTGAAATTTGACAAACAAGTCAATGCTGTGGTAAAAGCTAGCTTCTTTCAGCTTCGGATGATAGCTAAAATAAAACAATTCCTCCAGTTTCATGACCTCGAAAAGATCATCCATACATTTATCTCCTCCCGCCTAGATTACTGCAACTCCCTCTACACTGGCATCAGCCAATCTTCCCTGTCCCGCCTACAACTGGTCCAAAACGCCGCAGCGAGACTCCTGATGGGCACCCGGAAAAGGGACCACATCACCCCGATCCCGGCCTCTCTCCACTGGCTCCCTGTGCGGTTCCGAATAAATTTCAAGACCCCCCTCTTTGTCTACAAAGCCCTCAATGGGCTTGCACCCACCTACATTAAAAGTCTGCTCACCCACCACTCCACCTCCAGGTCCCTCACATCGGCCGACTTGGGGTTGCTGAATGTCCCGCGGTCTAGGCACAAGCTCAGGGGTGACCGCGCCTTTGCAGTCGCAGCTCCTAGACTGTGGAACAGCATCCCCCTCCCCATTAGAACTGCCCCCTCCATCGAATCCTTTAAGTCGAGACTAAAAACGTATCTGTTCTCCCAAGCCTTTCCTGACGTCCTCTGAGTGAGGGCTATGTGTATATATGTATGTAGCCTGCTTGTGTATACTACTCTTATAACTCATGTAAAGCACTTTGGTCAACGAGAGTTGTTTTTTAAATGTGCTATGTAAATAAATGTGGCTTGACTGAGGATAGCCAATGTACCAAAAGCATTCTTGACCACCCGTGTATACCTGTGACGCCTGTGTCAAGGAACCATGTACTTGCACTCCTAGATCCCTCTGCTCTACAACACTTCCCAGGGAAGTTCTCATTGGGAAGGTCCTGCCCTGGTTCAACTTCCCACAGTACAACACCGCGCACATATCTGCATTAACCATTCCTCGGCCTACTTTGGCAGCTGATTAAGATCCTGCTGCAATTTTTGATAACATTATCTGTGATACCAGCCACTTTAGTATCATCGGATGGCCGTAGGGCCATGGAAGTGGTTTCAGCTGGTCCAAGAAGTCAAGAGGCATGGGAATATTTCAGTCCAGTCAAGGGATGCACTTTCAAGAGAATTCACCTGCTTTTTTCTTGTGACCTACAGATTGCCCAGAAGTACGACCCACAAAAAGATGAGGATATTCGGAGATGGGTTGAAGATGTCATTGGAGTCGCTATTCCTGAAACCTTAATGGATGGGCTGAAGAATGGAGTTATACTGTGCAAGTAAGCAAATCTAAACACTATTGCAGGAACCGAGTGTACAAGAGGAGAATGCACTCACAACCAGTACACAATGGTCAATGGAGCTTTATTTGTCACATATGCAACTGCACAGTGAAATTCCTTTGCCATATATCTTTTTCCATTATATTATACATATGCCATTATTCAAAGTCCGGGCCGGCCCCCCTGTTCAGAGCACTAGAGCAGTTCCCGAGATCCGACATTCCTCTCCTATCCAGTCATCTTTGCATCTTGGGTAATGCCTCCTGCAGCCGCTGGAGGCATTACCGTGGTTCACCCTCCTGATGGCCCACTCCTCACATCCGACACCTCCAGCGCCCTCCCAGTCCCAATGAGCCTTGTGGCGGGTTAACGGTCCCAGGAGCCTTTGGACACAGCCTCACAGTGTGTGATGAATTACCAACCACAATAATTCTACTGAATACCCACCTTCACGTGCGACCACTGTTATGGTCTTCCTACCCAGCAAAGCCCTATCCAGCATTGCTCTTCCTCCTCATGTAACCAATGTACCTCCACCCATTTCACCTGATCTCTACCCAGACCTAGTCAACCAGGCATCGCAGCCCTGATCTGCCACCAATGTGTGTCTAACCAACTGCTTATCCCAATTAGTCCGCAGTCTATATCACTTGTGCTAGTGATACTCTCCTTCAGTGAGTAGCTAACCACACGGTGACTTTGGGGTAACATTATCTCACAAAAGCTTCATCACTATTGCCCTTTGTTACACAGTAATTCTTTGATGTACAAAAGGGATGTATTCTGAAATATATTTAATTAAGTGAAAATTTTGTAAACTAAAAGACTGGGTAAAATACACTGTGGTTTTTTTTGGTACAACATATTGTCATGTGCAAATAATGGCACATTATTCATTACAGTGAAAAGTTGCTTCAAACACTGAAGAAAACAGAGTCAATAATGTTATTGGAAAAATGTGCAAAAATTAAGCATTCATAAATCAGGGAATTTTTGTATTTATATTTAAAAGTTCTCATCTTGCATTTCCTTCTCTTTAAGCCTAATTAATAAACTGCAACCTGGCTCAGTGAAGAAGATTAGTGACTCCCCACAAAACTGGCATCAGGTAGGGTTAACAAATTGAAAGGGCGCATGTGGGATCAGCATGGATGGGGACAAGTGGACAAACATTCTGGGGTTTTACACTGCGTGGACTGGTAATTTGTTCTCTTTCTGCCCCATCTGCACGTCTGCTCCCACTCCTCCAGGCCATGTATGAAACCCCTGCAAGTCTTCAATCCTTTCTATTGGTTAATTTTCCTCCGACATTCCCTGCTATTTTTCCATTCCAGCAGATCCTGATTTAATCATTTCCCAGCTGGTGGCCATATGTTCAGACTCCAACATCCTGACGTTCTGGAAATCCCTCCCTGAATCTCTCTGCCCTTCTGCTCTTTCTTCTTAACGCAGACAATCAAACTGACCTCTAAGACCATTCTTTGATATATGGTCTTAATCTCCCTTTTTGTGGCCTGGTTTCAAAATTTCATTGAAAATGCCCCTTGAACCCTTAAGGCTATATAAATGCTGCTTTTTTGTTCTGTTGGTATACAAGTACTCAGCTTTCTGTCATAGCATTGAAACAGGCTCTTTGGCCAATCTTGCCCACGCCGGTCAACGGGACCCTGCTACACTAGTCCCACCTGCCTGCTTTGCCTTACATCCCTCTAACCTGGCCTATCCATGGATCTGTCTGAATGTTTCTTAAACGTTGCCTATAGTACCTGCCTCAACAACTCGTTCCATACACCCACCCTTTGTGCGAAAAAGTTACCCCTCAGATTCCTATTCATTATTTTCCCCCTTCACCTTAAACCTATGTCCTCTGGTCCTACTCTGGGCAAGAGATTCTGTGCGTCTACCCGATCTATTCCCCTCGCGCTTTTATACACCTCTATAAGGTCACCCCTGATCTTCCTGTGCTCCAAGGAATACTGTCCCAGCCTACACAACCAACCCTCATCTTCTGTAACGTGAAGATAGACACAAATTGCAGAAGTAACTCAGCGGGACAGACAGCATCTCTAGTCTGAAGAAGCGTCTCAACTCAAAATGTCACCCAGTCATTCTATCCAGAGATGCTGCCTATCCCGCTGAGTTACTCCAGCATTTTGTGATTATCTTCGGTTTAAACTTGCATCTGCAGTTCTTTCCTGCAACTTGCATTTTACATGTGTAAGAAGGAACTGCAGAAACTGATTTACACCAAATGCTGGAGTGGCTCAGCGGGTCAGACAGCATCTCTGGAGAAAAGGTAAAAGTGATGTTTTGGGTCGAGACCCTTCATGCATTTTACATGCTTGGACTTTTCAATTTTGACTATCTTGCCATTTAACCTTGGTTCGAGAAAGATGAGGCCTTTTCTTCCATCACAATAATGTGACTTGTCGTGAACATATTTCCAGATCCATCTGTCTACATGAGAACATAGTGGTGGGTGATGGAAACCAGGCATACTCCCGCACAGCATCTGGCGGGCATTCTGCTTAGGAGGATGTCCCTGAATGTAACAGACACACTCCATCTCATGCTCAGCACAAAACCTCAACAAGAGTCTGAAGATAAGATATACAAAAGCTCAGAGCTATACACCCAAAAAAGGCAATGCTTTTCTACAGCTTTACATAGTGGGTGGAAACTGCAGTTACTGTATATTGGTAATGCAGAAATATTATTGGATATTACTACAGATTGTGAGCAATAATTTAAGAGCAGCTTGAGATTAGTTAACATCTAATGCTCGAGAAGAGAAGCTATCTCAGTAACATTGCCAAGAGCAGGCTAGCAAAATAGATATCAGTTACTTCTTCATGGAGAGGAGAACATATCTATTCTAGACTCGCTTGCAGGCTTACAGACCCAATTTGAAAACTAGGCAATGCATAGAAATCGTCCCACAGTCTAAACAGTATCTACGGAGCAACACAAACAACCAGCGTGGAATCAGAAAGCAAAGATCTGTCAGACTATGCGACGTACTTTAAGAACGTTAGCAGAATGATGCGAATTCTGATCGGGAACGGATTTTTAAACTTGAAGAAAGATTTTGTTAGACAAAATGACACAAAGCAAAACATTCCAGGAACAGAAACTGGGGTGATAATCTCGCTTGGCCATACTGTCAAATTACAGCGGGCTCTGTGCTCCTCCATTTTTCCACCTGATCCTACATGTCCACTTTCTTCAGCAAAGATAGTTCCCCTCCCCCCACCCTTCAACCTATTTATTGCATTCAGTGGCCACCTCTACATCAGTGAGATAATGCGTAGGCAAAGAAACTAATTCCCTGAACTGAATGAATGATTAAGTTTTAAAGAAGGAACTACAGATGCTGGAGAATCGAGGATACACAAAAGGCTGGAGAAACTCAGCGGGTGCAGCAGCATCTAAGGAGCGAAGAAGATAGGCAACGTTTCGGGTCGAGACCCTTTTTCAGTCACTCTACACCTCCATCCCCCACCAGGACGGTCTCAAAGCCCTCCGGTTCTTCCTCGACCAGAGGAGCAACCCATACCCGTCCACTGACACCCTCCTCCGCCTAGCGGAGTTGATCCTTACCCTCAATAACTTCTCTTTTGATTCCTCCCATTTCCTCCAAACACAAGGCGTAGCTATGGGCACACGCGTGGGCCCCAGCTACGCTTGCCTCTTTGTTGGAATTAGTCTCCCAGCTCAACCTTGACAGTTGCTTTCAGAATCAAAGATAATTTAGTTTTCATCATTGGGGGGGGCACAGTGGCTCAGCGGTAGAGTTGCTGCCTTACAGCGCTTACAGCACCAGAGACCCAAGTTCGATATCGACTACGGGTGCTGTCTGTACGGAGTTTGTACGTTCTCCCGGTGACCGGCGAGGGTTTCATCAGAGATCTTCGGTTTCCTCCCACAGTCCAAAGAACAAGTCAAGTCAGGTTTATGTGTCACATACAATGCCTGCGGATTGTGAAAAAAACTACAGAACAGAATAGAACAGATGTACGGGTTGTATGTTAATTGGCTTGGTATGAATATAAATTATCCTTAGAGTATGTAGGATAGTGTTAATGTGCGGGGATCACTGTTCCGCACTGACTCGGTGGGCTGAAGGACCTTTTTCCGCTCTGTATCTCCAAACTAAACCTGCTGCGAGTGCAGGCTAATCTTACCAAAACTCTCTGCATATGACATATCCAAGCATTGATCTAATGAAGCTGCACAACTTCCTGGATAAATATATCCTACATGTAGACCAAAGCTGCACACAATACTCAAGGTGCTGTACCCCAAAGCTTCCCATTGGTGTGGAATTGATCCACATTAGTTGAGAATAGTTGGAATAGACATCATTACTGAGTAGAAGGTACACAAAAATGCTGGAGAAACTCAGCGGGTGCAGCAGAATCTATGGAGCGAAGGAAATAGGCAACGTTTCGGGCCGAAACCCTTCTTCAGTCTGAACAAGGGTTTCGGCCTGAAACGTTGCCTATTTCCTTCACTCCATAGATGCTGCTGCACCCGCTGAGTTTCTCCAGCATTTTTGTGTACCTTTGATTTTCCAGCATCTGCAGTTCCTTCTCAAACACATTACTGAGTAGAAGTCTGCTCAGACACTGTACAAGACTTACAATGGCTTGTTCCCTTTATCATCGATACTTTTTTGCATATCTTTCATTCATTGTTCTTTATCTCTCCACATCACCGTCTATATCTCTCGTTTCCCTGATCCCTGACCAGTCTGAAGAAGGGTCTCGACACAAAACGTCGCCTATCTCCTTCGCTCCTTAGATGCTGCTGCATCCCGCTGAGTTTCTCCAGCATCTGCAGTTCCTTCTTTAACACTGTACAAGACTTTTTCACTTTTCTTAACTCTTATAACCAAGGTCAATATTCCACAAATTCTTAACCCCTCTTTGTGCCTTAATATTTACTGCTTATAAACTAATATTTAAAAGTTTTTCTCCATTTATAAATACATTGTTTTTCTATTCTTCATACTGAAGTAAATAATGCCACTGTTCAGCATTTAACTAATACTCTGCTACTTTGTCAATTAACTTAGCATTTCAGTGTCTGAGCAGACGGTTCTTCTTAGTAATGATTGTCTCTATTCCAATTATTCTCAAATAATGGTTTCCTATTAGTTCTGTGGATCAACTCCATGCCAATGGGAAGCTTGTCGGAGACAAGGTGCAAGCATGTGGTGAGAAAGATTGTAGGAGCAATGGCGAAATTGTGGACTTGTTTATAACTGCAGAATGATATGCAAGGCATGCAAATGTCCTTCTCGTGATTTACTACCATATCAAAATTCAATCTGTCTAAACAGCACAGCCACGTAAACAGTGGTCTAAATACACAATCTTTACGATTACCACCAAAGATCACAGCCCCGCTCTATGATCTTTGATTACCACTATACTCGCAGCCATTCTGAACCTGCAGCTTCCCTTAAGGGATTTAAGAAGGAACTGCAGATGCTGGAAAATCGAAAGTAGACAAAAGTGCTGGAGAAACTCAGCGGGTGACAACAAAAGTGCTGGAGAAACTCAGTGGGTGAAGTTTCTCCAGCACTTTTGCTTCCCTTAAAAGATTGGACAGGCTAGATGCAGGAAAAATGTCCCGATGTTGGGGGGAGTCCAGAACCAGGGGTCACAGTTTAAGAAGGGGTCAGCCATTTCGGACTGAGATGAGGAAAAACTTTGTCAGCCAGAGTTGTGAATCTGTGGAATTCTCTGCCACAAGAGGCAGTGGAGGCAATTCACTGGATGTTTAAGAGAGTTAGATATAGCTCTTAGGGCTAACAGAATCAAGGGATATAGGGAAAAAGCAGGAACCGGGTACTGACTTAGAATGATCAGCCATGATCTTATTGAATGGCGGTGCTGACTCGAGGGACCGAAAGGCCTACTCCTATAACCATATAACAATTACAGCACGGAAACAGGCCCTCTCGGCCCTTCCAGTCCGTGCCGACCTGCACCTACTTTCTATGTTTCTATAAGTTCATTCTGCTTCCCTCTCCATCACTCTTATCCCTATGTTTATAAAAGCAAACGGTGTACCCAAGACAACAAATCACAACTCTCTGTAGACCCAGTAGATCAACAACTAACCCTCATTACCAGCAATCGACTGGTGTAAATCATATGAGAAAACACTGGAAAGATTATGGTAAATATTTAAATAAACAGCTTCTGTTTTTATTTTAGATTTCTAGCATCCGGAGTATTCGGTTTTTGCATACAAATCATGTCTACGCCAATGACTCAGTTCCGATGAATAGCAACCCCACAAATAGCAACAATGACTTACCATTGTTCCCTGTAGATAATAATCAAAGCTTATAACCAGAAATATCTATTTCTAAGAAAGTCCCTATTGGTATACGTGAAGAATCTAACCCCATCCTTAGCATTTTTATACCGGTAAATTGTATCATTACTGACATTTACCCAAGGGTATAACTTGCTTTTCCTTCTGTTTGCGTCATTGATCCAAATTGATATTGTCCAATTATTTTTAGACCCACGTTGGAGCTCGAGTTTTTGGTGTTTTATTTTTTTCTTTAGTTTTTGGAAAAAATGAGTAATTTCAGTTCTTTTTTTTATTTTTATACAATAAGATGCATTAATTTTAAATCTCCAAAAACACTACCAGAGTCATAGAGTGATACAGTGTGGAAACCGGTCCTTCGGCCCAACTTGCCCACACCGGCCAACAAATGTCCCAGCTACAGATGCTGCCTGACCCACTGAGTTCCTCCAGCTCTTTGTTTTGAAATAAATGGATTGATCAGTAGTTTACTTGCATCAATCTGAAAACAAAACTAATTCTGCAAGCTTAAGATTTAGTATTGGTATAAATCTTATCAATGAAAAATATTTCTATGTTGAGATTTGGACTTTTATCCATTTTGCTAAAAAAAGTTAAAATTGTAAAACTAATCATAGCTTTTCTAAACTTGCGTTGCAGCAGGCAATTCTCTGATAGAAACAGCCCCTAATACTGGGTATTCACTATGGCTAGAATGTGCAGCCAGTTGCTATTGGCAGCTTGGTAATCACAATTGCTTTTATTCCACAGTTGGAGAATATCGGAAACTTTCTCAAAGCAATCACAAAATATGGTGTGAAGCTTCACGACAGTTTTGAGGCCAACGACTTGTATGAGAATTGCAACTTGACCCAAGTTCAGACCACACTCATGGCCCTAGCCAGCTTGGTGAGTGCCTCTACAGTGACCACCTTAATGATAATGCTCTGCAACTATTTAATACAACATCTGACACGCTCTTCTCTTGCGGCTAAGGTAATCTCTTATTTCACACAGGCAAAGACGAAAGGGTACCACACCAAATCGGATATTGGTATCAGATACGCAGAGAAGCAGCATCGTGTTTTTAATAATGAGACACTGAAAGCAGGACAGAACATCATTGGACTTCAGGTATGGGCTGGCCTTGCCATCGGGAGCGGCCACTGATGTTGAGCGAGCCAGGTGGTGGGAAGCTAAACTGGCAGAGGAAGGCATCATTAGGAGACAGTTTCAATTATCCATAAATCAGGTCTTGTTCGTAAGAACAGCTATTGTGGAGGGTGACATGGAGAACATTAGTGATTGCTATTCCATTGGCAGATCCCTGGGAGCAATCTCCTGAGAACACATGGATGGGAGAGAGGGTAACAGCAGGCAATGATAATAGGAGGGTGGAGACACCCAATGCAGAGTTGTGATTATTCTATTAGCGTTAAACAAGAGGCAGATATTGTTCCTTGATTTCCCCAAATCAAGGGATATGGGGAGAAAGCAGGAACGGGGTACTGATTTTAGATGATCAGCCATGATCATATTGAATGGTGGTGCTGGCTCGAAGGGCTGAATGGCCTACTCCTGTACCTATATTTTTTATGTTCTGCTCTCAAAGGGAGGGACTAACCAATTAGTGAACAAACTTCACTCCATCAGTTGGGTTCTTCGCAAGACATTGTATTCACAAACATGGCAAGTTTTCATTCCATCTTATGTATCCTATTTTTCATTTGTTCTTTTTCCTTCAGATGGGGACAAATAAATTTGCCAGCCAGCAGGGTATGACAGCCTACGGTACCAGACGGCATCTGTATGATTCTAAAACCTGGAGTGGAGAAGCCTCTTGACCAGACAACCATTAGCCTCCAAATGGGAACCAACAAAGGGGCATCACAGGTACGGTGAACAGCATGCACAGGAATGAGATCAGAAAGACGCGTTCAAATGAACATTTTAGATACAGCATAGAAACAGGCCCTTTCAGCCAACAAAGTCCACACCAACCATCCATCACCGCTTCACTCTAATTCTATGTTATTCCCACTTTCTAGTCTATTCCCGACACACTAGGGCAATTTTCAGAGGCCAATTAACCTATAAACTCGCACATCTTCGGAAGGAAAAAGGGAGGACGTGCAAACTCCACACGGATAGCACCAGAGGTTGGGATCAAACCCGGGTCTCTGATGCTGTGAGGCAGCAGGTCTACCAGCTGCGCCACACTTGTGTGACAATGGAATCTCATCATCCTTCAATTCTTCAATAGAATTGATAACCTATTCAGAGCTGTGGAAGAATCATGTTACTGCGGTGTGCTGCTCCTATAATTCCGATAGACACTAATGGAAAAGATGATAGTGGAGGATATTGGTGTGGTTGAATGGAAGTGGAGAATATGGCAGAGGATGGAGGAGGTTGGAAGAACTATGCAGATGTTGCAGGTTATGAACAAGGTCACAATGGTAACTCAATGGATGTGGAAGATTGGGTGAGAAATAGTACAGTTTATACTGATCTCTTTCCAAACTATTTGATTGCTGTTTTTAGGCTGGAATGACAGCACCGGGGACACGGAGACACATTGTTGACAACAAGATGGGCACTGAAAAATGTGACTCCAGTATCGTGTCACTACAGATGGGAACAAATCGGGGGGCCTCACAGAAAGGAATGACTGTGTATGGGCTGAGCCGGCAGGTATTTGACCCAAAGTACTGCTCCCCTTCCAACCTCCCCAACGAAGACGGCATCCAGTTGGCATGCGACTCAGAATACAGCGAGTGCGACTACTAACAAATCCAGTCCACGGATGGCAATCGCCCAAGGCAAATCTATCAGGACTTTGAGTAAGAACGCAGCGACACTGCTTAATGGACTGACTTGTGCAAATGTGCATTGCAGCCTTACGTATCCCTTCACTACAAAACCCTATGCTCAGTGCAAGCCTCCCCCCCATCTATACCCATGTGTTAACCCTGGCCACTGCTACACAGAACACTTCCCTGCCAATGCACACTGCTGCAGAAACCCATGGCCAGCACCTATACCAAAAATGAGTAGGCAGACACCCCATTTTTCTATCCACCTAAGCCAGTGATGGGCCGGCCAATGTACTTGAAATTATCGGAGAAAGCGAGAAAATGCAATCATTGGCAAAAGGCTATGAAACGATTGGGTTAGATCTGGTTTAAAGAGCTTAAACATATCAGGTCTTGTAGAACAATCCCAAATCTTCAGTCACACACTCAGAATGAGTTTCATGAGTGCTATTATCAGACTGATATATTTTGTACAGGACTGGATTTCCAATTCCAGTCTATATACCAGAAGGTAATTTACCGATTCAACATTCATTCCCACCCTCTCCACCTGAACCATCGGTTATTCCAACATTGCCATGTTGTATGATTAACAGTATGGATACTGGTGGATTTAAATATACAATTACAACTCTTGTAAAAGATGGAGCAGTGAAATGCCCGGTGTCACTGGGAATGTGGGCTGTTTCATTAAGTCAACTTTGATAACGTTGAGTTTCCATCATAGTAAAATGTTTATGCTGCTAAACAAGAGCTGAGAAAACCATCACTAAGGGTTAAACTATCTTAACCAACTCGGCACTAATCCAGTAACTACTGAAAAAGCAGGAAACGATAGATGGACTTTAGAAGCACCTAGATTAGTTTCTTGATTTAGAGATGCTTTTTTTTTTAAAAGCAATGCATCAAGTATCTATACCCAGCGCAACTGACAGTTGGAGATCCAGAATTTAATCTGCTCCAAAACACTTGCCTTTTCAAACTCGAACCCCCCCCCCCTCCAGATTTAGACAAACATCAGTTGAACTTTGCAAGAACAGCAAAGGCTGAGATCAGGCTTTATTGGAACTTCCCTTTAGCCGGCTCACTCTTTGTACAGAACCACATCGAACCAAAGGACGTGATAAACCTTACACAGGTAAACAGAGGATAATATTTATATTCAATAAAACTGTGACAGCATCAACTGTAACATGGGCAACTATTTTCTTACTTTGTTCATTGTGAAGATGCAAAAATGTAGCAGACCAAGGCCTGAAATCAGATTCAGCCAAGGAGCACATATTTCACAAAAGACTCTAATTAGCTTAAAACAATCTATAACCAAGTGTCTCAGGCTAAGCTTCAGCTGTGCCCTGCCTCCCTGCACAGACCTAACACTGGGCACAAGTTTCAGTATCAATTCCCCAGTTTAATGTCCACCTGGCTGCCACTGCAGAATAAGTCAATGGGTAATGAAAGAGTGGTAAACAAAATCACACCAGTGTTTAACCAATCATATCTGGAAACCTTCAGGTGCTATCAATTCTTTGTTTGATGTTCAGGCATGTGATAGTTTGACAGCAGTGATTGAACTGTTAATCTCCTGTGACTAATTAAAAGTCCTTGTACTTCAGTAACCTGAATGTGAAATGTCTGTTGTTGTTCTTCACTCGAGTACACCAAGCTTAATGAATCCAAAGCATACACTATTTAATAAATCCATAGCATACCACAACACAGTGTTGGTTAATAAATTCAGAGTGTACATTTTAAATTTGACATGGCTCCAGTCTATTTTCTCCAGGCGACATTGGAGCAACCTGATATCATTTATTTTACACAACACTTTGGGACCACTCCACAAAAGGCTGAATTGTGCACAGCATCCAAAATGTTACACAAAGACTCCCGACTAACATACGTCTTGCAATCCCACTCTGCGTGCACATGTCATACAGGTATGTCACCCGATCTGTATATTGGAACAGGCACTCCCACACTAAATCACATCTGAACAACATCACATGCCCTTAACAGCCATGCATCAGAACAAGACTTGCATCTTCCATTATGCTACATTGGAACAATATTGCATTAGACCCAACATGTCATGGAGATACCCATGCATCCAACAATAGCATTGGGCAAGGAAACCATATACTGAGAATGGTCTGCTCTGTGTTTTTTTTGGTTGGACTTCCCAAAATGTAAGACACCTGAAGAATGGACGAAGGGTCAGGGACGGTCAAGAGTGAACAAGGAAAATGGAGGAGGAAAGAAAGGAAGAAGGAGCTGAGAGATAAGAGGACTAAGAAAGGAGGGATAAGAGTGATAGAGAGGGAAGCAGAATGGACTAAAAATAGAGCTGATCAGGATGCAAGTTGGGGGCAAGGAGAAGGAAGCAAAGTTGTGCATTTATGTATCTGACTATCCACGAAATGTTCCAAATTTGGATGTCCACCCCGTTGGACCAAGGCCTCACTCTGTCAAGATCTGTGGCAGCTAGTATGCAATGACCACCCGACATCAAGATTAACAGACATCTTTCATACCTTAAAACCAAAATGGAACCAAGTCATCCTCACCCCAAGAAGATAGAATCTGAATAGCAACCACCCATTCCCATTTTGGAAGGGCAATGATAACCTATTAAAATGAAAGAGCACACAAAGTGAATGGAAGAATTCTAAACTTTTAATAACACCCTGAAAACCATCCAAAGTATTACAGAAGATTCCACATTAACTATTATTTACAGTCAGCAAAAAAAAGCACCGCCAAGTAAAACACACAGTACTTGAGGCAAAACTATTGGTTTGCTGCTTCACAGGCATCGATCCAATCACTGTATACATCCACTGGCTCCGACAGATCTGAGCAACCGTTAAGGAAAAGGCATCTGCAATGAAGTGAATACTAGCAATTAAATATCATCCAAGTTTTACACAGCAAGTGACATGACCTCTCCAAGATAGGCAAGGGAGTTCCAAGGAGATTTTTGAGCTGGAGGGGATGGAGGCAAGACCATAAAACATATTTAAACTCAATTGATTTTCACATCTAAACCAGTCTATGGCCACAAGAGATTGCAGATGCCATAAACCTGAGCAAAAAAGACCAGAGAAGAACCCCATCTCAGAACATAATTTGTCCATTTCCCTCCATAGATGCTGAATGTCCCAGGTTCATCTCGACCCGAAACGTTGCCCATTTCCTTCGCCCAATAGATGCTGCCTCACCCGCTGAGTTTCTCCAGCATTTTTGTCTACCCAGCTTCATCCAGCAGTTTGTTATTTGCTTTATGGCTGCAATGTTCTGTGTGATATGGGTTAAATGTTAAAAATGGGTTATGGAGAAACAAGGAACTGCAGAAGCTGGTTTACAAAAAAAAGTGCTCAGCAGGTCAGGCGGCATCTCTGGATATGGGTTAGGATGCAATCTGCAGAGTTTTGGGGAGATGCTGACTTACGGTGAGAGGCAATAGCAGACTAGGGACTTTGGAAAGAGAACTGCGGATACAACCAACTGATCATCTAATTAGGACGGGTGATGCAAAGCTGGAAAAGCTTAGCCACGTCTAGTAGGAGACCAAAATAATGATCTTTGTCAAATGCCACTCACTCTGCCCTAATTCCATCTACTAGTCCCACAGTCCCCAACAGGCCATGATCCATCTTAGTCACGCCCATACTGAGCTCTAAACCCACACACTCCACTACAAAAATAAAACAAGCCTTATCCATGTTCACGACAATATCCACCTCCCACTTCCTTTTCTTTAAATATATTCATTTAGTTCTCTTCGTTTTTAGTTTTAGAGATACAGCGCGGAAACAGGCCCTTTGGCCCACGCCGACCAGTGATCCCTGCATATTAATACTATCCTACACACACTAGGGATAATTTTTTTTCATTTATCAAGCCAATTTACCTACATACCTGTACGTCTTTGGAGTGTGGGAGAAAACCGAAGATCTTGGAGAAAACTAATGTGGTCACGGGAAAACGTACAAACTCCGTACAGACGGCACCCGTAGTCGGGATGGGACCCGGGTCTCCGGCGCTGCAAGGCAGCAACTCTACTACTGTACCACCATGCCGCCCCTGGAATTCCTCTTGGAATGCCGAGGATTAGCCAGTATACATTTCCCATTCCAGTTGCCTCCTTCCACTTCAGCCCATCTTATTCAAATCTTATCAACTCAAAACTGTGATCCACAGAGCTTCCGCAAGTTGTGTCGCAACCTGGGCAACAATACACAGCAGTGACAAATGACACAGAAATGAACAGTCCCAAAACATCTCTCACCACTTGTATTTAAACAAGGATACATGTTATTGGTGTCTGGAATTCTTCTAAACATACGGTGCAGGATATGATACCCGTGTTCCGCGCACGGTCCCTGGAAAATGGAAGGGAAGAAAACAATGTAAACAAGTAACGCTTCAAAAACTTAATATAAGAGACATGATCAATACGTGCCATGTAAGAAATAGAAGTATTATTCTGCAAGATAGGAGAGTACTACCATGTGAAGAAATGTTGACAAAATATACTTGACTTTGCAAGCACCAACATTACTTTTCTAGCTTGTAATCTTTGGTAGAAACAGTAAATCAACTACAATCACCCCCCTCCTAGCCCACTGTAAAAGTCACAATATCAAGATCAGATATTCCAGCTATACGAGCAACTTAGAAAGAAAACCAGAGTTAAAGTACAACTTGGTCTAAACTACAAAATCATACAGAATTTAAAAACTGTCCATACATTTAATTCTCTCAAAAAAGGAAAATGCATTATTTTGTTTCATTATGTCAAAAGAATATCAAATGATATTGAGTATGCAATAAAAGGGGACAAATCTGTTTTATAATGAATACCGTTCATTTTAAATAGATATTTCTTGATGTACAAAGAACTCCATCCAAAGGAATTTGTCAATGCACTTCTTCAAGAGTTTGGAGTCACAGGGTCGCATGTGCTACATTTCACAACTGTTTTATTTCACTTAGTCGAGTTTAACATTTACACAATACTAAAAGATATAATCCAGCCTACAGATAACAAAGGCCACTAAAACAACTCCTAGTGATATAGAATGGAAACCAGCATTCTGCTCCTTAAAATGCTCACTCGTACCACCACTGCCCACATTCCTGCCACCCCCCACATTCCTTCTCCCCTCTACCTCCCCCCCCCCCCCCCCCCCCCCCACACACACACACACACACACACACACACACCTGCCCCTCTCCGTCCCCTGACTGACAAGTCAAGTAGTTATAAGAACAACAAATGTACCATGTCCAAAACACATCACCACCTATAGTGATATTCCAGACTCGGACTAAATCGAGTACACCACCCAAAGACACATATGCCAACGTAGGCATCATACACTTACATCTTAACATCGCATGACTTTTCGTGATTACAAAATGGACAAGTGAACTGTGTTTCTAACGTGCCAAGCACTTTCTTCTTGGTTGGAGGCTTTCTCTTCGATTTCCTGCGGCCCATTGGAACTTCTGCAAGACACAGTGGGAAATATTTCAAAACTTCTGAAAATATTGTAACCATACATAGTAATAAAAAGGCTGGCATGGCTGCTTCCTCCACATCCACAGAGAATTATGAGCACCCTATTGGGTCACAGGGTTACTGAATGCCCTTCACAAACATCACTGAAATGTGTTTGGACATGGTTACTGTATGCCCTACACAAACATCACAAATGGCCTCATTCTTCAGAGAACGGGGATTCCCCTCCCCTACTAGAGATGAGGCTCGCACCAGGGTCTCCTCCATACCCTGCAACACTGCCCTCTCTCCCCATTCCCCCACTCGCAACAAGGGCAGAGTCCCCCTGGTCCTCACCTTTCACCCCACCAGCCGGCAAATACAACACATAGTCCCCCGCCAGTTTCGCCACCTCCAACGTGACCCCTCCACTCGCCACATCTTCCCATCTCCCCCGTCTGCCTTCCGCAAAGATCGCTCCCTCCGCAACTCCCTTGTCAATTCTTCTCTTCCCTCCCGCTCTACCCCTTCCCCGGGCACTTTCCCTTGCAGCCGCAAGAAATGCTACACTTGTCCCTTCACCTCCCCCCTCCACTCCTTTCAGGGACCCAAGCAGTCCTTCCAGGTCCGACAGAGGTTCACCTGCACCTCCTTCAACTTCATCTACTGCATCCGCTGCTCCAGATGCCAGATGATCTAGTTTTAAAGAAGGAACTGCAGATGCTGGAGAATCGAGGGTACACAAAAAGCTGGAGAAACTCAGCGGGTGCAGCAGCATCTAAGGAGCGAAGGAGATAGGCGACGTTTCGGGTCGAGACCCTTCTTCAGACTGGTGTCTGTCTGAAGAAGGGTCTCGACCCGAAACGTCGCCTATCTCCTTCGCTCCTTAGATGCTGCTGCACCCGCTGAGTTTCTCCTGCCAGATGATCTATATCGGTGAGACCAAGTGGAGGCTTGCGATCGTTTCGCCGAACACCTCCGCTCGGTCCGCAATAACCAAGCCGACCTCCCGGTGGCTCAGCACTTCAACTCCCCCTCCCATTCCGTATCCGACCTCTAGGTCCTGGGCCTCCTCCACGGCCAGAGTGAGCAACACCGCAAGTTGGAGGAACAGCACCTCATATTCCGCTTGGGGAGTCTGCATCCTCTGGGCTTGAACATTGAATTTTCTCAATTCTGTTGACCCTTGCTGTCTCCTCCCCTTCCCACCTCTCCCTCAGCCCTCGGGCCCTGGCATTCCCTCTCTCCCCCACCCTAGTCACACTAGCTTCTCATTTTCACACTACAAACAGCTTACAATGGCTTGTTCCCTTTATCATCGACACTTTTTTGCATATCTTTCATTCATTGTTCTTTATCTCTCCACATCACCGTCTATATCTCTCGTTTCCCTGATCCCTGACCAGTCTGAAGAAGGGTCTCAACCCGAAACGTCGCCCATCTCCTTCGCTCCTTAGATGCTGCTGCACCCGCTGAGTTTCTCCAGCCTTTTGTGTGCCCTCACTGAAATGTTGTCATGTCTTGGGCAGAGGGAAATGTAACATCTCCCAAAAAACCATCAGAGACCTCCATTATACAGCGAGTGATTAGAAATAGGAAAGTCCATGGGTAAAGAGAATTTTGCCAAACTAGGTTGAGAATTATAAAAATCAAGTGAGATTGGGAGTATTTTTAGGTAGAGACATATGAAACTGGATCCAAGTTAAGAAAGCAGCAAGATTTTGGATCTCAAGTTAATAAAAAGGTTGAGCAAGGCATCTCTACTGCAAGTCCAGTCTTTTCAGAAAGATTATATGAGATGGGTTACACAATCATCCACTGTGTGAATCTTAACTCAATACGTACTGAACTCGAGGGCTTGTTTATTTTGTGACATCAAATATCCTTTTTTAAGTTATCCAAATAATAAATAGTCAAGGCTACAGTTAGTTACTGAGGCAAAGACTATTTCAATATTAAACTGGATTGGCAAATGGAATTTGGAAAATAAAAGGGTTTTACAAACATGATGGGCACAAGTATCATTAGGAATAGGAGTAGAATTAGGCCATTTGGCCCATCAAGTCTACTTCACCATTCAATCATGGCTGATCTATCTCTCCTCCTAGCCCCATTCTCCAGCCTTCTCCCAATAACTTCTGACACCTGCACTATTCAAGAATCTATCTATCTCTGCCTTACAAATATCCACTGACGGCCTCCACAGCCTCATGTGGCAAAGAATTCCACAGATTCACCACCCTCTGACTAAAGAATTTTTTCCTCATCTCCTCCTAAAAGAACATATTAAAGGATCAGAATTATTCAGGTAGCACCTGCCACCCCTGTCACCCCAAGGCCGGAGCAGCAGAGAATTGCCAACACCATTCCTGTGTGTTCCTTTCCAAGGTACACATCAGTGTGACATGCAAGTACATCATCATACCTAGTACTCCTAGATCTAATTGATGGAATGCCTTGCCTCAAAGTGTAGAAATAATTTCAGTAGATTGACTGCATCAGTTCCAAGTTGTGACTCACCTCACACTTTCTCAAGGGCATTTAGTGATAAGCTACAATTCCTGGCCTTGCAGTTACACCAACATCCGTTACATTCTTCAGGTGAGTGAAAAAAGCCAACATGGAGCAGAACCCTATTACTATGTAGATAGTTCTGGGCACCCACAGCCTTTTTAAAATAACCCGTCTGACTAACTATGTGGAGTCTCTAAACCACAAATTGAGACCCTGTACAAATGTAGAACACACTTTCTCCAAACATTTAGAGCCAATACCAGAGCTTAGAAGGTGGAGAAGAAACAATAAGTTTAAGGCCTCCACATTTAGGTACTTACACAACTAAAATATGCAACTTTAGCATCAACTTTGTCAGAACATTGATATCTGAAATTATCCAGATTAGGTTAGGGGTCGCAGATTTAGCTGGGAGTGATACATGGGCTGTGCAAATGGAGTGATCACCCAGGCAACCTCTCATACCAGATCTGCCTGCAGCAAACATTAGCTTTTACAATGTGCCATTTTACTGCAAACATTCAATGTAGTTGTGACATTTTGAAAAAATATCAACCCACAAACCAGTTTATCAAGGTTAAAAAAAGGGAATAACCCAAGCATCAAACAACCCCAGCTAATTCAGGTTAAAGTCCAAGTTATAAATTGCAGCTAAAGCCTCTATAAATGCCAGTATTGTTATCACAATATCCACAGAATAATCTTTCAACAACCACGGTTGGTTTTACTGGTTCTGGTAAATACATTGACCTGTGACAAAATTAAAAAAAACACTTTGAGAATTGTTAAATTTTCTGGGTTTCATAGATTTATGGAATCCCACAAACTAAGGGAGTCTTAGTGAAGGGGGGGGGGGGGGACACAGGTGAAAGTGGACCGGCACCCCCCACCTCCTCTAAAGAGCACTATGTGATGAGGGTTTCCCCATCAGTGTGATCAGTCAGTAATTTCTACCAGTGCAAAAGTACAATTATCATCTGCTTGATCTCTAATACATGAGACGTCACATAGATTGAAATTTGGTGCAGTGGAAAAGCCATTGCCGTCAGACCATTCAAGGAGAATCATCCCAAGTGAATGGCAGTACTGACCTGTGCAGCAATGCAATAACAGCGCAACACTTTGCCAAATCCACTGCAGTTTTGGTTCAAAATGTCAGCTTCAGTTCAGTATATCAGCAACTCATAGCTGCAAACTTTTCATGAGAATTTTCCAGCAGCATTCCACTCCCTGTGAAAAGACAGGGATTTCAATGAGTACATGTGTGACACGACACACGACCATGTTTCCAACAGAAAATGGAAGGTGATTATCTTATTCCCCTTCCTTCACAACCCCCCCTTGGCATTGCCCAAGCCTTGATAATCTGATATGCCACGCTGCATGTAACCCCAAGGCAAAGCTGCAGTGCATGCAAGTGGCACTTCTGATACAAAAATTGGACGCAAACATCTTCGGGGAAGAGAGGCTGAGAGGGACAGTACTCTGTGGACGGGATGGATCGGGTACATTGTCACAGGGGCCATCATTCAGAAGCAACATTAAACAAAGTCTCACATCTTGAATACGAGCCCAGTAGTTAGCCTCCATGTTCTAGCCAAGTCATTTTTCCCCCCACGCAATCAACAAGACAGATTACCTAGATTATATTACCAACAGGTGCCCTCTGTGCTGGTCAATTACTAGCCTCCAAATAAAACATTATATATTTAAAAGGAATATAAGCTAACTTGCAGTCACACCCATATAAAGTAAATTGTAATCAAATAAAAATTGCCCTCCTCAGGATTCATTCGGATTATAAAAATACACACTGATAGCTGGATGGACATTTGGATGCAATGGAGCCGACAGGGCCAAATAGATGTAACAGTGGAGAACAGCAACATAACCCAGGGATGGAAGAAGAGTAGTCATCATTGGGGAGGGGGGGGGGGGGGCACCAGTGAGGGAAACATAGAAAATAGGTGCCCTTCGAGCCAACACTACCATTCAATATGATTCATGGCTGATCATCCAAAATCATGGCCCCATTCCTGCTTTTTCCCCATATGCCTTGATTCTCTTAGCCCTAAGAGCTAAATCTAACTCTTTCTTGAAAAAGACAGCCAAGTAGGAGGCTCACTAACGTTGATGGAATGTGCCAAAGGAGTATTGTGGGTACAGTGCAGGAACATTACATTAACCTCTGAAACTGTGATGTTGATGTGGAGATGGGGGGGGGGGGGGGGGGAGAAGAAGCTTTCGAATCACTGAAATAATAATAGAAAAGCTAGAAACATTCAACTGGTCAGATAACTTATAACGAAAGACAAAATGAGCTAATGTTACAGGTCGTCAGGAGGAATCCTAGAGACCTATATTATCAGGTATCTACCTGTACACTGTGAGTGGCTCGATTGTATTGCCTTTCCGCTGCAATTAAAGCTTTCCACTGCACGTCAGTGCATGTGACATAGAAATATAGAAAATAGGTGCAGGAGTAGACCATTCAGCCCATCGGACCTGCACCGCCATTCAATATGATCATGGCTGATCATCCAACTCAGTATCCCGTACCTGCCTTCTCTCCATACCCCCTGATCTCTTTTGCCACAAGGGCCACATCTAACTCCCTCTTAAATATAGCCAATGAACTGGCCTCAACTACCTTTTGTGATAGAGAATTCCAGAGACTCACCACTCTCTGTGTGAAAAATGATTTTCTCATCTCGGTCCTAAAAGACTTCCCCCTTATCCTTAAACTGTGACCCCTTGTTCTGGACTTCCCCAACATCGGAACAATCCTCCTGCATCTAGCCTGTCCAACCCCTTAAGAATTTTGTTAAAGAAGGAACTGCAGATGCTGGAGAATCGAGGGTACACAAAATGCTGGAGAAACTCAGCAGGTGCAGCAGCATCTATGGAGCTCCATAGATGCTGCTGCACCCGCTGAGTTTCTCCAGCATTTTGCGTCCCCTTAAGAATTTTGTAAGTTTCTATAAGATCCCCCCTCAATCTTCTAAATTCTAGCGAGTACAAACCGAGTCTTTCTGACAATAAACTAAACTAAAGGCCGAGGCGCCCAGAAGCAGCTCACCAGGGCCAAGAAGCAGAGCTGGGTCGAGGCTGAAGCCTCAGCTATCACAAGTAAGAGCAAGTCTGAGCATGGGCCATGGACCTGAAGCATACACGGATGGTTGCCTGTAGCTGGGATTACAGGCGAGCCCAGACCACTGACTTCATTCAGGCCACGCTGTCAGCTAGCCCCGCCCATTTAGTTGCTGCACCAACCATTGGCCGCCCGGCCCGTCGGTCACTGCATCATCCCGCCCCCTCATTAACTATCCCGCTTCCCATTGGCTGCCACGTATCACAGTCCCTGACTCTCCCCGCCCCTCATTAGTTGGCCCTCTTCCCATTGGCTGTTTCGCCAGTCGATCACGGTGTTCCACCCGCCCCTCACCCGCTCTTTCGCTTCCCGTTGGCTGCCAGGTCCGCCCATCACGGTGAACCCGCCCATTCATCAGCTAGCCAACGTCCCATTGGCGATCCCGGCCCTGTCAATCAGGCACAGCTAGCTCCCGCCCCCCGCCGCCGCTGCATCCTACAGGTTAACGGCGCCGTCCATCACACACATTCACCCCCTCGCCCCGACCGCACCGGGTGCCCACAGCCTGTCCACCAAGTGGGAGAGCGAAGACGCGTGCGAGCTTGTGTGGCCGGTACCTGGGCTCCAGTTCTAGCCGCCGCCGCCGCCGCCGCCTCCAGCCGCTCCCGCGCTCTGCCAGCCCGCGGTTTTCCCCTCCGAGCAGCGACAGGCCTTCGCTCCGCACACCGGACGTTCCGCCTCCCTCCCCGCCCATTGGCTCTCGGCACGCTAAAGCCAGCGTTGATTGGCGGGGGGGGTTGTCAATCACCGCGTCTCGCTGCACCAACCGGAGGTCCCGCCTCTCCCCTCCGCGCATTGGCCGCGGGCCGCGTGGACCCCGCGCCGATTGGTGAGAGTCGTTGTCATTCATCCGCGGGGGCGGGCCCGCCCGACCGTTGCTTTTGAATTGCAGGCGCGCGCGCGCGAGGAGTTCGGTCGCCGGTCGCCGGTCGCCGGTCGCCGGTCGCCGGTCGGTCGCCGGTCGCCGGTCGCCGGTCGCCGGTCGCCGGTCGCCTTTTCCCCCCACTTAAGTTTTTATTGATTTTTCCACAGAGATATATACAAATCGCCGTCCAACTTTTACCTCAGATATCTTCGTTTCTTCCCTGGGGCGGGAGATTGCAACCTTCACGTGGTCCGCCCAGTTTCGACGAATGCAATCAACCCAGCGTGCACAATCAAATAAGATCAAATAGAACAAGTTGTCCTACAACTTTAGGCTGTGCACGCCACACGCAAGAAGAAGCAGAATTCTTCCCTCACAATCCCTTCACCCCCACTTCCATATACCCTTCCCAGTCCACACATATGTACCAATGTATACGTATATATATAGTCACCCGAGACATCACCCATTTCTTCTCTCCAGAGATGCTGCCTGCCCCACTGAGTTAGTAAGTTTAGGTCCTTCGAGTTTGAATCAGCGCCGCCATTCAATATGATCATGGCTGATCATCAAAAATCAGTGCCCCATTTGCTTTTTCTCCATATCCCATCATCCGCTTAGCCCTAAGAGCTAAATCTAACTCTTGAAAACATCCAGTGGATTGGCCTCCACTGCCACCTGTGGCAGAGAATGTGAGGGTTCACAACTCTCTGGGTGAAAAGGTTTTGTCCTCATCTCAGTCCTAAATGGCCTACCGCTTGTTCTTAAACTGTGACCCATGGTTCTGAACTCCCCCATCATTGGGAACATGTTTCCTGCATTGAGCCTGTCCAATCCTTTAAGAATTTTATATGTTTCTATAAGATCTCAAACTGAGATTCTTCCATGCAACTTTAGAGACCATATTATTATACGGTTGTGAGGCATGGACTCTCACTCGAGCACTGTCCAAGTCGCTCAATGGTACCTTACATAGCCCAGCTCCATGAGGAGATTTCACCTTTGACCAAGAAGGTCAGGTCGAGGGTGCTCGCTGGTCAATGCCTCCGCCACCCAGAAATGCCAGCGAACAAGGTTGTGCTGTGGGAACCCACCCATGAAAGACGCGATCTGGGACGGCCAATCAAGACGGACCAAAGAGGAGCTTGCCGGCTGCATGGAGGACAGAGATGTGGAGTGTGGGAGGAAACCAGAGCTCCCAGAGGAAACCCACGCGGTCACAGGGAGAACATACAAACTCCGTACAGACAGCACCCATAGTCAGGATCGAACCTGGGTTTCTGGCGCTGTAGGCAGCAACTCTACCGCTGCGCCACCTTGCTGCCCTTACTAAATATCGAAGCAGATTTTTCTTTTATGCAAAGTTTGTTGCGAGAGGTTTACTTCCTTGGTTACTGCATGGCTGTAAAAGTAAATATGCGTATGAAGTTCCTTCAGCTTATTGTGCAAGAGTGTAAACAGTATTGCCATAGCCACAACCTTGGCTGTCAGCATTTTCCAAATGACAAGTGTTTTTGGCTCAACGCAGTATGTATGCAGATACATTTATAACAACCGGGAAGTTCTGTAAAAGCAATGAGATTGTCGCTACTTTTGATCCTTCAATCTTCGTTACATGTGGTCTGAAATGTGGAAGCAACAAAAATGAAAGTATCATTTAAATTAGCTGTCATTTTATAAAGAGTTGCGGCCACATACAGCATATGGGTGAGCTGAGAGCACCCATAGTAACGCACGGAAATGCTGCACCTGCAAGATCTGATACTGGGGTTTAAGTGCAAATAAACAAGTGTGACCACTGCAATGTACATTTTTAATTTAGAGGTGACAAAATAGGGCATTTGTTTAAAATTTATTCAAAAGCTCAATAGTCCAAAATTGTACAAAAGCATACCAGAGAAATTGGAACAATTCACATCCAAAAAACTGATTTACAAACATATAAAAAGTTCAAACATCAGAACAGGATTGACATGAGCTGCAACAAACACAGTCATGGGTTATTTGACTTTGTTTTTGTTATGGTTTTGGTTTTGTTGTGATTGTTATACCAGCAGCCAGTAGCTGATTCACACGCTTGTTGTCCTTGTATGCTGCTACCTGCGCAGTAAAAAGTTGGCACCTCTTTGCAAATAAAGTTTTCTCACACATTAAACATTGTGTATCAGAAAAGCCTATCAGGTCATAACTCCTAAGAGAAGCATGGCGGTTCATATCTCCTTACAGTGAGCCACTCTGCTTATGATTTTTTTCAGTAATTGCAAATGTATATGTATATCAAATATGAAATTGATCTGAGAGCTGCCAAAACCTGAGAATGAGAGTATTGTTTTGCTAAGTTGGAAGGAAAGGAATCGTTGGCACTGCTGCCTAGGTGTGGCAATTAGCAACAGAACTCAAACATTTGTAGTGGTAGGAAGTTGGTGACTGTTCCATTTCACAGATTTGGGCTAATAGGAACAAAGCTTCAGCAAACAAACCAGCTTCAAGAAGCTGAATCGCACAAGCCAATTTGGTTAAATTTAGCAAGGTCTGTCATATAGCACATATAGTTTCCTCTTCAAACAATAAAATGGCTGAATCTTCATCTGTCTGATCGCCTGGGGATGGAGGTCTGATACAGCGATTTACCATGGGCCTCGATGAAGGTGATGTTCATCTGCTCCGGCGTTATCTCCACATAAGCAAAGCCCCCTAAGGAGCTAATATCTGCATAGAAAAATTTCAACCAATCTTTTGGAACACGATGCTTATGTTTGGTTGAGTATTCCATGAAGTTTCCAGCTCCACTTAGGACATAGCCAATCCCATTGCTGTCTTGAATATACTGAAACAAAGGAGAGGAGGAAATTCTTAATCTTTGTATTTAAATGAATCCCACCCATTCCATATATCTCGAGACTCATATTTATAGATAAGTCGTTGGTAGATTTTTGGAGCATTCCCTCAATAAACAAGTGAGATTTGTTTGTTAGATGGGCAGGCTTGGTTGAACCTATGCTGTCTTGATTTTATATTTTATCTTGATTCAGAATGTCATTGATCATTACCGAGCAAGGTTGGAAAGGCAAGCAACAACTAAAGACACTGCTTACAATAAACTGTCAATGTTGCATGCTGATAATTCAGCATGTCACCATTTGTTCAATGGATAACTACTGTCTGGCATGTATGTCTATTTTGGTTGGTATGGGCCAAGTCTTCTGCTAAAGTTCTTTAATTTGCATGATAAGATTTAAATGGCAAGTTTAAATCTCAGTCTCTACTGTGGTAAGTAGACTAAACCAAGAGAATAATCATGGACATTCCAATTGGATTTGGTCCACTGACCTTGGGAAGAGGGATAATCCAACAGTCAAAAACACAGGAGACCTTATGGCCCACTGTGTCAGATCCTTGTTGAACAATCACACCACATTCCTGTCCTTTTGCTCTCCTGCAATTTCTCTTTGGTATCTTTCCAATTCCCTTTCTGAGCCCAGGTTAGCAGTTTCCACTAACCTTATAGATTGTAAGTTCCAAATCGTAAATATTCTTAAAAGAAAATCCCCACATCCCCCTCATCTTTTGCCCACCAGACCTCTTGATTCAGAAGTTGTATCCAAAACTTTAAATCAGTTATCAGTGGTTCTTAACCCATTCAGTAATTGAAACAATTATTTATTCTATTCGAAGCATCAACGAAAATGCTCAGTTCTAACGTCTCCTCTCAATATCTGCTTCTCCAGCCTAACCTTATGGCTGAAATCCCTCTTCCCTGGAACAATTCTCTGGGACCTTCACATCATTCCCAAATAAATGGGAGGAATTGGTCACAATACTTTAGATGTGGCTTGATCAGTGTTGTATACATATTCAACTTAACTCTGAAGAAGGGTTTCGACCCAAAACATCACCAATTCCTTTTCTCCAGAGATGCTGCCTGGCCCGCTGAGTTACTCCAGCTTTTTGTGTCCATCTTTGGTTTAAAATAGCATCTGCAGTTCCTACTTACACTTCACATCTCTGGATTTGTACTCCATGCCTCTATTTATGATTCACACAACAGTATCCAATGTTACAATATGCCTATATAAATATAAAATCAAGACAGCATAGGTTCAACCATGCCTGCCCATCTAACAAACAAATCTCACTTGTTTATTGAGGGAATGCTCCAAAAATCTACCAACGACATTGAATGGAAATACTTGAACATCCAATTGAAAATTCCCAATACCATCCACCAGTACATCATATTATTCATATCTTAAATTATTGTCAAAAGTCAAGTGTTTAATAGTCATATGTCCTGAAACAGGACAATGGAATTCATACTTGCAGTAACAGCACAGCAGGTTGCAAGCAGAGTACCCAATTGATTTTTGAAAGTCCAAGTGTGACAGTAACATGCTAGCAACATCTCTACCATTTTCTGCTCCCTACCTGCAGGTTATGGTCATGTCCACAGAAGTACGCACTGACCCTGTATTGAGTGAGCAGGGGATACAATTTCTGAACAAGACATTTGGTGGGTCCATGCTCAGCAATTGACCAAACTGGGTAGTGACCAGCCACAATCAGGAAGTCTGACCTGTAAGAAAGAAGGAATAATTGATCAGAAGAAAAACATTCTCTAATTTTCTCTAGTTTCACCTCCAAACTCTCAAGACATTTTCTGCATTGAGGATGCTATGTAAAATGGCATTAAAAGGTCATTACGAGATACAAGTTTATAAAGGTCGAGCCATTTGGTTCTTCTGCATCTGTTCATTCAGCCCTCAACCATTAGAATGGATGAGACGGAGACAAAGAGCATAGAGAACTAATTCCCTGCCCTGACTAAATATTGACTGTTCAATGTCACTGTGATTGTTCAATTGTCAAGATTGAATCGGTGATAGGACTCTTGCTCAATTCGGAAAGTCATAGGTTAAAGCCCCCATTCTTGGACTTGAGTGCACGAGGTAGCACAGTACTTCATACCATGGCTCGGAATATCCATGAAGCAGGGACTGTCCTCAGTTTACCATAGCCCAAGCTCAGATCTACATTGTGTGAACGTTCAAGTGGGAAAGCTGGTTCCAGTCAGTCAGCATGTGGCATCACATGGCAGTATTTGCACAAGCCCTGTTTGTTGACGTGATTGGACATCTGGCTAAGCCAAGTTCTCAGACTAAAACAGTCGCTAAAGCGTTCGAATGCTTGTAAGTGAATATACTCAAAAACGTCAAATTACTCTTTGGAAAGTACCTCTCAGCATGTTTGGAAATTCCACATGAGTGTACACCTGCACTTCCTGATGTACATGGGTGAACCTCCTGATGTGTATGGAGGGAACTGTAACCATTTCAGCATTTCTAGGAAAACACTGCATCTTTTGGGTCATTGATATACAATTCAAAACCGAGACCCTCTGCTCGTAATAGTAATAGTAAAGTAATAACATTAATTATTCGGACAACTGGATGTTCCTCCAAGTAATGTAATACCCCAAAACACTTATTTCATTTTTGATACATGTTAAACAGTAGTATAATATATATGTATATATTTTTTTCCCTATGGGCAGTGGGCAGGTGCTATAGACCTGCACGGGAAGGTAGACGCTCCCACCCCCATGAGTCTTGGGCAGATCGGGCTCGTCAGCCTGGGAAGGCAGTGCATCTAGGAGAGGGAAAACCTTGATTTAAAACCTCCACTGCCTTGTGGCCATATCCAGTCATGGAAAAGGCTCCTGGAATAAACCTCAAGAAAATCCGGAGCCCCTAAGGCAGTTCGTCGTTGTCTACAACCTCACTCTGGCAGCTTCTGCGACAGCGCTGGTGCCAAACTGTAACAGCCCTGCTGTTCCTTTGGATCGATCAGCGACGTGGAGAGGGGGGGACGTGCTGCATGGGCAACAGCCTGTCCTCCATATGACATCGCCCCGGCTTGCATCCGACCACACATCACCTGCAAACTAGGATGCATCACCCATGGTCAGTCATGACCGAGGGGGGCCTACCACTAAGTAATACATTTCCAGAGAACCCTGTGAGTTTAACGGTAGTGGGAAATACAAGCACTCCAGACCCCGGGTCCGATTGCAAACCTACTTACTTTCCTCACCCCCAGTGTTCCAGAACCTGGCCCCAGCTCTAGACTACTAGGTGCATTCTACACATTCATACAGTGATACACTGGAAACAGGCCCTTTGGCCCAACCTACCCACACTGGCCAACAAATCCCAGCTACACTAGCCCCACCAGCTTGCATTCTGTACCCCGACTGAACTAATAATGAGCCAGATGACAAACTATCAGAATTTCTGAACAATCAGATGCTGGAGTATTGAAGATTTCTTGTAATTATATAGTGCCATTTGAGGAGGAGCAAGAAAAGAATTCCTGGGGAGCTGCACAACATTTATCTGTCAACCAAAGTAGATTAACGTCATTTTTTTCATTGTTCTACAATAATTGTTGCCATGTTTATCTGCATTATGTAAGTGGTTGCATTTAATGAAATAATTGATTGGCTGTGGAAAACCTTAGGATATATTCCAAAGACGTTGATGTTTTACAAATGCAATCTTGTTCTGTGTATGAACAGCTAAACTATATTGCAAACTTTTAATTTATAGGAAGGAACTTCAGCTGCTAGTTTAAACCGAAGATAGACACAAAAACCTGGGTCATACAACATCTCTAGAGAAAAGGAATAGGTTACATTTTGGGTGTGAGGAAGGGTCTCAACCCGAAACATCACCTATTCCTTTTCTCCAGAGAACCTGTCTGACCCGCTGAGTTACTCTAGCTTTTTGTGTTTTTATTTTGCAAACTTGAGAGCAGTTTGGACAGACTGCTTATTTGATTTAGAATGAAGAAATTCTACATACCTGGAAGCCTTCAACTTATCCTGAATCCACTTCAGTTGTGTGTTAGCCACATTGTAATCCTTTGGTCCTTCTGGTTCCATTCCCAAGAAATCATCAGAATTTCCACATAACAGAATTGTATCCAGCATCAGTATTGTAATGGTGATATTGGTGCCTGCTATGGTGAAATTCAGGTCATAGTAATAATGTGGAAAATTCCTGAAAAATCAAACAGCGTGTTATTTAATGTGAAATGCATCTAGAAGAATGGAGATGTTGGAGAAATGGGAAACTGCAGAAAATAACCCATCTCACCATCGCTTGGATACTTTGGAATACTCGATCTGTGCAGTAACATTGCCCACGTGATCATGGTTTCCTGCTACAACAAACCAGGGTACGTCCTTCAGTGCCTTGGCAGAATAGATTTCCTCAAATGTTTCCTGAGATTACAAAGAACACTGCAACCTCTGAACATTACGCTATTGGCCTCAAGCTACTTCAGCCGATGGACATTCACTACCCTTGTCCAGCCACTACCGGTGCTTCTGCATTACCACTGTCATTCCCAGTGATGATGAGAAATATGGGAACTCCAACATACCTGAAATCTGCTGTCAGTAATATCGCTAACTCCACTGTAGTAAAAGTTATCCCCCAACGCCAGAATAAAGTCGACACCCATTGTCTCAGCTACAACCCCCATTTGGTGGGCTGTACTTTTTTCCACTGGTGTTGTGTACGGTGCATATGGGAGCCCACCCCAATCACCGAGTGCCAAGAAACGGACAGATTTGGAGTTATCTGAAAAGAATAAGAATGCAAAGAATCACACAGATTCTACAAATATCAGATTCACATGCACATTTATTGTCACATGCACCAATTAAGGTACAGTGAGTTACTATGCAGCCATACAATTAAAAGAACATAACATAATTAAAAGAACGATAGAACTTAACATAAACATGCACCACAGTAAGGCCCTAAAGTTCAATCAGTCTACCTTCCTTTGTTAAACATAGAAAATGTAGAAAATAGGTGCAGGAGGAGGCCATTCAGCCCTTCGAGCCAGCACCGCCATTCATTGTGATCATGGCTGATCGTTCCCAATCAATAACCCGTGCCTGCCTTCTCCCCATATCCCTTGACTCCACTAGCCCCTAGAGCTCTATCTAACTCTCTCTTAAATCCATCCAGTGAGTTGGCCTCCACTGCCCTCTGTGGCAGGGAATTCCACAAATTCAGAACTCTCTGGGTGAAAAAGTTTTTCTCACCTCAGTCTTAAATGGCCTCCCTTTTATTCTAAGACTGCGGCCCCTGGTTCTGGACTCGCCCAACATTGGGAACATTTTTCCTGCATCAAGCGTGTTCAGTCCTTTTATAATTGTACATGTGTTCACCCGTGTTTGTTGCCCTGACCCTCCGCAGTTGCCGCTGCGGACGGCCCGATGTGCAAGCCCTCTCGTCGGCTCAATCGAAGCTCCGACGTGGGGACGGATGAAACACACAGTCAAAGAACGAGAAGCAGCACAGGGGAAATGGATCGAAGGGCCTTTTCATCTGCTTTCGTCTCAAAAGGCAAACTTTTGATATTGCTATCCATCAACGTATCTTCCCCCACCCCTTTCAATTTCTTTCTCCTCACCACTTTCGGAATTTGAATGGTGTACAAACTCTCACACCGATAAACTGCACCTCCCCATGTTGAGATTGGGAATATCACTCTAATCCAATCATTAACTGCTCGGAAATACAGACTCCTCATCCCATCCCACAAGGACACATTCCCCCATGCTGAACATCCACCCTGGTAGTCAGCAATGGTTCTCTGATGAGAGCTTGTGAGCAGATGGTACAGAGACACCACGAATTGGGTGCAGCCTCACAAACCTTTGAACTAGTCCAAAAAAAATCAGTAGAGCCAAATCCCACATTTTCATACAAACCTGAAAGTAATATGAAAGTGAAAAGGGTTTCTGCACTTGCAGAGGTCTTGGCCTCCACCTGTACCTTCAACCTTACTCTCATTGGCATTACATTTATCAGTGCAACATCCACTGATAACACAAGGGAAGGCAACTCAGAGCATGACAAAGAGTCACAAGAAACAAGACCAACTGGTAACAACACTAAGTACAGCATTCTATAGGAATCAGATTTAAATATTTCCCTCTGTCCATGCATTGCCTGTTATGAAGGTGTGCAAGTCAGCTCCTACATCCACACAAATGAACAATGCTTACCCATCTTAGCAGCAGGGCTGGGGCCTGCCGTTACTTCATGGAGTATGACTGGGAACATCAGTGCAACTTGAACAAATATTGCCATCTGAAACCGACACACATTTTGGTTAATACCCCGTGGAATTTACCCTGAAATAATTCTAATATGCCGGGTTCTTCTGTCAATCCCACCCACTGGGCTATATTCCTAGAAACATAGAAAATAGGTGCAGGAGGAGGCCATTCGGCCCATCAAGCCAGCACCGCCATTCATTGTGATCATGGCTGATCGTCCGCTATCAATAACCCGTGCCTGCCTTCTCCCTATATCACTTGATTCCACTAGCCCCTACAGCTCTATCTAACTCTCTCTTAAATCCATCCAGTGACTTGGCCTCCACTGTCCTCTGTGGCAGGGAATTCCACCAATTCACAACGCTCTGGGTGAAATAGTTTTTCTCACCTCAGTCTTAAATGGCTTCCCCTTTATTCTAAAACTGTGACCCCTGGTTCTGGACTCGCCCAACATTGGGAACATTTTTCCTGCATCTAGCTTGTCCAGTCCTTTAATAATTTTATATGTTTTCTCTAAGATCCCCCCTCATCCTTCTAAACTCCAGTGAATACAAGCCTGGTCTTTTCAATCTTTTCAATCCCAGGGATCAATCTCGTGAACCTACGCTGCACTGCCTCAATCACAAGGATGTCCTTCCTCAAATCAACAACTTTGAATATAGTTCAGTCTGAAGAAGGGTCTCGGCCTGAAACGTCACCCATTCCTTCTCTCCAGAGATGCTGCCTGTCCCGCTGAGTTACTCCAACATTCTGTGTCTATCTTCAGTTTAAACCAGCATCTGCAGTTCCTTCCCACACACTTTGAGTGTACATTCTGGATGTAAGTCTTCTGCAATTTACAGGATGTGCCCTGAGCTTTAGAGAACTGAATCCAACATATTGGTTCAGACCCAGGATCATTTCTCGTTATCAGGTGGGTTTTTGTTCGAGTGGATCCGAGTGACCCAATTCTCTGACCACTTAATTTGATCTGATCCAAACGAGGGCTGAGCTTTTGGACTCTGCCCTGGAACAGGTTTTAACTTGCTTTGTTTACACTTTAATCACATCTCTTGCTGATTAGCCCAGCTTTTCCATGGTTTGTTCCTGCTGAGCAAGGCAACAGTTTTCATTTTAGATATACAAGGTCAGCACTAAGGGGGCTTGGAACGGGAAGTAGTCATTTACTCCCATGAGTCCATTACATTTTCTGTTCTTCTCTATCTAATTTTTCTCTCAATCTGCTCATGCTGTTACCTGGTAAAATCCAGGGATTTCAATCACAAAAACTAACTTCTATCCAGCTTCAATTTCAAGAATATTGCATTTTTGCTCCAATTTCCCACTCCAAATGAAATTGTTTATCCCAGTCATCAAACCATTATCATTTAGACAGATGATAGACAAAGGGTGCTGGAGGAACTCAGTGGGTCAGACAGCATCTCTGCAGTTGGAACCCTTCTTCAGACTTTCCAACCCTAAATGTCAGCTGTTTCTTTTCTCCAGAAATGCTGCCTGACCGGATGAGTTCCTCCTTTGTGTTTGTGTTTATCTCTGGTATAAATCAGCCTGTGCAGTTCCTCCCTAATAATTTCAGACATCTTAAATAGATCGCCACTCAGTCTTCTCAATGTAAGGAATGATAGGCCAGGTTTATATCCTATTAATCCTCCAGAGGCTCTGGTACTAATCTAATGAACCTGCATCAAACTCCACCCAAGGACAATTTATTATTTTATCAAATGTGTAGGAAGGAACTGCAGATGCTGGTTTAAACCGAAGATAGACACAAAATGCTGGAGTAACTCAGCGGGACAGGCAGCATCTCAGGTGAGAAAGAATGGACCCATTCCTTCTCTCCACAGATGCTGAGTTCCTCCAGCATTTTGTGTCCATCTTATTGTTTTACCAAGTTGTAAGCCAGGTATTGCAAGTTGTTAAGCTCCAAACATTTTACTCTTGTTTCTCCTTTTCCAGTTTCTCTTCTGCTTCATTGTTTAAAATGCATCCATCATTAACTTATGAATCATAATTTAAACTAATTTTTTTTTTAATCTCACCACAGACACTGCTCAACCTGCTAAACATTTCTAGTGTTTCCTGTACGATCACTGTTTTGAAAACAGTTTTTACTCACTAGTCGGTACAAGCAGTGATCGTTTGAAACAATGGTGAGAGTAAACCTCAGGAAACGTCTCTTCGGCACAACTAAGGAGAGAGATATGAAATCTGTCCACTTTGTTGACGTTAAAACAATGGAAATATTAGGGTGAGTGAACTAGATTGGCCCGCTATCATTAACATGGGCCAGAATGTGTCACCCTCACCTCCCGATTTTTATAATGGACCACACTTAATCCAAAAGAGAATAGAATAGGCTATCCGAAGATTTTAAAACCTATCTGTAAAAGGTAATCTGGCAAGATCACAGGGTTTGTACCTGAACGTGTGTGTACCCGAGCTACCGATTATTTTAAGACGCATGGGTTTCCCCACACACATCCCTTCTCAGATCTCACCTCCATTTCCTCCGTCGGGAATCTGGTTTTAATGCTTCTCCAACTCTCAGCTTTGCCTTAGAAAGTCCCAAGACCGATCTTCCCGCGACCTGAAAAGAAAGCCAGATTGCAAGTTTAAGTGTAAGTAAACATCTCCTACCCAACAACCTCCCCCCTCTCGCACCTCGCCGTAGGACCCAGATCTCACCTCGCTGCTCCCCCTTTACTGAATCTTACGCGGTGCCTTCCTGTTCCACCCCTGCTCCTTTATAAAGAACACAGGACGGATCACGCTGTCTTTGCGTGTCATCGAGCCCACATCAGTTACCCAGCTCAATGTCCTGTCGAATCTGTTCCGAGCAGACCAACGGCAGCTTCCGCCTCCTGCATTTCCGTAAACTGCAAAACCACAAACAGACCGACCAAGCAAAGATCCCATCATTGCGACCAACACACATACAGCAGGCAGGCTGCGTGACCCCCCCACACACAACATGTAAAAGTCCCCCTTGCGTTCTGAACGCTGCACGTCCTTTCACTCTTTCTGGAATAGCTTTCAGTTTCAAAAAAATATAGACTTCCCACCAGAATAGGTGGGAAATCTATTAAATCCCACCGGATTTAAGAGAGAGTTGGATAGAGCTCTCGGGGCTAGTGGAGTCAAGTGGAGTCAAGGGATATGGGGAGAAGGCAGGCACGGGTTATTGATAGCGGACGATCAGCCATGATCATATTGAATGGCGGTGCTGGCTCGAAGGGCCGAATGGCCTCCTCCTGCACCTATTTTCTATGTTTCTATGTAATAATCTAAGACACGAACCCTTCTGGCCACCAATGGACCTTCGGAGACAGACACAAAATGCTGGAGTAACTCAGTGGGACAGGCAGCATCTCTGGAGAGAAGGAATGGGTGAAGTTTCGGGTCGAGACCTTTCTCCGTCACCCATTCCTTCTCTCCAGAGATGCTGCCTGTCCCACTGAGTTACTCCAGCTTGCTGTGCCCATCTTCAGCTTAAACTAGCACCTGGCGTTCCCTCCTAACAAAAGCTCTGCCCTGCTTTGGATGTGTGCATGTTTGAGAGAGAGAGGAAGGTGTTTTATCTAAATGGAGGCCGATTAGGAAAAGGGAAGATGCAGCGCGACCTGGGTGTCATGGTACACCAGTCATTGAAAGTAGGCATGCAGGTGCAGCAGGCAGTGAAGAAAGCGAATGGTATGTTAGCTTTCATAGCAAAAGGATTTGAGTATAGGAGCAGGGAGGTTCTAATTCAGTTGTACAGGGTTTTGGTGAGACCACACCTGGAGTATTGCGTACAGTTTTGGTCTCCAAATCCGAGGAAGGACATTATTGCCATAGAAGGAGTGCAGAAAAGGTTCACCAGACTGATTCCTGGGATGTCAGGACTGTCTTATGAAGAAAGACTGGATAGACTCGGTTTATACTCTCTAGAATTTAGGAGATTGAGGGGGGATCTTATAGAAACTTACAAAATTCTTAAGCGGTTGGACATGCTAGATGCAGGAAGATTGTTCCCGATGTTGGGGAGGTCCAGGACAAGGGGTCACAGCTTAAAGATAAGGGGGAAATCCTTTAGGACCGAGATGAGAAGGACTTTTTTCACACACAGAGTGGTGAGTCTCTGGAACTCTCTGCCACAGAGGGTAGTGGAGGCCAGTTCATTGGCTATATTTAAGAGGGAGTTAGATGTGGCCCTTGTGGCTAAGGGGAGCAGAGGGTATGGAGAGAAGGCGGGTACGGGATACTGAGTTGGATGATCAGCCATGATCATATTGAATGGCGGTGCAGGCTCGAAGGGCCGAATGGCCTACTCCTGCACCTATTTTCTATGTTTCTATGTTTATATACAAACACGTTGTCTTTCTTGACACAGTCATGTTCCAGAATATTAATTCTCCCCCCCCCCCCCCCCCCCCCCCCCTCCGGATGTCTCATTCACCACACCCTCCCCCTGGTAAATACATGATAAATAAGTATTCATTCAGGGTCTCCCTCATACCACATGACTTTACACATATTTCCTTTTCCACCCCTGAGGGACCTACCTACCTTTCCGCTAGCTACCTTCTTGCTTCGAACATACTTATTAACGGGTTTAGTCTAACCATTTTTACTACCAGACACCATAGGAGCACATGTGTTGTTCCTGGGCTCTGTCAGACTTGGAGAAAATGTATGTTTCAAACAGAATGCAGGAAGGAACTGCAGATGAAGAGAGACATAAAATGCTGGAGTAACTCAGCGGGACTCTCGACCCGAAACATCACCCATTCCTTCTCTCCAGAGATGCTGCCTGTCCCGCTGATTTCCTCCAGCATTTTGTGTCTGTCTTCAGAGCTTTTGTTATATCACCCTCAGAGTTCCCGGAGAACTAAACGGGAACAGGAAACTGTGGTTTCACAGCAACGGGTTTGTTGACTGCTGGCCTGCCGAGGGATACAGAGATCAGCCGAGAGATCCTCAAGTATCTTTGGATCAGACTGAGAGGAGAGGTGATAAGCTTCGAGACTGGAGGTGGGACATCGGGACTGGAAGCGTGAAGAATCCTCATCCGCGGGCGAACAAGAGAGGCTGAAAACTCAGCAGATACAACAGCACTGGGAGATTCGACCGGACAGGCGAATTGGACCAAGAAAGGCAAGGGTCGACCATGCCGGGACACAGCTCACGGATGAGGATCCCTGTACAGGATCAGATCTGGGATTTGCAGAAAAAAATCCAGCTCTTGGGTGTGTGCTTGTTTTAATAGGAATACTAGTTTATAAATCGCGTTTGATTGGATTAACGGGCACCTGTTTAATGTACATCTTGTGTCTAGGAGCAGAGTCCCCGCCTCCATATACTCACCTCCCTTCCCTGAATGTTTCTTTTATTCCCCCCCTTTACCCTCTGTCTCATAAGTTCATAAGTGATAGGAGAAGAATTAGGCCATTCGGTCCTTCAAGTCTACTCTGCCATAGACAATAGACAACAGACAATAGGTGCAGGAGTAGGCCATTCGGCCCTTCGAGCCAGCACCGCCATTCAATGTGATCATGGCTGATCATCCCCAATCAGTACCCCGTTCCTGCCTTCTCCCCATATCCCCTGACTCCGCTATCTTTAAGAGCCCTATCTAGCTCTCTCTTGAAAGTATCCAGAGAACCGGCCTCTGATAAGGTTGAATTAAGTTAAAAAGATATTAAATTGGTTCCTGAGCTAGCTTGCAGCCTATATTTAGTCTCAAATTAGGCTTTTCTCCAGTAGAATAATACAGAAAGGCAAGTTTAGGTTTGCCTCAGGTTGCTGTGTTTTGAGATAATGAATGCTATAACATCTGCTTCCCAAGTGACGAGAGAGAGGAAGCAGAGAAGAAGCTAGATTGATCTCATTAAGGGGCAATAACAAATGGCTGATCTCTTTGATATGTAAGATGTCTTGCACCAAATGTCCGATGTTTATGAGGGAGTAAGTGACAGGAGAGGAAACTAGATTAATCTAAGGGATATTAACAAATGGCCAATGTCTTTTAATATGTAAAATATCTTGTACCATATGACAAAATGTCTTGTTTTTTTTTCACTTTAGTCTTTATTGGTTTTATGCATACACAAATAATACACAAATATACCAACGATGCAGTGAAACGTGCAACAGTGCAGCGGGGGCTTCAGTTTACAATTAATTATGCCGTATACAGAAATATTTTCTTATTAAAACATTTTTCAATAACTTACATTATTGTCAATAAAATTATACAGTGTTGATGTCTTTATTTCTATACCTAATCCATTTTCCCCATTTTCTGTTAAACTCGTCTTCTTTCACTCTTAGAGAATATGTAATTTTCTCCATGACAAATATTTCCTGTACTATGTCTAACCAATGTCTAAGTCTGGGTGTGTCCGCTGCGAGCCAGTTTCTTGTAATGGCCTTTCTGCCAGCTGTGAGTAGGATTTTAACCAAGTAATGATCTTCCTTCAGCACCACTGTAGTTATATTACCCAGGTATAAAATGTCTTTGATGTGACGCATTCTGTAGAAACCTTTATTTTCCTGTACCTCTGACCATGTTTGTGGAATGTGCTAAGGTGACAAAAAAACACTATATAATACGATGTAATTCTGTTGTTCAGGGAAGTGGATGAGGACAGTGAAGTGTCTGTATTGCTCACTTGACTAGAGTTCTCCCTCCCTTCCATCGGCCAATAATAAGTAAAGTTTTGAACTGGTCTACCAAACGTTTGTGAGTTGTCCGTGTATTAAGAAGTGAACCTGTTTAGTTATAAAAGTAAAATTTTCACCTGCCTGGTGAACTCATTGTGGTGGATGTTAAATATGTGTTTATTGTGTGTTCTGTTTTTTATTATATACTATGACTGCATGGTAACAATTTCGTTCAGACCGAAAGCTCTGAATGACAATAAAGGAATCTAATCTAATCTAATCTAATTTCTGAGACAGAGAATTCCACACTCACAACTCTCTGTGTGAAAAAGTGTTTCCTCGTCTCCGTTCTAAATGGCTTACCCCTTATTCTTAGTCTTAAGGTTCTGGACTCCCCCAACATCGGGAACATATTCAGTCATGGCTGATCTATCTTTCCCTCTCAACCCCATTCTCCTGCCTTGTCCCCATAACCCCTGACACCCGCACTAATCAAAAATCTGTCAATATTAAATCTTAAAAATATCCACTGGCTTGGCCTCCACAGCCATCTGTGGCAATGAGTTCCACAGATTCACCACCCTCTGACTAAAGAAATTCCTCCTCATCTCCTTTCTAAAGGAAGGTCCTTTTATGGCCTCTGGTCCTAGACTCTCCCACTAGTGGAAACATCCACTCCACATTCACTCTATCCAGGCCTTTCTCTTGAAATCGAGTGTGGAAAATGACCAGACAGGTTGTGACCTGGGCCTGTGCCCCACTAAAAAGGGTTCTACCCCCCGAGCACAATCTGGGAATAGCCATGTCAACTATGAGAAATGTTGATACGTTGAGTCCCATGTGGACTCTTCTTCTCTCTGAGAGAATGAATGTGGATTAGAAAGGTGAGAAAGAAAGTACAAGGAACACAGACAGAGTACCTCAGTGGGTCAGGCAGCATCTCTGGAGAAAAGGAATAAAAGACTGAAGAAGGGTCTCGATCCAAAACATCACTTATTTCTTGTCTCCAGAGATGCCGCCTGTCCCGCTGAGCTGCTCCAGCATTTCGTGTCTATCTTCGGTGTAAACCAGCGTCTGCAGTTCCTTCCGACACAAGAAAGTACAAGGTGCGGGGAGAGAGATGTGTGAAGAGAAGGAAAAAGAAAGATAACTGTTTAAAAGTTCGGGTTAGGAGAAGGAGTAAAATGAGGCTAGGGAAAAGGGTGTGAAGGGTCACAAAGAAAAGGGAGAAGGGGATGAGATGTATGAAAGGATGAGTGTCTGATTTAGCAGATGTCAAAATGAGGGGCCACTTTCTCAGATCTATCCAATGCTCTAGGTAGAGAGTGGGAGAAGATATTTTAAGTGCTGAGATGATACCTTGTAAAGGCAGACTGCACTTAATGTCGACCAAAAGACTAACACTTTGCTGCAAGTTGTGAATGCTGCTGCCACATAAATGAGGCTGTCAGCTTCCTGTGCTTTGCTAGCTAGTTGTGATGTCAGCTGCACAGGCATCCAAGCGGAGACATGGTGCCTATGTGAGGTATATCCTAACCTTAGTTCAAGAAGGAACTGCAGATGCTGAAAAATCGAAGGTAGACAAAAGTGCTGGAGAAACTCGGCGGGTGCGGCAGCATCTATGGAGAGAAGGAAATAGGCAACGTTTCGGGCCGAAACCCTTCCTTACTTACCTTACTAACCTTATTCTTTGCTATCTTTCAGAGGGTGATCGTAAGGCTTATTATGAAACATCGCAGGATAAAATCAAGAAAAACAAGGAGAAAATTCAACACCTGAGACAAGAGAACAAACAACTGCATAAAGTATTGGCAGGAATATTGGTGGTAAGGTCGGAGCACCTGTTGACTGCACACCTTAGAAAGTCTCTCAAACATGGAAGTCTTGATATGAATGAATGAATGAATGAATGAATGAATGAATGAGTTAATGAATGAATGAATGAGTGAATGAATGAGTGAATGAGTGAATGAGTGAATGAATGAATGAGTGAATGAATGAATGAATGAATGAGTGAATGAATGAATGAATGAATGAGTGAATTAATGAATGAATGACTGACTGAATGAATGAGTGAATGATTACTTTATTGTCACATGTGACATGTCACAGTGAAATTCTTTGCTTGCATGCTCATGGTATGCAAATAGCCGCCACATAAAGGGCGCTGACACAGTTACAAAGTAAGCAAAGTTACAAAATATGGGACAAGCATCATTCAGTGTGATCGAGCTCTGTCCTACTTAGCTGGACCTGTGACTACAATATTTCATTTTGATTTTGCAAAGAAAACACTCGGAAGATCAAGGGTAGGGTACGTAAACTGTCACAAATACTCAGAACGAGCCAAGGTGTTACTTTGGCAAATTTAAGACACTATTAGACTAGACATGGTCTTGCAGATGTCATTGTATCACTGTGTCCATATGCATCTGTTCAAGTTAACGGCACCACCAGTGTAAACATTGACAGATGGAATGGTGTAATGAATTTGTAACTTGTGTTTCAGAGTGATGAGAAACTTGATCAAGTTTCATTTCAAGATCATCATGAGAAAATGGCGCTGAAAAAGAAGAGTGGAAAGGTAAACCTTTACTGGATTTCTTTGACCATTGCACAGTCATTACTGCTTGTTTCCAAACATTTTGGAAGTGCTCGAAGTGGAGATCTGATTTTAATTCCAATGTCCTGGATAGAGGATGGTGATTTGAGATAGGTCTGAAACCAAAAGGGTCTTGACCAGTCTTTAGCGTTGACTCTGAAGTTTTCTGTGTGCCACAAGTGCTGTGGAAAGCTAACTGTTTGGTAACAATTGACATTAATTAAACTGAGAGTCAGACTTTGCGACTGGTAATCTCTGCTCTGCGCTGCATACTCTGTCCCTATCTCGTAACAATCTTGTTTCCTGCATCATAAACGGAAACCGTTCAGATCTAGACCTGAGCCACTAATAAAGGCAAGAGATTGACACATTCTTGATTAGTAATGGTGTCAAAGGTTATGGGAGAAAGGCAGAAGAATGGGGTTGAGAGGGAAAATCCGCTCCAACAAGAGCTCTAATGGACAAGTGAGACATATTTTGATTTGAGAATTAAAGGACAAAAGTTTAGGGGTAACATGAGGGGAACTTCTTTACTCAGAGAGTGGGAGCTGTGTGGAATGAGCTTCCAGTGGAAGTGGTGGAGGCAGGTTCGATTTTATCATTTAAAAATAAATTGGATAGGTATATGGACGGGAAAGGAATGGAGGGTTATGGTCTGAGTGCAGGTAGATGGGACTAGGTGAGAGTAAGTGTTCGGCATGGACTAGAAGGACCGAGATGGCCTGTTTCCGTGCTGTAATTGTTATATGGTTATATATGGTTATAATTGGTATTCTGCAGGAGAGGGAACTCTATATTCAGTTCCCTGACTGATGAAGGCCAGCATGCCAAATGTATTCCCTACCACCTTATCTACCTGTGATGCCACTTTTAGGGAACAAACCAAGCAATTTCATGTCTTCTTTATCAGATTTACTATCTCATTAAAATAGTAATGTGGTTCAGACTCCAAAGTTGCAGGAATGCTATTGTTTTATGCCAAAATTCATTATAATTTTTCTTGATATATGTAACATTTTGGTTTTTGACAATCTGCGTTTATCATTCAAGTATTTGTCATGACTCATGCATTTGCCAGGATGTCGTAATGGTTATGGATCAGAAGGTTTGTGACAAGTCTAAGCGCCTAAATGCTCTTAAACATGAGACAGAAATGAAGAAGAAACATCAGATGAATCTGGATCTGCAGTACACTAAGCTCAAGGGGGAGGCTACCTTCCTGCAGGAGGTAGAGGAGAACACGTCGGAGGAAGCACAGGTGAGAAAGGAAAACTCACATTTAAAAAATCAGTCCAATTTAGTTCAGTTCAGAGATACAGCGCGGAAACAGGCCCTTCAGCCCACCGAGTCCGGGTCCACCAGCGATCCCCACACATTAACACTACCCCACACACACTAAAGACAATTTACAATTATACCAAGCCAATTAACTTACAAACCTGCAGGTCTTTGGAGTGTGAGTGGAAACCGGAGCTCCCGGAGAAAACCCACGCAGATCGGTGGGAGAACGTACAAACTCCGTACAGACAGCACCCGTATTCGTGATCAAACCCGGGTCTCTGGCGCTGTAAGGCAGCAGCTCTACCGCCGAGGCCCATGTCATTTAGAATTTTATAGATTGTTACTTATTTTTAAACAAGACACCCCGTGTAAAAGAAAGATTGATGATCGTGAAGGGATTTGTAATATAATATTCAGCTGTACATATGCACAAACCATTATTGCTCTGGAGACATTTGATATTGCGGTAATTAAATAAATTAGGCATCAAAAGCTAATAGCGGCAATGCAATTAAGAAACCAGCAAAATGCCATAACAATCCACTGATGTTCTTCAAGGATATCTGTGGACTGCTCTTTTCTGGCCTGGCATATACTTATAATTGTAGACCTACAGAAATAATATTAATTCATAACTACCTTCTAAAATGGATTTGCAAACATCAGTTTGTTCATATGTAATTAGAAATGAAGAATTAAGTGAAAAAAGATGGGCAGAGTGACGGGGACTAAGAGACAGCGATCTCATTTAGTTTAGTTTGGAGATACAGCGTGGAAACAGGCCCTTCGGCCATCTGAGTCTGCGCTGACCAGCGATCCCTGCACATAACGCTACCCTACACACTAGGGACAATTCTACCAAAGACAAATAACCTACAAACCTGTACGTCTTTGGAATGTGGGAGGAAGCCGGAGCACCCGGAGAAAACCCACGCAGGTCACGGGGAGAACGTACAAACTCCTTACAGACAGCACCCGGGTTTTTGGCACCATGAGACTCTACCGTTCTGCCACTGTGCCGCCCTCCATTTAAAAAATATCTCCTGAATAATTGTAGTACGTACACTGATATCAATGATGGAAGAGACCACCACGATGCATAAGAACGCTTGACTTTCTAATTGGCTTAAACCATCAAATAATCTTTAGTTCCATATCTTGTCATTGTCCTAAATTAGGGGTTCCCAACCTTTTTCATCCCGTTTAACCCAGGAAACTTTAATAACACATAACAATGTTATTTCACTTATTTATGAACAACTAATGATGAACAGATACGGGTATACCGGAACCAAACACAGTCAGTCAATGAGAAAACATATGTACAAATCCAGAATCAACAACTTTACCCCCTGGGTAGGCGACATTTACCACAAGTTGGGAACCCTTGCCCTACATTTTTTTTTTTTAATTTTGTTTATTTTTGTTAGAAGTAAGTGCAGTAGTGTGGTACCTAATATACACATACACATTACATTCTTGTACAACTTCTTATTTTTAATTTAATAATAAAAGAACAGTGAAAGAAAAATGGAAATAAAGGGTGTCAAAATAGATAGACAAGCGAGCAGAAACAGATAGCGACAGAGAGCAGAGATAAGAAGCTAAGACTGAAAGGAAAAGGTTGTCATTTTGCCCTATATGAAAGCGAGTTTCTTTAAAGTGCTTTGCATGGGGCAGTATTTTGCAAAATGACATCCTCTTGCCCACAGTCATCATTCAGTATGTCATTGGCTTTTGTGTTTCAGACCTTGAGGCTGCTAGAGAATCGACTGGAGAAAACACAGCTGAAATGTGTTGAGGCCACACATGTGATGAAGGTGTATCAACGACTGAAGGCCCATCTGCAGGTGTGGTCACTTTTCTTTTGCTGATGCCTTGCTAAAATTCCTAGGAGGGGAGATGATTTAGACTTTAGAGATACAGCATGGAAACAAGCCCTGCGGCCCATTGAGTCTGCACCAACCAGCAATCACCCCATACACTAATGCCCCTGTCCCACTTAGGAAACCTGAACGGAAACCTCTGGAGACTTTGCGCCCCACCCAAGGTTTCCGTACGGTTCCCGGAGGTCTCCGGCGGTTTTTGTCAGTCTCCTTAATGGTCGAAAGTGGTTTCCGTTTTAAAAATCGGTAATTTTTTATTCAAAGCCGGTTGCGATACTAGTTGAAGGTGGTTGCCGGAGGACAAAAACCTCCGGGAACCGCACGGAAACCTTGGGTGGGGCGCAAAGTCTCCAGAGGTTTCCGTTCAGGTTTCCTAAGTGGGACAGGGGCATTACACTATCCTAACACACAAGGGGGCAACTTTACAAATTACCGAAGCCAATAAATCTACAAACCTGTACGTCTTTGGAGTGTGGGTGGAAACCGGAGCACCCGGAGAAAACCCACATGGTCACAGGGAGAATGTAAAAACTCCATACAGACAGCACCCGTAGTCAGGATCAAACCCAGTTGTCTGGTGCTTTGAGGCAGCAACACTACCACTGCGCCACTGTGCTGCTCACATACACACTGTTCTGGTCATACAGACCGTACTGGTCATCAGCATGTCTCTGAGCAATATCCACCATGACAATCCTTGTAGGGTACCTTCAAAGGGGGAGAAATTTGGAAGGAAAGGGTAGATGAAGCAAAAGGTCTCAGCAATCCATTAGTATAGAGAGAGTTTTTAAGAAGGAACTGCAGATGCTAGAAAATCGAAGGTAGACAAAAGTGCTGGAGAAACTCAGCGGGTGCAGCAGCATCTATGGAACGAAGGAAATAGGCAACGTTTCGGGCCGAAACCCTTCTTCAGCATAGGAGAGTGTAGAACTGCAGATGCTGGTTTACACTGATGATAGACACAAAATGCTGGAGTAACTCAGTGGGACAGGCAGCATCTCTGGAGAGAAGGAATGGGGGATGTTTCAGGTCGAGACCCTTCTTCAGGGGTCTGACGCTCTGTACACAATACAGGGGTCTGAAGAAGGGTCTGGACCCGAAACGTCACCTATTCCTTTTCTTCAGAGATGCTGCCTGACTTGCTGAGTTACACCAGTCATTGGTTATACCAGCATCTGCAGTTCCTCCTTACATTATCCATGTACCTGTCTAACTTGTTTCGTAAAAAAAAAGGGATAGTCCCAGCCTCAACTACCTCCTCTGGCAGCTTGTTCCATGCACCCATCACCCTTTGCGTGGAAAAAGTTACCCCTCAGATTCCTATTAAATTGTTTCTCCTTCACCTTAAACCTATGTCCTCTGGTCTCACTTGGTGAGATATTAAAGTGAGAGATTGGTGGCTTTATTGGATCTGGGATCCTATGCCCCTTCTGTTGTTCCATCCTTTACGGATTGCTATCTGGATATCCTAATTGTTTTGAAACATATTTTTGATCCAGGAGGAGAGTGTGACCTTTCAGAAGCAACTGGACACGCTGGAAACTGAGATCCTGCAACAGCGACAACAGCTGAAGGAGCTGCAGGCCATGAACACCGGTGCTCAACTCTCTCGCGACAATGCCAAGGTGCAGGTCACAACATGCCCAAAACACACACAATACTGAATTAATCTGCATTGAAAACCTGGAGTCCTGTGCTTGCTTGGAGCATAGGCCACTGATGAGAGGGGTTCTTATTGAAACATATAAGATTGCTAAGGGCTTGGACACTCTAGAGGCAGGAAACATGTTCCCGATGTTGGGGGAGTCCAGAACCAGGGGCCACACACAGTTTAAGGATAAGGAGTAAGCCATTTACAACGGAGACGAGGAAACACTTTTTCTCACAGAGAATAGTGGATCTGTGGAATTCTCTGCCTCAGAGGGCGGTGGAGGCAGGTTCTCTGGATGCTTTCAAGAGAGAGCTAGATAGGGCTCTTAAAAATAGCGAAGTCAGGGGATATGGGGAGAAGGCAGGAATGGGATACTGATTGGGGATGATCAGCCATGATCACATTCAATGGTGGTGCTGGTTCGAAGGGCCAAATGGCCTACTCCTGCACCTATTGTCTATTGTCTATTGTCTATTGATCCGATATTTCCTCATGACCCATGGTCTATGCCTGGTGAAAGAGCTGTCACCGATTTTCCCTGTAATCTTTTCATTCCCATCAATTCCCCTCAGATCTATCACGGTCAATTAGTCCTGTGGGCAAAGACTTACACCAACATGAGAACATGGGGAAATAAGGTGCACAAAAGACTGGGAGAGGCGATTGGTGTAAAAATAGGTGGAGCAGATGGGGACAAATCAAGGCATCTAAGAGGAGTTAGACAAATATGCTGGAGAAACTCAGCGAGTGAGGCAGCATCTATGGAGCGAAGGAAATAGGCGACACTTCGGGCCGAAACGTCACCTATTTCCTTCGCTCCATAGATGCTGCCTCACCCGCTGAGTTTCTCCAGCATTTTTGTCTACCTTCGATTTTCCAGCATCTGCAGTTCCTTCTGAAACATCTAAGAGGAGTTTGCATGTTCAGACTGGAAGGGCAAATAAAGCGTTCATTGCACCTACACCTCACCATCCTTGTGCCTTTGACAATAAGCTCAACTCCACTTGCCATGCATGTAGTCAATGGCAGAAAATCATATTCTGGTAATTTTGTTAATGTATTGTGCAACACAGCCCAGTGATTGTGGTATAACGCCACTGCTCTGTGTGTTAAAGCGGTTGCCAGTGTTTGTGTAATGTTGTTGGCCAGGGTGAACTCCGTCAGCAGGAAGAGGTTATGCATAAGGAACGTCGGGAACGGGAAAAGATCCTGAGTGAGTACAAGAAGCTCGCCGAGGAGAAGAGAACACAAGCAGAGCATGCTGAACGAAGGGTATGAATTACACTGTTGTGAGGCAAATGAAACTTCTCGTAATTTGCTTAACTTTATTTAAACTTTAAGCAACTTATTTCTTTAATACATAAACTCAGAAACGTCTGGCAAACATGGCTGATTCTACAGGCCTTTCCCGGCCGAAATATTTGCACAAGCACACACTCCGGAAAACTCCTGCACATACGCACATGCCCACTTCATACACCAAATGTGTTCTTTTAAAAAATTCTCACTCGTTTATGATCTTGTTTGCAGTTCAGCATGTCTACATATTCTGCTGTGCTGCCGCAAGTAAGAATTTCATTGTTCTATCTGGGACACATGACAATGAAACACTCTCCACTCTTGACTCTTGAAATGGATCTTTTATCAATGTCACTGCAAATTTAGAATCACAGAACGGTTGGACCATGATGGCCTTTTGTTCTGTCGTGTTCATACCAACTCTCTGTGCAAGCAATCCAGCTAGTCCCACTGCCATTCTCTCCCCCCATAGCCTTGAAAATTATTTCCTTTCAGGTATCAATCTCACTCTCTTGATAAGGCAGTGTTTTAATCCAAACTTTCAGTGACCAACTCCAAACGTCCCAGGCACGACACTTCAACTTACAATCATTCTCATAGTCATAGAGTACAACCAAGTGGAAACAGGCCCTTCGGCCCAACTTGCCCACACTGACCAACATGCCCCATCTGCACTAGTCCCACCAGCCTGTGTTTGGCCCACATCCCTCTAACCCTGTCTTATCCATGTTATGATAGTCCCAGCCTCAACTACCTTCTCTGGCAGCTTGTTCCCTACACCCACCACCCTTTGTGTGAAAACATTACCCCTCAGATTCCTATTAAATCTTTTCTGCAGGAATGGGGTACTGATTTTGGATGATCATATTGAATGGCAGTGCTGGCTTGAAGGGCCGATTCCTGCACCTATTTTCTATGTTTCTTGCAGTCTTGGATGGAGCTGTTCCCAAACCAAGCTGTGATGCATTCCGATAAAATGCTTGCTACGAATCATCTGTTTAACATGGCCTGTAATTTGTACTGAAGACTCTTCTCTGGAGAAAAGGAATAGGTGACATTTCTGACCACCCAAAAACGACACCCATCCCTTCTCTCCAGAGATGCTGCCTGTCCCGCTGAGTTACTCCAGCACTTTGTGTCTACCTTCGGTTTAAACCAGCAGTTAAGTCTGCAGTTCCTTCCTCCTGTAATTTGTACTGTTGGGGAACCTCTGATATCTGAAGTGACGATGACCTTTTTCTGGGGTGGGGTTCCCACAGGCATTGCGAGCAGCTGCCCACTCCGACGAGCTCCACTTCGAACGACCGGAAACCGCAGAAACTGCAACCGAGGAGAGGTCCCACAACACTCTAGAAGAATCCTTCCAATACATCAAAGCAGTTACCGGCGTCACTGATGTCCAGGTGAGGTACCTAGGCCATTTGCGGGAGAGGTCTGTCTGTAATCCAGTCATTGTGTGCTGATCATTGCTTAAAGCTATTCATTGGTGAGCGCGCTCATTATATTTGATATTCTGTAAAAAGAAATGGCATCAACAAAACCACTTTCTCCTTATTTATCAGGGTACCACGATAAATGTGTATTTATGTCACTGCTACTTGTTTCTTAACTATAACACTAATAGCCCTGTCCCACGGTACGAGTTCATTCCTAGAGCTCTCCCGAGTTTAAAAAAAATCAAACTCGTGGTAAGCACGGAGAATGAACGTAGCGGGTACATGGAGCTCGGGGACGTCTCTTAGCGCTGACGGCACGTACTCGGGTAGACTCGCTAACGGCAGGTAAGCACGGGAAGATTCGTGAAGATTTTTCAACATGTTGAAAAATGTCCACGAGAGCCCCGAGTACCCACGAGCGGCCATTACCGTAAATCTCCGAGTTCGAATCAGGGCAAACTCGGGAGAACTCTTGGAATGTACTCGTACCGTGGGACCGGGGTTTAAGAAATAATGACATCATGTATTTCTGATGCTTTATCTGAATTCAAAAGATGAACTCAGTTTAGTTCAGTTTAGTTTAGTTTGGTTTAGACATGCAGCATGGAAACAGGCCCTTCGGCCCACCGACCAGCAATTACCCCTACACTAATTCTATCCAACACACCACAGACTATTTGCAGAAGCCAATTAACCTACAAACCTGCATGCATTTAGAATGTGGGAGGAAACCGGAGCATCCGGAGAAATCCCACAGGGAGAATGTACAAACTGCGTACAGACAGCCCCCGTAGTCAGGATTGAACCCGGGTCTCTGGCACTGCAAGCCCTGAGAGGCAGCAACTCTACTACCATGCCACCTGTTGTCAGTGCGATAATTAAAATGTGCAGAACACTGAGGTTTTCTGGCTTCAGCTTGCCTTGCTTTTGACCTCAGGATATCGTGAAACACTACATACAACAGGGAGAGACTCTGAAACACTTGCAGCAACTGGAGCTGGAGAATAAGGACCAGTTGGTACAACTGAAGGAGGAGAAGGAGAGACTGCAAGCAGAGTATGATCACATGAAATATTCTGGTGAAACCAAACTCTCCAGGTATGAAGAATATTATTGTATTTCCTGCCCACATGTGTAGCTCACTATTCTGTTCCCAACACCCTACACTGTATATACAAATATAGAAACAGCAGGAGACCTTTGAACCATTTTCACCATTAAATAAGATTGTGACCGGCCCAGATTCATATAATAGATGTGTGAAAACGCACACCTCCAGATTCAGGTACAGTGTCTTCCCAAATGTTATCAAGCAACTGAACCATCCTATCGACAACTAGAGAGCGGTCTTGAGCTACTATCTACCTCATTGGAAACCCCTCGAATTAGCTTTAATCGGGCTGTTCTGGACTTTACCTTGCACTAAACGTCATTCCCCTCATCATGTATCTGTACACTGTAAATAGCTCGATTGTAATCATGTATTGTCTTTCCTCTGACTGGTCAGCACGCAACAAAGAGCTTTTCACTGTACCTCGGTACACGTGACAATAAAGTGAACTAACAAACGCTGCCATCCACATTGCTAACAGTGCTATTCTGTAGATTTGATACATGGGTTTCTATTCTATCCTATGAGTTATTTATCAATATATTGAATCATTTCAGTTACTAAATATATCCTGCCATTTTGAGAACCTTCCCATTATCTATCCTCTCTGTCTCTTGCTGTTCATTTAACTTCATTAATCGGTCATTAATTGCCTTCAGTTACATGAATTTTTACTTTGGTTAACGTACTTAAAGGCAAACATTTTTCAAACACTTTCAATGATAAAGAGTTGGATAAGTACATATAAATAACATCCATCAATATTCCCCAATCCACTAATTCACTCACTTCTTCAAAAAATTCAGTCAGATCTGCTTCCAATTACTTTAAAAAATCCAGGTATTCAGTTCCTCTATCCTTAATAACACTAGCATTTACCGACCGCAGAATTAGGCTGTATTTCCCCCTCTTGCCTTTCATAAATATCAAAGTTCACTGAAAAGTGACCGAAAGGAAAAAAAAAATAGCTATCAAGTTATAGGTTTGTGTAAGGTTTATCTCCTTAAGAAGTGGCGATGACTGTTCACAGTAAACTGGAGAAAATTGGAGTAAAGTGGAAAAAACAATAAACATTTGCCTTCATCAGTTTTTTAGGGCCCAATATATTTGTTATAAAAATCGTATAAATGTTGACAGTCAATGTCAGTAAGTTGTTCTTACACCATTTTATAGCTTTTACTTTGTTTTATTAACTTTTTGTTGTTTAGTTTAGTTTAGGTTAGAGATACAGCGCGGAAAAACAGGCCCATCGGACCACCAGCGATGCCCGCATATTAACACTATCCTACATACACTAGGAACAATTTTTACACTTATCAAGCCAATTAACCTATAAACTTACATCTTTGGAGTGTGGGAGGAAATTGAAGATCTCGGACAAAACCCACGCAGGTCGCGGGGAGAACGTACAAACTCCGTACAGACAGCACCCGTAGTCGGGATTGAACCCGGGTCTCCGGCGCTGCGAGCGCTGTAAGGCAGCAACTCTACCGCTGCGCCAACGTGCCGCCCATTGTTTTTGAGGTTCTGTGCTTCTTTTCAGTTGCCAGGATCTGTGTAAATATTTCTTCAGATTTATTATCTCTATCCCATTTTTTTGTCTTTTGTTTTTTAAGCAACTGAAGCTCTTTCTATTGAGGTTGGTAGCCCATGTTTTGTAACCCCATTATAACCCCGTTCATTCCTTTTTGAATCCCTTCTGCACTACGATGGGCTCACCTATGTGTGGATTTTTCCACTTTAATGTGAACATGTGCTATTGCCACTTCTTAAGGAGATCAAACTTATACTCAAAACAACCACCTGACAGCTATTTAATACTTTTCCCGTTCAGTCACTTTATAGACAATAGACAATAGGTGCAGGAGTAGGCCATTCGGCCCTTCGAGCCAGCACCGCCATTCAATGTGATCATGGCTGATCATCCCCAATCAGTTCCCCGTTCCTGCCTTCTCCCCATATCCCCTGACTCCGCTATTTTTAAGAGCCCTATCCAGCTCTCTCGTGAAAGTATCCAGTGAACCGGCCTCCACCGCCCTCTGAAGCAGAGAAATCCACAGACTCACAACTCTCTGTGTGAAAAAGTGTTTCCTCGTCTCCGTTCTAAATGGCTTACCCCTTATTCTTAAACTGTTGACCCTGGTTCTGGACTCCCCCAACATCGGGAACATGTTTCCTGCCTCTAGCGTGTCCAAACCCTTAACAATCATATGTTCCAATAAGATTCCCTCTCATCCTTCTAAACTCCAGAGTGTACAAGCCTAGCTGCTCCATTCTCTCAGCATATGACAATCCCGCCATCACCTACTTTAGGTGAGCTTTGTATAGGGAGGCAAGTAATTGAAGTAACGGAACAAGAAGTGGCTCAAGGCTTGCCCCATGAACTGTCCACTTTATTTCTACATAATGGCTTAACATAAATATGTTTCCACGTTCCTCCTGGTTTTTGACACAGCGAGCAGAAATTGTTAACAGACCTGCAAGCTCACCTGGAGGATGAGCACAACCGACGGGATAAATCGATAGAGCAACTTCAATACGTCAACCACATAATTCTGTCCACTAAAGCTGGGATGGAGCACATCTCTGACAAGATGCAACACATGCAAGTAGTAAGTTTATAAGTTCATAAGTAATAGGAGCAGAGTTAGGCCATTCGGCACATCATGTCTACTCCACCATTCAATCATGGCTGATCTATCTCTGCTGCCTTACCCCATTCTCCTGCCTTCTCCCCATAACCCCTGACACCCGTACTAATCAAGAATCTATCTAACTCTGCCTTAAAACTGTCCATTGACTTGGCCTCCACAGCCTTCTGTGGCAATGAATTCCACAGATTCACCACCCTCTGATAGAAACATAGAACATAGAAATTAGGTGCAGGAGTAGGCCATTCGGCCGTTCGAGCCTGCACCGTCATTCAATATGATCATGGCTGATCATCCAACTCTGTATCCCGTACCCGCCTTCTCTCCATACCCCCTGATCCCCTTAGCCACAAGGGCCACATCTAAATCCGCTCTTAAATATAGCCAATGAACTGGCCTCAACTACCCTCTGTGGCAGAGAGTTCCAGAGACTCACCACTCTCTGTGTGAAAAAAGTCTTTCTCATCTCGGTCTTAAAGGATTTTCCCCTTATCCTAAAGCTGTGACCCCTTGTCCTGGACTTCCCCAACATCGGGAACAATCTTCCTGCATCTAGCCTGTCTAACCCCTTAAGAAATTACTCCTTACCTCCTTCCTAAAGGAACGTCCTTTAATTCTGAGGCTGTGACCTCTTGTCCTAAACTCTCCCACTTGTGGAAACATCCTCTCCACGTCCATTCTACCAGGCCTTTCACTATTTGGTAAGTTTCATGGAGGTCTCCCCTCATCCTTCCAAACTCCAGCGAGTAGAGGCCCAGTGCCGTCAAACGCTCATCATATGTTGCCTCAGTGGCACAGATCTCACATCTCACATTTCAGACAGTGTGCGTATTGTGGAGGCTTAATGCATGGATTTCATAGTGTTCTGGAATTGACATCAGATTGAATTCAGACAGAATAATAATCTGATGGATTCCATAGTTTTTACATAGGTAATAATGTGATTAATTCCATTGTGTTTTAGATAAGATCTGCTCTATTCTGAAAGTGGTCTGGACATTCCCAGAGAATAAGCCAATTCCAAATTATCCCAAATGATTATCAAGATAATCCACTTGACTTCAGAGACTGCAGTCAGGGATTCCAAATAGTGAATATTCTGATGACATCCACTCGGGGATTAGACTATACAGATACAGTGTGCAAACAGGCCCTTCGGCCCACCGAGTCCGTGCCAACCAGCGATCATCCCGTACACTAACACTATCCTACACACACTAGGGACAATATACAATTTTACAGAAGCTAATTAACCTACAAATCTGTACTTCTCTGGAGAGTGAGAGCTCCCGGAGAAAACTCACGCGGTCACGGGGAGAAAGTACAAACTCCGTGCAGACAGCACCCGTAGTCAGGATCGAACCCAGGTCTCAGGCGCTGAAGGACAGCAACTCTACTGTGCCGTTACCCAATCACTAATCAGATTGGCTCCAATATGTTTCAGATAAGCAGATAAGACACTTGGATAGGTACATGGAATGAAAAGTTTAGAGGGATATTGAACAACTGCAGGCAAACAGGACTAGCTTAGATGGGCAGCTTGGATGCTTGGATTAGTTGGACCGAAGGGAATTGTTACCCTGTTGTACGACTCTGACTCTATTCAAGATATTGTTATTTCCAGGATCTTGCTCCGTGCAAAATAGTGACCACATTTTCTGGGTTTCAACATTGAGTACACTTAGGGGCAGCACTGTGGGGCATCAGTGGAGTTGCTGCCTCACAGCGCCAGAGTCCCAGCTTCCATCCCGACTACGGGTGCTGTCTGTACGGAGTTTGTGCGTTCTCCCAGTGACCTGCGTGGGTTTTCTCCGGGTGCTCCGATATCTTCCCACTCTCCAGAGAAGTACAGGTTTGTAGGCTTGGTATAATTGTAAATCATCCTTAGTCTGGGTAGGATAGTGTTAGCGTATGGGGATCGCTGGTCGGCACGGACTGGTGGACTGAAGGGCCTGTAGCCGCGCTGTATCTCTAAATCCTAAAGTCTAAATTATTCAATACTGGGAGTGACCTCGATTGGCAACATGTTACTGTAATTCTTTTTTTTTTAATTTTTTTTAATTAAAAAAAAAAGCATATACATATCATAACCAAAACACAATCTGTTTATCAATTAATATTAACACAGCTTCTATTTATTTTTATTTATTTTTATTTTTATTTTTTTAATTTTAAATCATTATTTTTTTGATTTTATTTATTTATTTGTTTATTTATTGTAATTCTGCCAGACCCTCTGACTGTAAAGTGTTTGTTGTGCCCTTCAGGTAATGTCCTTAAGATGCTGCACAGTGGCGGGAAAATGCCACCTAACTATAATGTCCACTTTGTGCAGTCACAGGATAGTATTGGCACCGTGGTCCTGATCCCCAGCTCGGAGGAGTATGTGTTGGACTTGCTGTCAGTGACGGAGGGGAGGCTGCTGCAGCTCTATCAGCAGCTCCACACCCTGGACCTGCGCAAGATGCTGCAGCTGATGGAAGAAGAAGAGGTGTGATACTGATCCAACGCCATCATTCCATTAATTCAGTGACATCCAGTAGCTTTTGTTCTGGGCATGAGGGTGAGGGGAGTGAGGAGATACAGTACGCATACAATTACTCGGGGCGTAGGGGGAGATTGAGGTCCTACTCATGGGTTGGAGGGTCTTCCTCTTGCGTATTTCAATAAGCCTAAAGTTGTAGTTCCTCAGCCTAACGTTGTAGGTCAACTTGTTTAAGAAGGAACTGCAGATGCTGGAAAATCGAAAGTAGACAAAAGTGCTGGAGAAACTCAGCAGGTGCAGCAGCATCTAGTAACTCCGCAGGACAGGCAGCATCTCTGGAGAGGAATGGGTGATGTTTCGGCTCGAGACCCTTTAGACTGAAGAAGGGTCTTGACCTGAAACGTCACCCATTCCTTCTCTCCAGAGATGCGGCCTGTCCCGCTGAGTTACTCCAGCTTTTTGAGTCTATCCGGTTTAAACCAGCATCTGCAGTTCCTCCGTACATTATCCATGTACCTGTCTATCTGTTTCTTAAACGTTGGGATGGTCCCAGCCTCAACTACCTCCTCTGGCAG